>OZ014455.1:16474609-16885135 GCA_963966035.1 Acleris laterana | reverse complement strand
GTCTTCCACACAAGGCACGCCGAACAGCGTACGAGTACGACGAACTTGTAACTAATGGGCGGACGACGGAA
This sequence comes from Acleris laterana, assembly GCA_963966035.1. Lineage (NCBI taxonomy): Eukaryota > Metazoa > Arthropoda > Insecta > Lepidoptera > Tortricidae > Acleris > Acleris laterana. The sequence goes on along the minus strand of OZ014455.1, from coordinate 16,885,064 downwards.
AAAAACTACGTCAAAACTATGTCGAACGAAATATGCATTGGTATGACTACAATTGATTGAAAATAAAGGGGAACGTCACTGAAAAAAGTAATAGAATTTTATTGTTGAAGTTCCTAATCATATTTGTTTCATTATTTCTTTCCACATAATAGGAGAAATTACCTTTCCACATGTACAGATGTAAGAGGGGCGTATTCGTAAAATGATAGGTACTTCGGTACTTTCTTAATATACAAAATATGTACTGATTTATAACAAAAACTGGATACATTTTCACACATAAATAGTACTAGAAATTTAATGAAAGCCTTATCCATCTTGTGCTTTCGTCACCATTTTGCATCCGTCGTCCGCCCATTACTTATAAGGCCTTATAACTTTTAAATAGAAAAAGACCCACCGATATAATGTTGACCCCTTCTTTCAGGGCCCGTATTATGGTCACTTTTATCGTGGCGGATAAAGCATCCGTCGCTCTCGCAATTACCTACTGGTTAGAAAGTGACAGATTTCTTATCCGCTTCGATAAACACGACCAAGATAGGCCGGCAGAGCTGATATCTCTGAAAGCTCCCAACCGATTTTTATTAAATTTAATTAAAAACCATCCCTAGAAAACCTGCTTTTAAATAAAAAATACTCCATCCAAACCGGTGCACCCATTTAAGAGCCACGGTGCCACAGACAGACAGACATACATAGCGGTCCAACTTATAGCACCCTTCTTGTTGCGTCGGGGGTTTAAAAGTCAGTTTCGATCGAGTTACTTGGTGTAAGTTGTGGTGCCCGTACTCTTTGTAGGGTTTTTTCGCCAGCAACTTAATAGTTAAATCAAAGTTTAACAGTAGTCAAAACGGAATGCAATATTGAGATAAGGCTCCAATGGGTTTACGACCACATTTTAATTCTGTTAACGATTAAGTCATTCCTTAGTGACGATTTTTCATGCACAAGTTTGAAAAAGGAACGAATTAATTGTCTCTAAAACGTCTAAGGGCCTGTTGTTTGATCAGTAGTTAAACTATCTAATTGTTAAAATTCGTAAAAGGAACTGAACATATGACACATTTTCTTGTGATTCCTTCAAATTTTCGATTCCTTTTTCAAATTTTAACAATTAGTAACTACTGAACAAACGACAGGCCCTAAGAGTGTTACATATTAATATGTAATACTGTTATTTTTGGTACTAGAGGCGACATCTCTGGACAACGGGAGGTGACACTTCGATTTTCTCCGATGGCTCAGTGTTGCCACTTGGTGAAATAGTGAACTAATGTCTTCTACATTTTAATTGTTTGTTTTATTTTAAGGAAATGCTTCTAGTGGGTTTTATTTAATATCAGATGTTATTAAAAATCTGTTTCTTCTAATTTATTTAAATCTAAATATCTGATCGAAGTATCAATCGATATGATGCAACTCCTCTAGGTTCGGTCATAGACGTTTGTCTATGGGATGAATGGCTTGGTTTAGGCTTGTCACTCTCGCAGCCACTACAGAGATGTGAACACATAACCTAATAAATTAGTGTGGGAGTCTCGCTACGGCCGTATGGCCATCTTGTTAAATTAGCTTCATGTGATTGTTACAAGCGCAATGCATCCATGTAATATCTGGTGGTTTTTCATGTAAGTATTTTGTGAGTGCTGGAACTTTGTCTGCATTGTCGTCAGGTGCTTTTATTTTTTGTGCTTCATGGGTGTTTCTTGTTATAGAATGAATATGTAAAAATCTGAGGAACGCTTGCATGGCGTGATATTTCTAAGCTTAAGGCGAGCATCGTTTTAACGTTATGGTAAAGTCGCCGCTGCCTTAAAAACTACTTTAACCGGGTAAGTGTGATTTGCCTATCTAAAACCTTCTCTTCTATTTTTACGGAACACGTTGTTTACACGATGGCTCTCGTGTGCTTCAAGTTTGTGTCCGCAGGTATAAAACGATTGTTTATACAATATTCTAATGCCAACAATCTTTGCAGCTAAAACAGCCGGTCGCCTGTGTCACCCATGTGTGCCTGTGTCACCCCATGTGTGCCTGTATCACCCCATGTGTGAGATGTTGTGTGGTGCCTGTATCACCCCATGTCTCCCTAGGCTATGTCTGCCTATGATGTCTTATCTGCCTGCCTGAATGCCTGTATCTGAGCACGTGTCTGGAGTGTGTGCTTCCGCCACGCTATCTGCTTGCTACGTGTTGAAGCTACGGTCCTGCTATCTCTGAGGTCTTCTCCATGCGCCGTGCTTCTTCATCGTGCTTCTTCATCTTCATCTTCATCTTCTGGCTTGTGATCTACGTCCACGCACAAGGTGAACTCGTTTCATACCTAACTTAGACACTCATTTAAGACGCTTGATAACGTAGAGAAGTAGGATTTCATTCACCCTGTCACAGTCACAGCGGAATAGTTTAAGACGCTTGATAACGTAGAGAAGTAGGATTTCATTCACCCTGTCACAGTCACAGCGGAATAGTTTAAGACGCTTGATAACGTAGAGAAGTAGGATTTCATTCACCCTGTCACAGTCACAGCGGAATAGTTTAAGACGCTTGATAACGTAGAGAAGTAGGATTTCATTCACCCTGTCACAGTCACAGCGGAATAGTTTAAGACGCTCGATAACGTAGAGAAGTAGGATTTCATTCGCCCTGTCACAGTCACAGCGAAATAGTTTAAGACGCTCGATAACGTAGAGAAGTATGATTTAACAACCCTGTCACTGTAAAGCGGGGAATATTATTATTTAAGACACCTATTGTATCAAACTCCCTAGTTTTATTCTAACAGAATAATAAACTGTTGACAAGGTTCATGTTTGTTTACTTCTAATGTCACTCTCTGTCTTGAAATTCTCTCCATCTTTCTGTTAGTCTAGATTAAAACAGATGGCGCCCTCTCTTCTTGTACAACTCTAGTTCTTGCACCCATTTTGTGCAACACTTTATGGTAAGTTGTTTTCTCACTGAAACCAGCTCAAGGACTCACGACTCTTGAACTCAACCAGCCATGGCCTAACACCAAGTGTGGACGGAATCTCTGTCAAGTTACAACAGCACATAAGTAATCCCAGATTTAGAATATATGGGTTATAGTTTGGCGACCCAACGCTTGGGGCTCAGTTTAGTTTTACTAAAACAGTGTCAGTGAAAGCAACTTATTATATCTGTTTCTTTATATAACTACTCTATGAACCTTAACAACAGGTGTTCTCTGTTCTGTTCTTTTATTGTATTTTAATAACAGACTGTGTTTCTCTCTTAACATCACTTTGTATGTTAAAAATTAGTGAATTCTGCTTTTATCACAAATCTTTTCTTTGAACTTCTTTCAAACAAAACGTTCAAATGAACTTACTCTGTATCTAAATGTACATAAAACTGAAACTTACAGAACATTTGTACCTAAAGTTGTATACTACTTAACTATCTCTTAGTCTATAATTTTAATAGGTATATTTAGCTATGGCATTACATGTAGATGTAGACAGTTTGAATAAGGATGAGCTATTGTTTGAACTGAAATCCCGGGGATTAGAACCTGATGAGGAGGATACTGTGGATGATTTAAAGCGTCGCTTTAGAAGTATTAGAGGCATTACACTCGACAGTGACAAAATCGACACATATATCTTAAGTTTGTCTCTTGACAATGAATTTCAGATCTGCAGAGAGAAAGTTGGGACGGTGCTTCAGGCTGATCACTCGTCTTCGTCGTGTCGTCGCAGGTGCTTATCCAAGTTGTCACACGTCATATTAAGGTTGGAGAAACTTCATTATTCGACGGCTGAACAGCAGCTTGCAAAGATAGCTCTTGTCTCACGGGCATATCACGCAGTTGAAACTCTTAAGTGTAATCAAACTCCTGGTCAATCTTCTCAAGCTGTTGTGAGAGAATCTGTTGAGATGGCTCCTTCTAGTTCTTGTTACAAACATGCTTCTCAAGTTCTTAAGTGGAATCTTATTTATGATGGTCGAACACCTGTTCATGATTTTATTTTTCGTTTACGCGAACTGAAACACTCCTCGGAGATCACTGATGTTGAGCTTTTAAGGAACTCTGTTCATCTTTTTTCTGGTGAAGCGCTGATATGGTTTAGGACTAATAGGTCTCACTTTGAGTCATTTGAAATCCTAATTGAATCACTTAAAGCTGAATTTCAACCTATTGAATATGAACGTTGTTTGTTGAATCAAATTAGGACACGCTTACAGGATAAAAATGAAAATATCAAATCTTACATTAACATTATGGAAAGTTTGTTTTTAAGACTGTCTAAACCGTTGAGTGAAGCGGAACAGCTGGAAATAATTATGACTAATATGAGTCCTTTCTTCATATCTCGTTTAGCTTTAACGGAGGTTAACTCTATTAGGGGTTTGAAAGATATATGTTCACGTTTGGAGATCTCTAAATTTAAATGTGAAAATAGAGGATTCTTAAACACTGGCAAGGAATCTATTTTGCCAAATTTCTGTAGTGGGGGTGAAAATTTAAATTCATCAACTTCTAATACAAAGGTTCGTGTCACTAATCTTGAGCACAAGAATACTACTCTTTTATGCTTGAAATGTGGAGGTGCACATCATCATTCTCGCTGTGATGTACACAAAACACCAATATGCTTAAAATGTAAGCGACCTGGTGTTATTACTAAAAATTGTCCTTGTTCAAAAAACTAAATAGTAGGTCGGAGGATCCTATTACTACTATAGATAAAAATCTAACTTCTAACTTTTCTAGTACCTCTGACCGGTACACTCAAACTAATTTGACTATGACTAACTTTTATGACAATAATAATTGTTTACCTTTATTTAAAGAAAATGTGGGCGATCCTAGACCATTTCTTTCTGTAGGTATTTTAGGACTAGAGTGCAATGCATTGGCTGACAGTGGAGCTGCCGTGTCATTGATAAGTGGGTGTGCTTACTCCTTATTGCAAAGTGAAGGTTTAGACTTTCCCTTGCAGACATGCGATACAGAACTTGCTGTTGGTAATGGAGCGTCTCTGGTAGTCTTAGGAAATGTAGAAATACCTGTTACATATCCGTGCCTGGCGTGAATACGTTGATATGTCTAAAACGGCAATTTTACAGGGCGCCAATTTTAAGGTTTGACATTTTCTGGTAAATCGCTGTTTGATTGTAACTTTGATGTAAAACTTGATTTATCCATCATTTTCTGCATACTTTTGAATGATTAGAAGATTTTTGTGAGATTCCTCTTAGTTTGATTAATATTAGACTTATCAACTTACGTCTCATCGAGTTATCAACGTATTCACCATACAAAGAGGGGAAAATTGACGTTTCGAGAAAGAAAAAAAATCGTGAAAAATCCATTTCATGTTATTATACTTCACAAAAGTTTTGTTAAATACAACTTTTTATTATCTTTCAAGTGAAAATGAGTGATTTAAAGAATTATGTCTAGTTTTAATAATAATAGACATATCAACTGGTTCACCGACGAGAGCGACGAGTTATCAACAAATTCACAGTATTAGTAAGAAAAAAATTAGAAATAAAACACCTGTTTTTTTAATAATTTTTTAATTAAAGAAACTGAAATCATCATATAATTTAATTTTTGGAGTCATTCCAGGAATTTTACTCTTCTACATCCTCCAAATCTGGGTTTATCTCGTCAATATCCGGGTCAGCTGAGGCACAGTTTACTGTTTTTATTTGCAAATATTGCAAGAATTGGGGTCCTGACGTATTGTGATAGTTTTAGTCCACGTAGAATATTTAAAAAAAAATGTTATTACGCACGATAGGGCGTAATGGTAAAAAAAGGCCCCCGGGTATTATTTTGGATAATTACGGTCGATTTTTCTAGCATGTTAGGACACTATTTACGAGCAAGTGTGATGAAAATAATATTAAGTGCCCGCCTACTACACGTCCATTTATGTATAATATCTAGTGCCTGGTATTACTCTTATTAAACTTGGATGTAGGGATAGACACACATATACAGACGACCCAAAGCGAAATACAACATTCGAATCGAACTTTAGATCTAGCTTTGCACTAAACAAAGGTAACTGCTGAGGTGGGACAGTACATTTTATAATTTAGTATTAGAAAACGAGCGATAGGAAAACCACTATCAATATGCGTGTTACACTTACGGTTAACTTATTGAAAATAATAATAAATACACCAACAAACAAAAAACAAATAAAGTCGTAAAGAGTGTCTCGTAACCCAAATTCTTAGTCCTTCTGTTAATTTGTAACAAATACGTAATTTGTAATACAAGTACGTTTCAACATCATCAATATACATTTAATTAAACCCCAAAACTTTCTAAAATCCTAGAAGCGAGCTACGATCGCTTTAAAGTAGAAGTTAAATCACCTATTTAAATCAGAAGCACTAATCAGGTGAACTCCTATAAAACCGAGAAGTTAGATTTATGTAAGTTTCAAGACCACTTCGTGCTTGTTTTGCATATGCTCGATAATTCCTACAGGACCTATGGGAAAGCTTAGTCCAGCTTCAACACTATTCAATTTAATAAAAAGCCGATCTATTTTAATGACAATATAAAAAAGTATTTAGATACAATTTATAACTTACATTTTAACAACTTCATTCTATTTTAAATCTTTTATATCTAGGAAAGGCCTCAAAGATACTGGCAGCATTTACTCGCTGGATGGTTAAACTAATGCGTTGAACGAGGAAACTGCCACCTTCTCAACGCCGAATGAAATGAACATATCTTATTTATATTTAAGGCATTCTCTACTAGTCCACCAACTGGCCAAGACCACTACATTGGCCAACCTTTAAGTTTTCAGCTAGTTCAGCTGCCGCACCAGCCCTATTAGAGGTCCGGTGGAGATGTGTGACTGGGCTAGCATGTCTACTCAGGTTGCATCTCACACTAGCACCCGTCCCATATTCTGCACGGAACCAAGGACATTTTGTCACGTATTTTGCCATCATATCTACAAATGCCGGTCGGGTCTAAAAGGGCCGGCACGTTTATTGAGGCAGGAGACCGGCGGATGATGTCATTTAGTGCGGGGGTTCTTGAAAACAACAGGCGTTACATATCGGTTGCTGTCGCACATAATCTGGTTTTCACAGAATACCAGCGTTGCAGCACTAACAAGTTTAGTGTCGCAACACAATGCTGAGCGCACCTTTAAATGTTAAGATAAATTAGTGAAATTATTTTAATATTATGATAATAAACAGAGACAACACTTTTATATTGGAATTAGTAATATTAACAACTGTACATATTCTTTCTTTGTTTCCCAGATATTACATTATTATCTGAAAATATACAAGTATACTGGTTTGTTCCCTTGATTAAAAACATTGATAAGTATACACGTCAAGGTTTCAGGTACTGATTTTAGTTATTTGTCTGTTAATATCTTAAGATATTCTGGAGAATGAGAATATTTTTAAAACATAAGTTGAGATATCGTATTATTGTGTTGGTTCATAATTCTTTGACGTAAGTTTCCATGTTGAGATATCACATGATGCACTTGTTTGATTTACTCTACGTAAGTTGATAACTTGGTGGCCAGTAGTACAAATTGAGATGTCATATAACGCACTTAGATATATTACCTGTACCTAAATTGATAACTCGGTGGATAGTCGTACACATTGAGATGTGAGACGAGACAAATCGATGGGCAGTAATATAAGTTGAGATATCACATTATGCACTTAGTTTTGGTTACTGTACGAAATTTGATAACTCGATGGAAAGTTGTACAAGTTGAGATGTCACATTACGCACTTCGTTTTAGTTACTGTGCGTTAGTTGATAACTCGATATATTTGATTTGTTTGATTAATATGTCTTTATGTTAAAAAAAGTACGTTATTAGTGTAATCGAGAGTAAATTGATAAAATTATTTATAAATCTATGCACACAATGTGATGTGTAATATGTCTTTTTATCCACAATAACTTGCCAAAAGTATAGTTATCAATGTATGAACAATGGCCATAAGTCAAAAAGTAATTAAGATAAAAATATGAAAAAAATTACCAATATAGAAAAAAAAATAACGAAGCGTTTAAAGAAATAAAAAAAAAAACGTACATGTCGAGATATCAACGTCTTCACGCCAGCCACGGATATAAACATGTTCTACATTACATTAACTTCTATGTTTGTAGTGATATTAATACTCCAATTATATTAGGGGTAGATTTCTTGACTAAATTTAATCTTTGCTCAGATATTCTGAATACTAAACGGTTCATAGAACCATACTCTGTTCTTAACTTGTTAAAGGATCCTAATATCCATTTGCACGACTTAGAAGATCTCAGCCCTGAACAAAGGTTACGGTTGAATAGCGTGGTTCTAGATTTCGAATGTATTGCGGCTACGAGGGATACTTTAGGTTGTACCACTCTGGAGGAACATATTATTGATACCGGAGATAATGCTCCAGTGAAACAAAAGTATTATCCGATACCTTTTCATCATCGAGAGTATGTTCGTGGGGAGATTGATGATATGTTGAAGTTGGGTATAATTGAAAAAAGTACTTCTCCATGGAATAGTCCTATTTTGCTAGTTCCAAAGGCTAATGGCGAGCTTAGAATGTGCTTGGATAGCAGAAAGTTAAATAGTTTAACTAAAGTGGATACTTATCCAATGCCTAGGGTACAAGAAATACTAGACTCTCTCAATAATGCTAAGTTTATGAGCTCTTTGGACTTAAAGTCTGCTTTCTTTCAAATTATGTTGTCTGTTGAGTCGCGGGAAAAGACTTGTTTTTCTGTGCCAGGCTTGGGAGCCTTTCAGTTTAGAAGGTTACCATTTGGCTTGGTTAACTCTACAGCTCGAATGATGAGACTAATGGACAAAGTGTTTGGTCCAGAATTTGCTAATAATATCTTTTACTATGTCGATGACATCATACTTATCTCTGAAACTTTTGACGAGCATATTACCTTGTTAAAAAGAGCTTGTGGAAAGCTACGGCAAGCTGGTTTAACCATTAATCTTGACAAATCTGTTTTTTGTCGCTCTTCTTTAAAATTCTTGGGCTATGTTGTTGATCGTAGAGGTCTTAGGACGGACAAGGATAAAGTCAAAGCTATAGCTGAATTCCCTACCCCATCTTCTCAGAAGGAACTCAGAAGATTTCTTGGAATGGTGTCGTGGTACCGTCGCTTTATAGATAACTACTCTACTGTTTGTGCTCCTCTCAACAAATTAACTAAAAAAATATCTAAGGGATCATGTTTTCAATTTACTTCCGAAGCTGACACAGCTTTTAAGGCTGTCAAGGAACTCTTGGTTTCTGCACCTATCTTGTGTGTACCTAAGTTTGACAGGCCTTTCATAATTTCGACGGACGCTTCTGAGGTTGGACTTGGTTGTGCCATATCACAGCTGGACGATCAAGGTCATGAGCATGCTGTTGCTTATGCCAGCAGAACTCTTACGGGCCCTGAGAAAAATCACTCTACGACTGAGAAAGAACTAAATGCTTTAATCTTCGCCTTGGAAAAGTTTAGAGGTTATATTGACGGTTCTCCTTTCAGAACACAAGTGTTCACTGATCATAGTAGTTTGAAATGGTTGGTTAGTCTGAAGTCACCAACAGGACGCTTGGCTAGGTGGGCACTTAGGCTGTCACAATTTAATTTTGATATACAGTATAAGAAAGGTTCTGAAAATAAGCTTGCTGACGCACTTTCTAGGGCACCCATCCCAATCGAAGTGGTGGATTTCGTTTCTTCTGTAGATTCTGTTACTGATACGTGGTACACTAATTTATTCGCTAAGGTGAAAAGTGCTCCTCATAAATTTCCTGATTTTAGGATAATAAATGAAAATTTGTATAAGCGTGTTAGGTCTAAAAATCCTTTGGCTAGGGATTGTGAATGGAAGAGAGTTGTTCCACAGGAACTACGACAGGAAGTACTGAAGCTGTGTCATGATAGGTCGGATGCCGCTCACTTAGGCGTTTTCAAATCACTTAAACGTGTCGCTCAAAGCTACTTTTGGCCTAAAATGCTAGGAGATATAAAGCGATACATAAGAAACTGTCAGGTCTGTTTAGCTTATAAGAGCACAAATGAGGCTCCTCCAGGTTTAATGGAGAATCCTAAAAAGGTTCAACGACCCTGGCAGGTTATATGTACTGATATATTGGGACCCCTTCCAAATAGCTCAAAAGGTTACAAATTTATTTTAGTAGTGTGTGATTGTTTTACTAAATATACTTGTTTATTTCCTATGAGGAATTCTTTGGCTAAAACTGTAGTGGGAATAATAGAAAATAATGTCTTGCTAAAATACGGTATCCCTCAGTGTATAATAATGGATAATGGTCCACAGTATATTTCTAGAAATATGCAAGCTCTGAGAGAGAAATATAAGATACCTAGACTTTTCTATAACTGTAGATTTACTCCTCAGAATAACCCTGCTGAAAGAGTTAATCGTGTGGTGGTGACTGCCGTTGCATCTTATGTCGGCAAGAATCATCGTACATGGTCTGACGAACTAAGTGCAATTGAATTTGCAATTAACACTGCTGTGCATGAGGTAACTGGATATAGTCCATATTTTATGAATAATGGACGGGAGGCTATTCTCTCTGGCGAATGGTATCCATCAGCACCTATGCAAGGTGATGAATTGCAATTCACTGATAGGAACTTATATACTTCCATGCTGACACATCTGAAGCCTATCTTTCAGAAGGTGAATGACCGCCTTCAGAAGTCTTACCAGCGTAGTAGAATTTACTACAATCGTAATAGAAGATTTATAGAGTATGACGAAGGTCAGGTTGTCTGGAAGAAAGAATATCCGTTGTCAAATGCTGACAAATTCTTTACAAAGAAGTTAGCTCCTAAATTTAAGAAATGTGTTATACTAAAAAAATATTCTCCTGTGACGTATGAGTTACAAGATATTGAATCTAAGAAATCGCTAGGTATTTGGCATGTCAAGGACATTCTAAAACTACAATCTACGGATTTATAGGGTTTACTATAGGACGCATCAATGGTGTGTAGTCACTTCTTTTCTTTGCTCAATTGTGGTCACAAGGTGGCTAGATCTACTTTGAACTTGACTTTAAACTTAGTTTACTTTTACTTGTTTACTTATACTTGATTACTCTAAACATTGTGTAGACATGCCTACTGATGTTCAAAACACCATTACGGTGACTGCTATTCGCTACTATTTTCTTTCTTTAATTTAATTTTAGAATGTTGTTTTAGGCTCTTAGACTAGGATCTGTCAGATATTGCTAATCTTGTTTCTTTACATTCTGATTCTCTTAACAAGAGAACAGGTGATGCTTCACTTTTCGTTGGGAGTAGCATTTAATCTGGATAGCAATTTAGTTTTTTTAAGGATGAATTAGTTTTACAATTGCAAACATGGCAATACATAGTTAGTAGTGGTAGTTTTTAGATTGCAATAGGTAGATATAAGGTTACAATTGGTTCCATAGTAGTTAGGATGATTGTACCTTGTCTCACTGATAGTATTGTGTCTAGTGCTAGATCGCTTGAAGTTAAGTTGTTCTTGCAAAGGTTCTGCGTTGCTTAGGTAATAGTTAGTCCGTATGTTATAGGGTAAGATTTGGAAGATAGTGAACAAAAAAAAAAAAAAAAAATTTTTTTTTTTACTTGAGTAGAGAGGTAATGTTACATATTAATATGTAATACTGTTATTTTTGGTACTAGAGGCGACATCTCTGGACAACGGGAGGTGACACTTCGATTTTCTCCGATGGCTCAGTGTTGCCACTTGGTGAAATAGTGAACTAATGTCTTCTACATTTTAATTGTTTGTTTTATTTTAAGGAAATGCTTCTAGTGGGTTTTATTTAATATCAGATGTTATTAAAAATCTGTTTCTTCTAATTTATTTAAATCTAAATATCTGATCGAAGTATCAATCGATATGATGCAACTCCTCTAGGTTCGGTCATAGACGTTTGTCTATGGGATGAATGGCTTGGTTTAGGCTTGTCACTCTCGCAGCCACTACAGAGATGTGAACACATAACCTAATAAATTAGTGTGGGAGTCTCGCTACGGCCGTATGGCCATCTTGTTAAATTAGCTTCATGTGATTGTTACAAGCGCAATGCATCCATGTAATATCTGGTGGTTTTTCATGTAAGTATTTTGTGAGTGCTGGAACTTTGTCTGCATTGTCGTCAGGTGCTTTTATTTTTTTGTGTTTCATGGGTGTTTCTTGTTATAGAATGAATATGTAAAAATCTGAGGAACGCTTGCATGGCGTGATATTTCTAAGCTTAAGGCGAGCATCGTTTTAACGTTATGGTAAAGTCGCCGCTGCCTTAAAAACTACTTTAACCGGGTAAGTGTGATTTGCCTATCTAAAACCTTCTCTTCTATTTTTACGGAACACGTTGTTTACACGATGGCTCTCGTGTGCTTCAAGTTTGTGTCCGCAGGTATAAAACGATTGTTTATACAATATTCTAATGCCAACAATCTTTGCAGCTAAAACAGCCGGTCGCCTGTGTCACCCATGTGTGCCTGTGTCACCCCATGTGTGCCTGTATCACCCCATGTGTGAGATGTTGTGTGGTGCCTGTATCACCCCATGTCTCCCTAGGCTATGTCTGCCTATGATGTCTTATCTGCCTGCCTGAATGCCTGTATCTGAGCACGTGTCTGGAGTGTGTGCTTCCGCCACGCTATCTGCTTGCTACGTGTTGAAGCTACGGTCCTGCTATCTCTGAGGTCTTCTCCATGCGCCGTGCTTCTTCATCGTGCTTCTTCATCTTCATCTTCATCTTCTGGCTTGTGATCTACGTCCACGCACAAGGTGAACTCGTTTCATACCTAACTTAGACACTCATTTAAGACGCTTGATAACGTAGAGAAGTAGGATTTCATTCACCCTGTCACAGTCACAGCGGAATAGTTTAAGACGCTTGATAACGTAGAGAAGTAGGATTTCATTCACCCTGTCACAGTCACAGCGGAATAGTTTAAGACGCTTGATAACGTAGAGAAGTAGGATTTCATTCACCCTGTCACAGTCACAGCGGAATAGTTTAAGACGCTTGATAACGTAGAGAAGTAGGATTTCATTCACCCTGTCACAGTCACAGCGGAATAGTTTAAGACGCTCGATAACGTAGAGAAGTAGGATTTCATTCGCCCTGTCACAGTCACAGCGAAATAGTTTAAGACGCTCGATAACGTAGAGAAGTATGATTTAACAACCCTGTCACTGTAAAGCGGGGAATATTATTATTTAAGACACCTATTGTATCAAACTCCCTAGTTTTATTCTAACAGAATAATAAACTGTTGACAAGGTTCATGTTTGTTTACTTCTAATGTCACTCTCTGTCTTGAAATTCTCTCCATCTTTCTGTTAGTCTAGATTAAAACAGATGGCGCCCTCTCTTCTTGTACAACTCTAGTTCTTGCACCCATTTTGTGCAACACTTTATGGTAAGTTGTTTTCTCACTGAAACCAGCTCAAGGACTCACGACTCTTGAACTCAACCAGCCATGGCCTAACACCAAGTGTGGACGGAATCTCTGTCAAGTTACAACAGCACATAAGTAATCCCAGATTTAGAATATATGGGTTATAAGAGTAGGTGCGGCAGTTCGACAAGTTGCATTCTACGATATCGAGTTTTGACGTCGCGTTTGGCCTCGTTAGTGACCGAGCCTACGAAGTTACCGGACTCGGGTTCAGTTCCCGGCATGGGCAAATATTTGTGTGATGAGCGCGAGTATTTGTTCCAGAGTTTGAATGTTTTCTATGTATGTATTTCTCTTTAAATCCTTTCATTGGATATGTTCAGTTGTTGTGAAACAGTCAAATTGGCGACTTTCCGACACTAAATGACGCTTACGTCAATCCTATAAATTTTCGATACCGATATTTTTTGCCTAATGCAGTAGGCCCGCTTAGCCTTCTTACCATCGGGTGGCGTGCGCACTTCTCAACTTTCCTGGTTTCTTGGTCTCGACCAGGGTCAAGAGCGAACCCTTTAAAAAACAATTATGATTTTACGGTTTGATCATTTGCTGTACTTATTCCATTTCAAATATGAATTAAGGAACCAGGTATCTAAAGCTGTTTTATTTAAAAGTCAAAGCTAAATCAACATGAAAAATATGAAGGTTGCATCTGAACCAATACAGTTTAGAAAGATCGTTTCATCATCTCCACCGAAATTAGCGTCATTACTGTCATGGGGTCTCCTATACATTAGCGGGCTAAAGTGTATTTAATGCAAAGTTGGTAAGAATGTGACTTACAGCAACGTAGTCAAAATCGCGCGGCGCGTTCTACCCGCATTAATATTGTAACAACAATCTTTGTTTCCTGAACTTGAGTAATTAAGGAGATAATAATGCCAAACGTCTCGGCGCAGAATTTAATTAGATTGCAGCACTTTAGGGTTGCCGACACGGATATGAAATACAGAATCACAGTTCGCTATGCTGAAATTATTGTTAGCACGGCTGAATGAGGACGACCAATCATGGAACAGTGTTGCGCAAACCGCAGCTTGTGCGTCGGCTACGATTCATCCGAGCGCACGGGGACATTTATATCAACAAGCGGCCCGGCCCGGCTTCGACCGAGCTCAACAATAACGTTTTGAAATTAAATAGGTAACACACAATATGTAGCCTGCGTCCGTCTGAGCGACGTCGTTACTGAGCTTACTGATTCAATCTTATTATTGGTCTGTTTGGAACAATGCCTTTCCGAACGACTTGTATATGCAGACGATGTTAACATTTACATTGACGACAAAAGCCAAGTGTGTCGTGTCCGTAAAGGTTTGAGCGGGGTTAGAATTGGCACTCAATTAAATCTTGATAGCTAGCCTCCACCATATACAGTCTAGCACGTATTTTCACTGAATTTTTAATTTGACACACTCGCCACTTAAGTTAAAACTAAGACAACTTAGATAATTTTTGTTAGATTGACAAAATTTTATGTACTTAGGTGTTAAAACTTCATTTAATTTCTTTAATACTTATGATGGGCTAAATTTGAAGGTGACCACTGCAGTCCGCGCTAGAGGCGGCGCCAGCCCTGCGCGCGACGCGGCCGGGAGACCCGCGCGGCTCTCGGGGACCTTCCGAAACCAGCGGGCTGCTGGTGGGACTTGAACTTTAACACCTGAGACACATAGTTAAAAACTGCTTGCATGTTATTGTGAATCCAGAGTTTCGAGACAGTGGCGAAAGATTATAATGCGCAGATGGGTCACTTCGAACAAGATTCTAGTTGCTTATGTATGATGAAAATTTCAAATCGAAATAAAAGAAAGTGATGCTATGTTTGAATATGAAAAAGTTTGCGAATTTCATGTGTCATGAGTTCTAAAATAGGAAAGGTAATTTTTGAAAAAATACTTACTATTGACAAATTGACACTAAACACATTCTGAATAAAATGCGTTTTTTCTCGATGTAGTATTTTATTTTAAAAATGTAGGAGCATAGGCTCCGGAATCTAAATAATGATGATAATGGTCACGCTGAACCGGCTTCACGGATTAGGATGAAATTTGAGATGTTGATAGTTCATACCCTGGATTAATACATACGCTAACTTTTTATACCGAAAATTTCTAAATTCCCAAGTTGTTGAAACGATAATTGAAACAATAGTTGAAACGCCCCGCAACGCAAAATGAGATGGCCGAGCCGAAGTAATTCGACGCGGACGAAGTCGAAGCACAGGTCAAACGCAGAAGCTACTATAAAACAAAAATATGCGTTGGTAATTGAGCAGGAAAATATATCAAAACTCAAAATGATCACAGAGCAAATAAATAAAAACTGAAAAGGTATAAATACTTTCCTATATAAATACGATGGTGCCAGACAACTACATAAAAAAAAACTAGTTTCGCACGTTCTCCTACATAAACCGTGTCCCTTAGTACAACGGTTGAATGTTTTTATGACTAAGTTATTAAGTTGACAAACTGTGACTATGTGCTGAAAATGGCAGTTTTAGAACTAAGTCGGGGAATTTATTATAAAAATGAATGCATTAAGTTACAGATGATTTATGTAATACTTTACGGACGCGAACTTTTCTACTTGTAAGTACGTTTATTTCTGTTTCTAGTCTTCAATATGATGTACACATAATATAATATATTACAGTTCTTAATAAAGAGTCTTGGTTATTAATAACATGAATAATATTCTCACAAAATTGTGGGGCTACTGTTAATATATTAATTTCTTTAAATAGTAGGTACTTACTCTCTTATCACGTGAGTTTAAGTTATAAAGAGAATTAATGTTCCTTTTTTGTTACAAGAATAATTTTAGGTAGTCTATAATATTATGTGAGCTGCTCTTCTGCATCCCGTCTGCCCTCACTATTCTTAGTCGTGAAGGTGTTGTGGGGACATAAAGTGCGGTTTGAGACGCCTCCTGGCCTAGGGGGGGGGGACGGGGGACCTGCAGGTGCCGCGGTCACGCCGTGCGTACTTGTGCACTATGCAGTTTGTGCACCTTACGCCTCGGTGCGTCTTAGGGATACGCCGAGAGCAGCCTGATGCGAGCACATGCAATTATCTAAAAATGATGGTGAATATTGGAATGCTTACGTGCCGGTTAGGTCTCCAGCAGCAGCAAACAATATATTATATATAATATATTATATTTATGTAAACACTTTATTGTACATAATAAAAACGAAAACTAGGGTTATATAGAAAAAAAGGATTAACAAAGGCGAACTTATAACTTTAACGGAGGGGAAGGGAGAATGCATTGTGAATGTTAAGATTAATTTAAGGTGTGGTGTGGTTTGTTAGTATGTTTTGGATAACATGAAAGCCTATATGTGTTGTTGCAAGATACACGTAAGTGTGATAAAGACGCAAAAAGGTAATTGCGAGGACACTTAGGCAAAATAATTAAATATTAATTACTGCGAACACGACACAATGACGCATACATATTATTTAGAGTAACCATTTTCCTGCTTAAGGCGGAAACAAAAGATTTTAAACAAGTGAAACACTTGAAATTCTTTTGATTCCGTTTTATCCCAATATTTTGTGTAAATAACTTTAAAAGACCTTTTGAAACACTTCTCCGATTCCCATGCGCCGTCCGTTTAGTTTTAGGCAATCGTCTTCGGACTCAGCAAGCGTCGGTGCCAGCTCTTCCGTTATTGGCCAATTATATGGCCCCCCCTCCCCCCCCTACTCGTTAATCCAGGAACTTGGCTCCTAGGAGTGCATTACAGTTGCCGCCGGTCCCTAACTTAGCCCGAATGGCTCAAACTTACAACTTGGATTTGTTATGATTGCTTCTATGACTTTAGTTAGGGTTCGAGTGGAGCCTGAGACGCGGTCGTATGGGCTTGGTAGGTCGCGAAACTAGTTTCGAGTGTGGAAAGTACGTTGTTAATTCTAATTGGAAGTAATGTACTTACATCATACTGAAAGACTCTTTTAAGTGAAACTTGAGTTCAATAAAAGAGGAGCAAATGGAGGTCCTTTTTAAATGTCGCTACTTGATATACTGTAATGCATGTAGGTTTACAGTAATGTAGTGGAAATATGTGAAGCACCTCATTTAACATTTTCATAACTAGGGCTCTACAAAAATAATATTGCCCGCCTTTCGTTTCTATTGTGTATGTTACAGTAAGTTTTACTCTCAGTTTTAAAACGGCATAGGTATCATAAAGTCAACAACATAATTACAATATATTTATTATTTATTTATTTATTTATGATTTATTGGAGATCCAACAGCTTACAAAACAAGATAGAAATTAAATTACGTAACAAAAAGCCAATTAAAGGTTCACACCGATAGAAACAAAGTATTTAAACATAACAGAAATAACAGCCAACGCAGGCACATACGCCGCGCTACACCAAGAGAACAAGAGAACAACCTAATGTATACGCAAGAATAAAAAACGGTATAAAACAAAAAGTTAATCATAAACAAAACTTATAGCTGTTGTATACCTATAGTTAAAATGTACTGTTCCGTGTTTTGTTTTCTTTTGGTGTTCAATAAAGAGTATTTGTATTGTATTGTATTGTATAGCCTAAGTAAAGAAGTTTTGACTGAGTAACCGCCTAAGCGTAGATGTAGGACGTAAAGATAGATGCAAGACGTTCTAAACCAGTGGGTCAGAGGGCCAACTCGGACTTTGTAACGTTGTTTATTCCTCTTTCCTTAATCGTCAAAGTGAGAAAACAAAACAATTCTATAAATCGATCCGCTAAAACATAACTTAATATCAGCTCGAACGTTCAACTATTCTGCAGTAAATCTCAGCAATAAAATCGATGCAAACCGACTGCAGCCGTGCGAGCCATTGGAGAACTGGGAATTGTATAAAAGTGGAAAGTGTCGCGCTCCTGTTGCGGCCCGATCTAATTTACCGCCGCGGCGGTGCCAGCGCGCGGCTGGCGCGGCGGCGCGCTCGGCGGCCGGGGGGAGCCCGGCTTCCTGCACGGGCCTACATGAGCCGGAACGTACGTAGATTCGAGTATAACGGGTGCCTAATGGCTTTCATACGTAGACAAGTTGCATTCTGCCGACGTATACACTGCAGAATACAAAAAATATTTATAAGGTAGTCGTAAGGTGTCTTGCTTTTTGTTTTAGCCATTGTAACATGTTATTCGACTTTGCAGACTATACGTTAACAGAATGCAACTTGTCTAGTCTCACAGGGGTGCCTGTTCATGAATAATATACCTAGTTAGTACCCGATTCGATTTGCTCCTAGCCGTAGTGGGTTAATTGTGTATAATTTTACTATGAATTTTATCATAAATCTTGTACACTAAAATGAAATTGTATGAAAAAATGGGATTAAAATTTGTATTTACAGAATGTAGACAATGCATATTGCAGTTACGTAAATCATTAGTCACTTTATTTAAGAGTCGTGCTCATGTTGGTAGAGTTCTTCTAATCTTCTGTTCTCACTGCGGTCTTTTACCTCTTTACATGTCATGTAACTACGCGCGCATTCTTCGCCTTCATGTGATAAAAGTAACTTCTCTCTGATTTTATTTGCCGTTTATTTCCTCTAGTCTAGCCTAGTGTTCTAATAAGCATAATTATTAACATGCAGTATTTTTTCTCCGATTTGATTCGAAAAAGTAAGCCTAGTAGGGCATGCTTCGATGGTCCGGTCATTTGGAAATGATGGATGAAAGAAGATTGATGAAAGAGATATACAGATTGAAAGTGAGTGGAAGCCCTAGGAGTACTTTTTCATACATACAAAACAATTTTAACAAATTTAATACATCATAAGCATATCGAAATAGTACGGGCGCTAGTGCCACCCAATGTATGGAGAGGTAAAATTTTGGTATCGGATGAATTCACTTGGCACAGATGTATCCTAGGTCAAACTGAGCTGATTCAGCCCGGTAGCCATCAGCCACCCTTTGGTGGGTAGGGAGGGGGGGGGTTCAAAGTTACACTCCGCCGCGCTTCAGTTTAAAAACCATATTGGCTTCATTTTACCTATTACCTCGAGTGTGGTATCATTTTCGGATAAATAAGGAATGAGGAATTCATTTTTAATATAAAAATTACACTCTTTCATATAAATTTATTAAGGTACATAAAGAAGTTTCACAACATTAGATTATATTTTTGTTTCAACACTCAATATTTTATAATGTATGTCCATCATTATAAACACAAAAAATATGGTTAAAAAGCCCAATTTATGCAAATTCCAAAACCATATAATTCAATACCATTTATTTGAGAAATATAAAATAAATAAATAAATAAGACCGCGGGCGGAAAGACTCGCGCGGGTAAATGAAAACATGAACTAACGCCGCGCGGCCTGCTGCAGTATACTAGTGATATCGCAGATAACATATTATTTGTGTAATTTATAAATTAAACTTCAGTTGGGTTCAAATTACTTACTAAAAATCTTATTTATTTATTTATTTTATTTTAATAATTCCGTTTGAGGAGCGGAAACTCAATTTGCGTAAGTAATATTTTTTGATGATGCGTGTATCGGAACGTGAAATCCAAATCCAACTGTCAAACATGACGCGCGCTTAAAATTATTCACAGTTGCGAACTTTTGATTTGATTTTGGGCCCCATAAAATATATTTTATTGATTGATTTAATTTTGTAAATGTGTGTACGGGATCATAACATTATGCATTAAATTGTATGATTGTCCGCATCTTCTGTTAACTTAATATTGAAGGTAAGTCGAACTTCTTATTAATTCAAACTACCCACTTAGAATGTGTTTTCTAACCTTAAAATACCGGACAAAGTTAGCGTTACATCATGTTTTCTTAACTGTGTGTGTAAGTGAAAGTGCTCTTAAAACGAATAAAATTGTACTAATGGTTCAAAACCCTAACTGTGCGATCTCTTGACCGGTTTTTAGTACTAATGCATGTTGTTGTTTTCAAAAAAGGTACACATGTCTCGGTCACGCAGTTGTAAATATACCTTACCTTATATGAATGATGTCTGACCAAGATGTTGATTGGAAATTATGTGTTTTGTGTCAAACTGAAACAGACGAGAAGCTTACGGCAGCAAAATGTAGCCAGGGTGCCGGATATGAATTGCTTGCTAAAAACTTGCTTGAGTTTCAAAAACTGCATTCATTGCCTGTGACTTTAAAAGATACCTTGATCGCACGCATTAATGATTTGAAACCAGTGCTCATTGAACATGCGGCATGTTGGCATAAAACATGTTATTTAAAAATAAATAATACTAAATTAGACCGAGCACGTTTAAAGGCAAAAAAGTCAGAAGAGCCAAATACTACCCCTATGACTCGCAGCTCAGTAACGACCGCCTACGACAAAAGTACATGTTTATTTTGTGGGCTGCAGAGTTTCCGAAGGAACTTATTATGCTCAGTAATGAAAAAAAGTTGCAGTGATTATATTATTTCATGTGCCACAGAATTAAATGATTACGAACTCTTAGCAAAGGTATCTGATACCTGCGATTTGATTTCACTCGGAGCCAAATATCATAATAAATGTTACGTCAAATATAAAAACAGACTGAAATCAACTCTGAATCCAATCCATTCTCAAACCAAATTGAAAAGTCAAGTCCAGGCCATCACATTTTCCGAAATCGTTGCTTACATGAATGATGCGAGAGAAAAGGAAGATGAAATTCCAATTTTTAATGTAGTTGACCTTGCAATAAAGCAAACACAGGCCATGAAAGAATTAGGAGTGGATCACGTTGTTCAGTCGTCCAAGCTCAAGGAAAAACTGCTAGAAGAGTGTCCAGGTCTGACTGCTATTACGAGAGCAGGTTTACCAAATCTAGTTACTTTTGAGACCAAATCTAACTATCCAGAACGAGATTTTGAATCTGAAGGCGCTGCTTTGTTTGATGTGGTCAAAAGTATTCGAAGCGATATGTTTGAAAAAGAAAGTGACCAATCCAAAGCACCCTCATCGCTCGTGGCTTTAATAAAAATGCTCATATTCGGACCCTCTCTTAGCTCAAATGTGACAAGCGATTCCAATATTCAATGTCGCAATATTGCTGGCCTTATAGTATATCACGCAATGCAATGTCGTAGAAGAGGTACGAAGCGAAGACATAACAAAATTCGTGAGACAACGGGTCCCGTTTATTTAGCGGCAAAGTTGTACGCTGCAACTCGCAAAAAAAGTCTAATTAAACGTGCTCATCAGCTTGGAATAAGTATATCGTACCACCGACTTCAAAAAATCATTACTGAAGAAGCTAATAAAGTATGCAACGTATACCAGCAAGAGCAAGTAGTAGCGCCGTTAAAGCTTCAAAAGGGTCTTTTCACCACAGCTGCTGTTGACAACGTAGATCATAATACAACGTCCACATTTGCAGAAACTTCATTTCACGGAACTGCCATAACCCTAATGCAGCACAAAATGCCAAATGAAACGGGTATGTTAGGTAGATAGTGAATTTTAATATCAATCTTTATTTCATATTTTCCTTTAATTCTTTGGATGTTCTTGTTATTGTTTTATAGGCATTCCAAGGTTGGTTATACCACATGTGCCAGAAGATAATATCCCAAGCAAAAGAAAAAAATTAGAAGGGCTTCCTCTATATTACGCTGTAGTTCCACCATGTTTTCTAGACCTGAAGAAGTTTAGTTGCTCTAAGACCGATGTTTATACTCATAAAGTATCAGACACTTCCTTGCCACTCACTGAAGAGCAGGAATGGTTACAACAGACAATGTTGGATACTTAAAAGCCATGGGCTGCATATCATGCTACAGTTGACAGAGACCCTAACGAGCGGCATAGCACAGATGTAACGCTTCTCCCAATTTTCAAAGAACAATCTCACAGTGCAGCAATGATGTTGCATTCGATGAAAATGGTAGATAAAGCGGTTCAGTTTCTGAATCCAGGCCAAATACCGGTGCTTGTAGCGGATCAACCCTTGTATGCACTTCTGAAACAACTTCAATATACAATACCAGAAACAGTGGGAGAGGACAAAATGTTGATAATTATGGGGGGCTTGCATATAGAAATGGCAGGATTGAAAGCTATTGGGCAATGGCTCCGAGGGAGTGGTTGGGTAGAGGCATTAATTCAAGCCAGTGTTACTTCTTCCGGTAGAGCGGAAGCAATGCTCACTGCATCTCATGTCACTAGGACAATAAACGCTCACCAGGTATAATTTAACTTTACAGGTTAAGATTCCTTTAGTAACTTTTATAAAACATATGGAAACGTTTATATTTCAGGTTACTGCAGCAGCATTGTACACGCTTCAGAAAAAAGCTTATCTGACAATGATTGAGTTGCAGAAGTCTAATATTAGCTTTGAGGAGTGGCGTTTAGAGAAGCTGAATAGTATACCACAATTCAAGTATTGGGACATAGTTTTGCAGATGGAACTGTTAATTTTACAGCTGGTGCGTTCAACTCGGACAGGTGACTTCAGTACTTACCTGAACTCCTTGCGAAGATTGGTGCCATGGTTTTTCGCTTTAGACCACAATAATTACGCACGCTGGCTCTCAGTACATATCAGAGATCTAACAAACTTAAAAGAAAGTCATCCGGATATTCAAAAACGCTTTGAAACTGGTCAATTTGTAGCCAGGCGATCTAATAACCCTTTCTCTGCAATGGCACTTGATCAGGCTCACGAGCAAATGAACGCACTTATAAAAGGAGATGGCGGTAAGAATATTTTATTTATTGCATGAGGCCTTGTTTCATTAAACATAATAATAAATTAAGCAAAATGTTCTTAGGAATGATCGGGATCACTGAGAAACCGGATACTCTTCGTAAATGGCTAATAGCAGGACCTGAGATAGCAGCCATGGTGGATGCTTTTGAGAGTGAAATAGACAATAATACAAACTCTGACCAACCTAGACACCATTCAGATACAGTTGCGTATCAAAAAAAAAACTGCAAAATGGTAAAGTCTCTGGAACTAAAAATAAACGATATGAGTAACCCATTCCTTGAAGATACGCAAGATCTTTACAATATCGACTCAAAAAAGATAACAGGTGAGGATTTTGTCAACACCGTGTTTAATGTTGAAAAGAATGGTGAACAGCAGTATTTACAGTTCTGTATCGAGAGATTACAAGGTGGTAAATCATTACAAGAACCAATCAAACTGAATAAATATACCCTTTTTTCAACAAGTGTTGGTAAGAGTATCAGCAAAGCAAAAGCAAAAATTGCAGGACTAAAAAATGATTGTAGTTTATTCAGCAAGTTGTATATTGCTACATCTGAACGTAGAAGAGGAGACTTGGACGTTTTTTTTGCACATGAAAATCAACCTTACCCCCCAGCCTTATCTACTTCGGGTTCTCTAAGAGGCTGTACTAAATCAGATCTGTTGAAATGTCTAACAAACTCATACATGGAATCAACAGCACAGACTGCTCCTTCAGTGACTGCAAAAGTTCTTGACGGACCGGCGATAGTCCATATGCGTAATCCTAGTCAATCTAGTACTTTCGGTGACTATGCAAATGAAATTTTCAAACCATTCGTTCAAAAAGAATTAACAAGCACCCAAAGGGTAGATATCATATGGGACAGGTAATAGTGAAGTAATTTTTTGCTCATTCGTGTTGAATTCGTGTTAAAACATGGTTGCTGTTAATGATATTGTGTTTTTTGCAGATACGACGAAAAAAGCATTAAAAACAGTACCAGGGAGAAGCGAGGTATTGGCTCACGAACAAGAGTTTGCCCAAACACAAGAATACCTAAAGGGTGGAACAATTTCCTGCGTGATAATGAGAACAAAAAAGAACTGTTCCATATGTTGTCCTTAGCCTGTCACACTATGGAGGTACCTGCTGAAAAAGAACTGAATGTTACGGACGGTATGAATGTTCTCAGTAGCAGCGATCGGTGTAAGAATAATATTGACCCCTGTAACCACGAAGAAGCTGATACGAGGATAATGGTACATGTTGCTGACGCTGTGACTCAGGGATTTAAACGGATCATGATACGCACAGTTGATACAGATGTATTGGTTCTAGCTGTATCATGCGTTTTGAAACTACAAGATAATGTTGAATTGTGGGTCCACATCGGCTCTGGAAAAAACCATCAGTTTTTGTCATGTAACAAAATCGCAGCTACTTTAGGTTTGATTTTAAATTAGCTTAATATATTTATTTTCTTACAATGCATTTTACGTATTCATTTTTATAACATTTTGGTTTTATTTTATTCCAGGCCCAGAAAGGACAAAAGCATTACCAGTATTCCATGCTTTAACTGGATGTGACACAGTGTCGGCGTTCAGTGGAAGAGGGAAAAAAACTGCTTACGAAGCATGGAATACTTTTCCATTAGCAACTAGCGACGTAGAAAACGCTAGCAAAATTGTTCAAAAATTTATCATAACGATGTATGATAAGTAAGTATAATTAAAAAGATATCTATGTATTAATACTGAAATATTTACCAGATTTACGTTTCAGATCCAGCCAGTGCACGTCGTTGAACGAGTGCAGGAAGCAGTTATTTTCTAAGAAAGATCGACAACTAGAGAATATTCCGCCTACGGAGGCAAGTTTCCAGCAACATCTACTAAGAGCTGTTTACCAGGGTGTGCACGTATGGGGCCAAACGATGGTGCCAATTCAAAATCTTCCCAGTCCGGCAGATTGGGGGTGGGAAATTGAATCGGATAACGATTGGAAACCAATTTGGACTACTGCACCCGTTGCTGCTACTGCTTGCCTGGAGCTGATTCGGTGCAAGTGCAAGTCAAAGTGCGGTGTTAGGTGCAACTGCCAAAAAAAACATTTAAAATGTACCGACTTATGCCACTGTGGTGGAAAATGTAACTCTGGCAGAACGAAATAAAGTAAGATATGTATAAAAAGTACTTGATGTGACTATGGTTGACATCCTAGTGCTCCATGAGGTCCTTATGGTTTACATTGTAATATATGGCATTATTTTTACTTAAAACTATGTGGAAGGACGTATTTCTACTTGGTTGGTCTGAGATCCAATACTTTGACGATCACGACACGTCCTTTTGTGATTTTGATCATTTTGAGATCAGTTTGTTTTAACTTGAAGTCCCATTTATTTTCTGTTAGTAGTTGTGTTTGTTGTGGTGTTGTTGAAGTTGTTATTGTGTTGTTGTTGTTGTACTGTATATAAAGTATTTTTTTAAAGCGGTTTTTTATCTTTTATGGTCGTTTTATTTTTGCACAAGTGTCTGTGTTTTGAAAGAAACTGACTTATGAATAAAAAGATAGCAAACCAATTTTGATATTTTCGTTTACTTTTTTCGTAACAGGCTGTACATAAAATGTCTCAAAAATGAATTCCTTATGGCTAATTTGTCAGAAAATAACATCACACTCGAAGTTGCTTGGAAAATTAACGCCATTATGATTTTTGGATATGATATCTGAAAGCCAATGAGATTTGAAAAAAGTCGGACGAGGAAGTTCGATTTTTTTTCAGATAGACGTTGCATGATAACTATATATAAAATATATGTTTTTTAAAAGCTGAATAAATTTACTTTCAAACATTATTTTTTTCTTTTCAAAAATATTAGTATTTTTAAGGAAATTGATTAATTTAAAAAAAAGACAAAAAAACAATTTTGATATTTTCGTTAATATTTTACTTTTTTTCTATGAAACTGTACAATAAATGTCTCAAAAACGAATCCCTCATTCCTTATTTATCCGAAAATGATACCACACTCGAGGTAATAGGTAAAATGAAGCCAATATGGTTTTTAAACTGAAGCGCGGCGGAGTGTAACTTTGAACCCCCCCCCTCCCTACCCACTAAAGGGTGGCTGATGGCTACCGGGCTGAATCAGCTCAGTTTGACCTAGGATACATCTGTGCTAAGGGAATTCTTCCGATACCAAAATTTTCAGGTATGGTCATTAGCGCCCGGACTAAAATGAATGTCCTTGATATTAAAACTGTAATGAAGGTTTCGTTATAAGTTTTCAGGCTAGCTATTCGCCGTAACGTAATCTCTCGCCGCAGGTACGTAAGGTCCCTTTATTGGCCCATTCGGCTAAGACCGCCGCACGCGCGTAAGCCGTCCTGAATACTGAGCGCTTAATTAACACCATCTAGCGGCAGTCGATAGAAATGACCGCGATGCAAACTTTTATCTGCCGATTTGCGCCTCCGATGGGGAGTGACGAGAATCTAAGGTACCGCATTATTAGGTATGAAGACATTGATTTAGAGAATTTCGGCAGCCATCGATGCTTTTTTGTTTCAGGTGGAGTAACGTAACGAAATGTTGAAAACTAGAGTGAATTGGATCCAAATAATTTTAATCATATTTAGCAGTAGGTACCAATGTTTGGCCTGTGCCTACGTTTTACGGGAAAAAGTCCGTGGAGTTTAGACGCGACGCGTAGACAATTGACATACACTGGCCCGCAAAACTAAGTATCACACTTTCAATGAAACTTTCAATGAAACTTTGATTAAAAGTGTGATACTCGGTTTTGCGGACCAGTGTAGTAATGGTGTGTTGTTCCGTCATTAATTACTCTTCCGTGTATTGGAAACGGGGTCGAGTCGGTACCTGCACTTGGAATTAAAAAATATCATCCTGGTAAACATTGTCAGAGAGAAATTACTTTTGTAGAATGTGTGTGTGAGTGTGTGTGTGTGTGTGTGTGTGTGTGTGTGTGTGAGTGCGTGTGGGTATGTGTGTTATGTATTATTAAGATATTTTTTGCAGAAATAGGTTTACCCGGCGCAGCAATACATATTATAATACTTATATAGGTTGTTTGCAATAGTGGCGGAAAGGCCATAAATTAGGTACATATTATGTAATGTTTACATTTCCAGCACCATTTCCACCACATTGTTCTGACACAAGCTCTTTATTATCAACTAACAGAGTCCTGAGTTCCTGTGCAAGTGCTGAGCTAAAGCATCAAAGGACACCTGCACAAACACCCGGCGACACACAAGCGCGTGACCGGCGCGCGTGCGGGCCATCGGCGATCGGCTTAATTACCGGCGGCGGCCAGTCGGCTCCGTGTGCAGCCGCTCTCGCAGCCTTTGATGAAGTTTCACGGAATCGACAGAACTAAAACAGCATGGGACTCAGTCAGAATGCCACTAGAGTAAATTATTCCGTAGTACATCTCTCTTTACCTATGCAGTAGATATTGTAGAAATGGAGACAGCGAGAGAAAGATGACGACATCTAATCCTTGTGTTATTCTTGCTTAATGTGTAGGAATGCGTAGTCAAGCGACAATGATCTATTTCAAATAACCGATCTATTGATCCGTTTGACCCAACAATGAGAGGTGTAATTTAGTGTTTGAAACCCACACTTTAGAAATATTGGTTTTTATGGTACGGACTTCACTTAACTGTTTTGATGAATGTTTATTTTGAAAAGATCTTCTAAAAAACGTATCATGAATAATATAATTAAAAGTGGGATGCTATCCCTACCAAGAACGCCTTTTCAAGCGGAAAAAAGTACGTAAAAGTGCAACAGCCGTGTCAAATAACCAAAGTTGGTAACGAAAGTGTTACAGGAGGGATTACATCGCTCATAAACTGACTCCGCGCGCCACCTCGACTCATTACCCCGCCGCCGGCCAGCAGCCAGCAGGTGCGAGCGGCAATAACTCGCATTAGCATCACAATGCGCGCCGCAACAATTCCTGCCCATTGAGTGGAGTTCGCTCGTTAAGGCGAATAAATAAAGTAGGGGAAGCCCTTGACGTCTGAACGACGCTACAAACTAACCCCTACTTCCCAAACACGCAATTACCCACCCAAACCTCGTAGCCCTACGGACTCCCGGGATGTGCCAACATTTTGGCGTTGGCAAATCTCGACGAGTCCGCGATCGCTCCGTAATTGCTTATGGCCCTTTATATTTAGCTTTATTCGGATTCCTTTGTGGCGCTGTTTGCGGGCTGAAGGCTCTATTACAGGGATGGACCTAAGTTATTTACGCCGCTACACGAAATCTGACTTGTCAGGGCTCTGGGGAGGGCTTGAGGACAGTTAGCCCGCGGGCCACGATCACGCCGGGACTGGCGCGACTCGGGGCTAAAGCCAGCCCACCAGGCTATCTATCTGTTTGTTCCCAAAATCTAGGTAAAGGGTATTGGGGTTGTAATACATTTTGCCTGTGTTTTGTTTAACTTCACTGCAGTCAAGACTTTTGAATGTAATATGCTTTTGCTCTAAACGTTATGCTCTGTAATTGCTTCACTTGACTCAACGGATTTACCGATTTTAATTATTTTGGCCTAACGCCAAACTATTGATGAGTGATTTTGATGGTTTTCCTAGTTAACCCACAATTACCATTTTCAAGGTACAACAACGTGGAAACGATTTGAAAGCCGGCAACGCATTTGCGGTTCCTCTGTTGATGTTGCGGGCGCCCATGGGCGACGGTTATTACTTTGCATCACGGGACCAACCGGTCCGTTTGCCTCCTCTATGTTTAAAATAAAAATATGCCCCAAATTTAATTACCGTTAACAGTTTTTGAAGCTGCTAAAGTTCAGATTTCAGTACAAAGTGGAGCTGTTCTCATTTTTGTTAATACATTAGCACCACCAACCAAATAAAATTAACCAGCATTAATAGTATTGAGTAAATTTTGGTTGCAACCATTGACTTTTAATAAATACAAATTGGCCTCACTTGTTGGTCAACCATCCACCTATGGCCACTGATGTATTGATACTTTGAGGTGCGGTACCGTAATGAGAGGTCGGCAGGCCACTCTGTTTTATCGTCTCTCGACGACAGCGTTGTTGAAAGAGTTCAGCATCATACCTGCCCTAATTGGTTGCCCCTTAGCCGCGGCGTCGCGGGCGTCCGTGGAAGTGATCAAAGAGGGGGCGCGTCGGTGCGCGGACGCGTTTAATTATGACACATAACGAGCATGGCGGAGGACGCCGCACTCGGCTGGAGGGGGAGAGGAGCAGCCAATCATCTCCTCATTAAGAAAATAAAACTAGTTAAATAAAAAGGCAAATATCCACATGTTACCACGTTACAACCACTCACAGCCTTATTAGAGCTCATTTGTCATTAGCTTGCAAACCTGGTCTCAGTACATTGACAAGTTGGTTTCCACGTTATTGAGTCGGGACCTAAAGTAACGACGCAAAACTCCGGGTTAGTAAAAATAAGTGAACTTGTGCTGAAAAAGTTATAAGACGAAATTTACTTTGTGAGGATTCAACTCAATTTTTTACTGCTATGCCTTGTGATAGTGTCAAGTTTTGTAAGCTTACTTGTCAGTCTAGTTGGTAGATACATGTTTTTTTACTTGCTGGAAAGTGATCAATGTGATCAACGACGCTTCTCACTTTACTAAACATCTTCAACACCAGGAAAGGAATCGCCTTTGAGAGAATAGTACATTACTTAACAAGGGCTGTAAAAGAAAGAAAGCCCGAAATCGCAGGTATTTGAGACCCGAGCCGTAGGCGAGGGTTGTAAATATGCGATAGAGGGCTTTCTTTTTTACTGCCCGTGATGAGTACACAATTTTACGTCTTCACCTGGCCACAATGCGAGTTTTAACGTGCGCGCAGCGAGCGATAAAACTCACATTATGGCCAGGTGTTACGTAAAATCTTTTATCTTGTAGATCCCCAATAATTGTATTTTGATACAAACCATTTTGGAAGATATTTTTAAATAAAATAAATAATCATGGCATTATACAGAAGTTTAACAAGCGGAATAACCGTATGTCCCCGAGGGGCTGTCGGTAAGAGGACCGCGGGTAAACAAGGCCGCGGGGGCGAGGCTGCCGGCGGCGGACAAACATATTACAAATATTATTATAAACTTACCCATCGCAATAAAGTACACGTATGAAGAAAGAGCACAAGTGCAATGAAATTTTAAAACGAAATTCAATTCAATTGGGTTAGAAATACACATGTACTCACTACGAGTATAAGCACTAGACTTACAATACTATAATTCTGTAAAAGTCTGCCTTTTTCATAAACAATATTGAGATATGTTGTCAATATTATGTGCTATTGAAAATTGTAAGATTGGCTCGATGATTAAAACAAAAGCATTGCTAAACTATTTAACTTTTTCATTACTAATGTTATTGGAAAAGGATTTGAGAAGGCTAACTGGATGCTGATAAGCAATAAGGTGTCAACCCACATGATCATCATTTTGAGAAAATGGCGCCTAAAGTTGTTTTTGGGAATTTTGATAGATTGTTCTAGATGTTACACGTATAACGTAAACCTTTGAATTTGACACCTTACAAATGATCAACGGTAGTGATATTTTATGATTATGGCCAAAATAAATGTTTATTTGTGAAATAAATCACTATTTTCTTTATTGCTAATTATAATACAAGGTTTAAACTCCAAAAAAATGTGTTATAACACTTAATATTGTTTTGCAAAATTTGTAAATATGGCTGTAGGTATGTGAGAAAAAAATATGTCAAGGCACTTAATGCTATTTAGCTTAATTCGAAATTGTGGTTTGAAACCTATCTGTATTTACGTTAAGAAACATAAACTAGTATGGCAAAATTGACATTAAGGCATGAAAAGGATAAAAATAAGAATTTTCAGACATCTTTTTCAATTTTTATTTTTTAGTATTAAATTGAATAGGTAGGTCATACAAAATGTACCTACTACAGGAACTATTTAAACGAAAAAATTATAAACTCGTCTAAACTCTTATAAAAATATTAATTAACATGTTTTATCATAATGTATTCCGTCTTAAAGTACAGCACAACCTCAATGAAAAAATGATGAACACACTTATTTAAGAATCAACAAATCTTAGGATTTCCTAGGGCAACGAGCCTGATAGGTACCTTTTCAGAAGGCGAGTAGATTTGGTGAGGTACTTTAGGTTAAAATTTGACAATTGCCACATAACATGTGAATAATTTTGGACTGAAGTAACACATTCTATATCCGCGTTCTAATTATTGGAAACTCTAACACATAGGTGTATGTAACATATTTATTATATAACTATCATAGGTAATTTTTTAATTATTATAAGGAGAAACAAAAGTAAATTCAATAATGAAAAACTGTAAACTCCAGTAACTTTATGTACTTTGTCTTCATTTTTAAATAGAAAAACGTCTACCGACTAGGTGGTCATCAAAATCCCTAAAATCCGTGATATTTTCGTGCAAAATTTAGACAAAGATTTTGCACATGAGCAAAGTAACAGAAGCTTGATGTTTAAGGCAAGAAAGCAATCAATCACTCCACAAAATATTTACCTACCTAGTTACCTAGGTAGGTACTAAAAAAGAGTCATTATAAATTCGTAAAAAAATAACGGTTAATAAATTTTATCATAAAAAACTAGGAACTTAAAGGCTGAATCCTTTAAGTTCCTAGTTTTTTATGATAAAATTTATTTTCTTCCGTTTCAATAAGTCTCTTGCTTAAAAAATAACTATTAAAATTCGTAATCAAAAAAATGACTTAGTCATCTTGCACAGCCATATCATATTCTAGTTCGAAATCAATTTCATTACCAAAACCTTCAGCATCATCAACAAAATTTTCAGTCTCAATATTTCTCAAAAAATTATAGAAAAGTTTCGCATCTGCTGGAATAAGTTTAACCATTTCTTTTAAGTCTTTTACTTTTGCTTCCGAAAGCTTACGACCATTGCGGTACAGAATCGGAAGTTCAACATCAACATTACCCATGTTTGCCATATTTTTGCGTCCTTTGGAGATATCAATCACTCTGGCTTCATCTTCTAGTTTTGATTTCATAAACAACTTTGAGGGTTCATTTCGCCGAATCTATTTCAAATGTGTTCAACCATGAAATTTTTTGTTTATTTACATCACTTTACATACAACATTAGCAAAAAAACGGCAAATAATTCACGTTTGTTGCGTGGGAGTCCTCCATTTAATTTATTCGGTTTTTAGTATTTGTTATTATAGCTGGAACAGAATTACATCTTCTGTGAAAATATCAACTGTCTAGCTATCACGGTTCATGAGATACAGCGTGGTGACAGACTGACGAACAGACAGACGGATAGCAGAGTCTTAGTAATAGGGTCCCGTTTTTACCCTTTTTGGTACGGAACCCTAAAAAGATAATAGGTGTTTAACATTACTTATTATTTTAATTCATTGACCAGTATAGGTTAGTCTATTAATATAAACAATAAAATCTATAATTGATTTTTACCAATACGTGTCATGGTGCTTAAAATAAAAAAGTTACGATTAATGGTCGGAATCTAGTTTTGCTAAAAGGTATTATGTTCAATGACGCGGTAACAATTACAAAATATAGGGTACATTTAATTTCGCAACAATGAATCAAGGAACATAATTCATTGAAACTACTATTTTATAGTAGTATTTGGGGTAAGGCAGCTGAAATACAAAGTATATTTGTCTTACAAAAAAGGGCTATTCGTTCTATTTATAACTTAAATTCCCGTGACTCCTTAAGAGAACTTTTTAAAGAAATTCACATCTTAACTGTAGCGTCTCAATTTATTTATGAGAATATTATTTACGTTATTAAAAATTTAAATTCTTTCACCAAAAATTCCGATGTACATAATCTAAATACAAGAAATAAAAATAAAATTGCTATCCGAAAATTCCGCGTCCGTAAAGTATATAAATCTTTTGTTGGTTAATGCATTCATTTCTATAACAAATTACCTGACGAAGCTTTAACATTACCCTTTCCAGCACTTAAAAATTACTTAAAAAAGTCGTTAATATCTAAAGCGTACTATAGGGTCGAGGACTATCTAACAGATAAAAATGCTTGGCCTAAACCCGAAACTTAGTCATTCATAATTTGTAAAATTGCAAAGTTGTTTGTCTAGGGGACACCGTTGATGTGGGAAAGCATATCAAACTTTTATTTGGTTGTCCTGTGTTTTTTTTTTTCCTCTCCTCTCTTCCCCCCCCCCCCTTGTCTCTCTCGTAATATTTTTGACATGTTTTCCTGCTGAACTACGCATGCTATTTGCTATTTGATATTATATTTAATTTAATATTTATTGCTTTATATAATGCTAGATTAAGTACTACCATTGTAACATGTTTAAAAAATGACTGACTGCTGAGTTTCTTGCGGCGTTTCTTCTCGGCAGTGGTCTCCTCTTGGGAAGCGCTGGTAGATTCATGACGTGTAAAAGTGCCCGTGCGGCCTACTTACTGAATAAATATCTTTTATCTTTATCTTTTTATAGTTTTGCAATAATTATTTAAGTATAGAAAATCTATTTAGACCCTTTTAACTACCAATAACTTTAACTAAATGCGAACTTAATTCTTTTAAATAATTCAAAACAGACTTACCCAGGTGAACTTACACGAAAAAAAAACAAAGCGCGGTTGTTTTGTAGTTTTACCGGCGAACTAACCTCAAAAAAATGCAGCGATAAAATAATCAAGATAACTTTTAGAAAATAACTAACCTTGATTACCTCCAATGCTCAGCTGATAAATTAAACCATAATAAGTCGATTTAAACATTTGCGATGGTAATTACCAATATTTTAACACCTTTTTTTCAAAATAATAATCACAGCGACACTCGTGCAAAACAAAACAGTTGAATTGTGATTTACGCAATAATGTGTTAACCTTCTTGACACATTATTGGTATAATCATGCCCGCTTTGTGCATTTTTTAAACGTGTCAAGGTACTAAACCTATTCATGTAAAATAAGAAACACGCAATAACGGATTTGTGTCAACAGTTTTTGATATTTTCATGATATATAGAGGTGTCAAGTCACTTGGTTTATTTTTGTAAAATGTAGAGGATACGATGAGCTACAGTTTGGTATCAAAAACTTGATTTTCAAAATTTTGTGTGTTGACACATTATTGCTTATCAGCATCACTAAGATTGAATTGTTTATCTTTGGCGAGAAAAAAAATACCGGTGAAGTCGTTAGTCCTACTTGATTATTAACAGTTACATCCACGGTAAATGCAAGTGGTATAACCAAGAACTTGATGACCACGTTGTAGGCGACGACGCCATTTTTGATTTCGTTACTAGATTCAGTGCAACGTCCGCGAAATGAGTTATGGAAATGCGACAATTGCATGTTTCTCATTGCACTATATTAATTAAACCGTTATCATACCAATAGAAACTTGAGCTAGTCAGCTTTTGGTCAGTCCGAAATTTACCTCATCATTTTATTTATACTTTTCGAAAGGACATGGCCCGTTTGTGCCCCAATTTGTACACGAATGAGACATATGTGAAAATTCATTAAATAATTATTAATTACACGTGTGATTAATTAAATCTCTGTACAAGCAGCGGAAAAAAAGTAAATATAAAAAAGATATTGTGTGCCGAAAACCACCCACTTGACAGTTTGGCATGTACACATACGCGTGCCGGCGTGTTATTGAAAAAGGTGAATCCCTGGAGGCCGTATTACAAATTCTTAAAACTGACAAGTTCTAGGCAACGAAAGGGACAGAGCCATATGACATCACTCTGTACCTTTCACTAGAGGACGTTTAAGTTGGCATGCCGCCTTTTTGGATTATAGACTCGGGATGCAAAATAAAATAAAAAATTAAGGTGGTTCGCCTAAGGTTCCCGCCCTTTTCGCGCTATAGCAGTTTTTTTTTATTTTATTTTTTCTATTTTTTGACAAAAATAACAGTAGGGTAGGGTGGGTACGATTGAAACGGGTCATGATTGAAACAACTCAAATTTCTCGGAAACCGTTACACCTACCAGCGCGACACGAAGTTCGTTACTACATCGGCCATTTTCGAATCTTTGGACAATGGCGCGCGGGGCAGCGAAGGACGCGGTCGTGTGCAGGACGCTTCGGAAAGATTTCACACGCAAAAGTAAGCATTTATGTTCTTTTTATTTTCGGTTTATCTTAATTACCTCTTGTATTTTGGTATTTTTTCTTATTTCATTGTATGGTATACCTATTTGAGATTGTAGGTATTTATTGATATTGGTAATCGCTAAAGTAGTATTTAAGACTAAAATATCAACCTTGAAATGAAGAATAGGAGTTGGGTACGATGGGAACAATGTGCCTGTGGACGTTTGAAACGTTTCAATCCTCCCGGTGTTCCAACCGTCCCTTTTTAACCGACTTTAACCAGAATGGAGGAGATATGATTTTTTTACGTACTAATGTTACTTTTAGTAGGTAATGAATTTTTAATTTATATAAACCTGAATAAAAGCTTACAAACTAAGGTGTATAATGTATATAGGTAATGTGTTTAAACCTGAAAAAAAAAGCTTACAAACTAAGGTGTATGTATATATTAAGGTATGCATTTTTATGTGTATAATCCTGAAAAAAAAAGCTTACTAAATAAGGTGTATGTATATATTTTTAGGTATACATTTTTATGTGTATAATTCTGAAAAAAAAGCTTACAAACTAAGGTGTATATATTGTGATTTTTGTGCTTTTTTACATTAAAAATATTTCTTATCTTTGATACTTTGGGTTTTATTAGTTTGCTTTTTCACATTTAAGTGTTTACCTACATAAGTATATAAATGTATACGTAGGTATACATACTTTGGTCATGATTGAAACATGGTTATGATTGAAACATGTTTGTTTGTATGAGAAATGATATTCCCTTTTTTAAGCATTATTATGCCATTATAGCTAATTAATAGATTATATCTATGTTGATAATATGATATGTTAATTATTAGTTCAACTTCTACCTGCTATCGATGAATACAAAAATATTTATTAACTACCTCTACCTCTAAAACTTTCTTTCAGTAATAATCATAGAAATAGTTATAGTTACGTTACCATTTTATCATGATCTCATCAAATACTCATGTAGTATAGAAAACCGTTTACACCTATTAAATATGTCAAATAATGACAAAGTTATTTGAAGTGTTTCAATTAACCCACATACCGTTTCAATTGTCCCTAGCATGGGGTCAATTGAACCAATTTACCCGGTCCTCTTCTTTCGGCAATAGCGGCGTAGTTATTTGAGATAGAGCTACAAAATATACTTTATTTAAAAGCCAGATTACCATACTTTATATGACCAAACTATTGAATCCGTGACTTTAATAGATTCTTCGCTATACGCTGTTAAAGTGAAAGTGGTTCAATCGTACCCACCCTACCCTAAGGACTAGAAAAACAACAAACGTTTTACTATTGATATTATTGCACGTAACATATATTTTTCCAAAGCAATTTGAACAATCCGTTTAGGAGCAGTAGGCCTTTAAAGAGAGATCATTATTGCAGTTTGAGGTGACAGCGCCTTGCACGTTATGATGTGTTTTGAGGTTATGTAAAAAACTAAGTATCGAATTACTTTAAAACCGCTGCTTTATATGTAAAATGACAAATACATATTGAAAGTACATAATTTTCGCTTTAATTTGAGATATAAATGATTGCTGTACATTCTGGGGCACAGGGCCATAGTAAAACGGGCCATGTCCTTTAACATTGTGAAACCGCTCTTGTACGATGAGAATCGACTTTGACTTTTGTTATTTTTGATACTTGTATGTATATTTGAGATTTCCGTTTCAAATTAGACCAATTACATTTTTTACCTGTTTTTATCTGGTCAACTTAATTATGTTTAATAGTGGTACTTTAATACTAATACCAGATGTGACCATTTCATATTATAATCTGTGCCCGGTAACTATCTTCAACTATCTGTTTCTAACCTGTCAACCCCCATTATAACCCATGATTTTTCTTGTATGCATAACCATATGTTAGACTGCTGCTGCAACCCCATCTCACGCGTCAAATGTGTGACGTATTTAGGCGTCAAGGTAGATGAACATTTTTCTTGGACGCATCATGTAGATTTTATTTATAGCAAACTTAAAGTTCTTTTGGGAAGATTTTATTACTTAAGATTTAAAGTGCCTTTGCATATACTAAAGTATTTATATGTATCCCTAGTGGAATCAATAATTGGTTATGCTCTTGATTGTTATGGATTAACGACTAAAACTAATTTAAACAAACTAGAATGTATGCAAGTAAGATTCCTAAAACTGTTAGTTACTAATAAAATTAAAGATAAGAATAAAAAGAATTATAGAAATTTGTTCAAAATTTGTAATATTTTACCGGTGAGCCTTAAGCATAAATATTTATTAGTATTAAATAATCACGGCTGTCGAGAGCGTACCCAATTACAATTACACCGCAATGATGCTTGTGATACCAGGTCGATGTCGGCTGGCAAGTTTGTTGTGCCGAGGGTCTTTAATTACTACGGCGATAGGTGTCTCCAGAAACGCCTACCCTATATACTCAACAGCCTGCCCTCTGACATCAGGCAGGAAGCCATTAAAGCAAAGATTGGTAGAAAGCTGTATAGTTACCTTATTAAAAACATATAGTAATAATTTAGGATACTTTATTGTGATTTATAGATTTATATTCTTAATAATAAGAGAGTAGAGACTGCTCGATCCCACAGTCAAACTGTGCAAACGGTTTTGTGGGACATATGTTCCTATATATCATGTAATTTCAACTTATTTTCATAATAAATAAATAATAATAAAAAAAAAAATATCAGCTAACTATTGTTGATGCAACGCTTTTACTGTATAACTGATAGTTTTAATTTTCTTACTTTTATATTTCTTTTGTTTTTAGACTTTGATGGAGAACAGCCCCGTATGGTATCGCCTCTGCCCGTGGTTAGAACTAGAAGTATTTTATTGAAGATATTGCCAAAGTGAAGATCTAAAAAATAAAAAACAATCGTTCGCATAATAAGTTTTTTAAAGCCCTTAAGATCGAACGGGAGCGTTGGTTTATCAGAATGTGCTAAAAGTAAAGGAGTGAAAGTGTAAGTTCGGTGTAAAAACAAACATACACCCTTTACAGGCGCTGCTTCGCGTTCCAGGAATTCAGGATATGTTGCCGCAAAAACTTGATTATTATAGGCTAAAAAGGATGAATAATTATTTTATATCGGCACGAGCGTGCCAAAATTGTATTCAATTATCTTAACTCATTTAACCTTTTTTTACGAAATGAATTTTCTAGCGAACTTTTAGACCGAGCCTGCTCGTGGCCAGTCGTTGTAACGCGATAGAAAGGTCGAGGTAATAATTATAATATTTATTTACCATGATTTTAAGAAACCTTATAATAAGAAATATTACTATGTGAAAATGTTTCTTAAGCTTAGGATATTAAATATTAATGTAGTTAATATATAAAATGAATATAGCGGCGGGGCACAATAAACAATAACTATTCAGCTTAAATCCTTGGATACCTACTCATAGTGCCGAGACGTCGGCGGCGAGCGGCGTCGTTTCGTAAGCTTATCGTAGCGCGAGAGAGCGCGTAAACGTACGAGAGCGATACGACCACGTACATCTTTAACTCTGCGATAGTCGTAGCGTATTGGCGTTAAAAAGCAAGATGTACGTGGTCGTATCGCTTCGCGGCCCGTAGTGTAAAATATACCGCAGTGTACCTTATTAGCAAGAGGCTATCTTAATTTAAGAATTACCAAGCCAGTTGGAACATGGCATCCTGTTATCAATCGAATGAACTGAACATGTTATTATTGAACACTAATCAGCTCGGGTGCGTCCTCGTAGTTCGTACGGTAGTTATCGGGAAACAATGCCGCTGCCGTCACGTAGAGGGTTAGTGGGACAAATTAGCGGAACCTGCCCGAGGTGACGTGGGCATTAACGAGTTAAACTCCATTATAAGTTATGGACGAGATAAGTTTTAGTTTCTGTATTAAGTTAATAAGTATACCGAGACGGGTTGCAACTTGTCAACGACGGGCGTAATAAGTTTGCAAAAGTCACCTGTTATCTATCCTTTTGCATGTTTGTATGGAATTTGCACAATTTGTTGCCAGAAAAATTTGACTTTATATACACTATTAACAATAGGTACCAACTTTACTTAGATACTTTACTTAAATTATTATAAATACTTTAAACAAAAAAAAACAAGGCTAAGCAAAGAAAGTATGTGAGTGCCCTGTTGTAACAAACTTCAAAATTAATAGAGAGCAACAGGTAATACAAATAATAGTGATTAACAAACGCGGGCGGGGACAGCGTGTTTTAAAACAGTATTTATTGAACAGATTACTTTTGTTTTTATCGTGTGGAAAAAAAAACTACGTTTATTTAGTAAAAAGTAGATTTTAAAAATTATCCAGCGCACACAGGTTCAGCCGATATTATATTTACGAGTAGTTACATGGAAAACGCGGATAAAATACATGTTTCTCGCTAGTCAACTAAAAACTCATAAGCTTCAGAGTTAAGGAGATTACGGATAACTACGCGACGTGGATAATTTCCTTGGGAGCTTCATTTATCGTCTAGCTGGTTTATGTGGGAGACTTCTTAAGCGTAGAAGTGGTTTATCACCGTACCTCGGTAACGCTGCGATTGACATATAGTACTATATCTGCACCAAACCCAGTTGAGGCGCTGAACCGTGAAGACGCCACAAACAAACCAACAAACACTTGCATTTATTATTAAAGATCACAGTTCCATTCCAACAACCATTCTGAAAATTTAAATTACCAATAACTTCTGTTTTAAGTTACTTGTAAATCACGAGTGAATACCAGTGGCAGGTAAACTTGTATTGTATTGTCCGCGCTGTCAGGCCATATTTCCAACTTTCACTATCCATAAATAAATTAAAAATACTAACTACCTACTCAAGTCACGTTAATATCGTTACTCGCTTGTAAAATATACCCTATATCTTTCCAAGCAGTTCAGCATAATATATCATCGAAGCCGGGAAAGCTTAACAAAGAGACAGAGAAAGGTACAGTCAACCAATTTGATTCCTAGGCCACTATGGACTTTGTCAACGTGACGTTGTATACCAAATCATAGGGTGTCTCTTACGTTTTGGTTGACAACGTCACTTTAACATAGTCCAAAGTGGCCTAGAAATCAAATTGGTTGACTGTACTTTGAAATGTATAATATTAAGTATAGTTATACATATTACTTATCTCCAAACTTATCATACAAAGCTTCACCCACAACATTTTCACCAGCGCCTCCTTACAGAGATTGCAGTTTAAACCCCGTTCGCCTCGTATTGGAGCACTTTTCGAAACTAATACTTCAGAACAACGGGCACTGCTCTAGGTATCTATTTGCGCGACTCGGCGGCCATAAATCACCACTTTATCGTCTTACATTTTTATGATATTTCGCCACAAACAAAGCTACTGCGCATTTGTCTCGCGGCGTATCTCGGAGGCTATTTTTCGCGCACAATGCCGGAGAAAATCAAATGGTAATTTTAAATTTGAAAGAGCGCAGATAAATCTGGGGCATGAGTCGTTGCGGGGAAATATGGCGCGGCCGACGTAATGAACGAATTAAACAGGCCTGCGCTGCAGCCGAAGAAAACAGGATTGATAAGGAATACAAAGGAAGCGCCGGATTAAGAACCTCCACGATTGAAAACGCGGTGAAAGGTCGCGATGCCGGGCAGCGTAGCAATGGTGCAAGTTGCCGGTGTTGCTTAGTAAGAAACCCACATCGGCAGGGCATTCATTAATTCCCAATGCCTTGAGCCTATCTGCGCTCATCGACGCAGCAGTTCTCTAATCCTACTGGTGACGATATTATACCTTAACTACAAACTTTAACATATGGCCGCTCGCCGCAATTTTCACAAATGACAAACCCTTTTACCCAAACTTTTTTGACTCTTGTATTTATTTGTAGTATGTGTATGGTAAGAAATCTGTCAATATAATTATAACATACATACATACCGTCACGCCACTCACGCCTTCATCCCAGAGTGGGGGTAGGCAGGTACAGAATTACCAACAACTCTAACAACTTGTTGTTAATCCTATAACCACATTTTGCACAACAGGCTAAGATATTTACCAGGTGTACATTAGTGACAGGTTGCAAGCCTAACAATACCTGTATAATAATCAATACCCAATAGCTTTTAATTCCTTAGGCACCTCTTACGACTTCCACACGAAGACATGGAGTGGCATTATTCTAAGCCGGCAACCACACGGCACAAATCGTTATAAATATCAACATAATTATAACACATTTTCAGTTAAAAAAAAAACAACCGGACAACTACGTGTATGGATGGAAAAAAAAACTAGAAGAAGGTTCCTTTTGTAAACAAAATCGTACGGCCAAACCCGGGCGGTCGTAGGATCTTTAATTTAAGTAAATGTAGAAATTGATGACTTTGCAGAATTAACCCAATAAAGAAACTCGTTTCAGTTTAGTTTTTCCACCGGTTCCTCTTGTTGTACTGAATTAATTTAATCATACGTGCAATCGAGAAACTGTGTTAAATATCGAAAGTAACTGAACTCTTCAAACAACCACGGGCCTCGTTTCGCACTGTTTTCCTTACAAGCCTTATTTAGCATCGACACTGGCAATCCACGAAAAGTTTTATTCGTGGATTCGCGACGCACGCCCAGGGCGCTCGCAGCGCTCGCTACACCGGCATTACTGAACACGTTGAATACGCACGTCCAAAACTTTCCGAACAACTCCCAGTCAATAAATATGGGAACTCTATCCCTTTCAAACTTCAATTATTACTTGAACGAGAGAACGAAACAAGGCTGAGATAACTTTGAACTTCAGTTTGCGTCCCTGAAATCTGAAAATATATTATATACGCAACAAAGGTGACCTGGGAGGCCGGGAACTTTTGGCACTCGAATTGGGACTGGTTTGGGTGAAGAAAGACTAAAGTGCCTCGAAGTGTTTTTGATAATGTTCAAGTTATACAATATACCTACGTATAAGTAACTTTGAAGTCCGGTCTGACCGACTCTGAGCCTTAGGATCTCGAGCTCAAAGATTAGAATCGTAATAATCAATCGAATAACCTGTAGGAACTTTTCGAAAACGTGTTCTGTAACTACCCTTAGTATGAAGTCCTAAAACAGTCAGGTTTCATACATTATTTAACGCTTATTTATACAAATATATATAAAACAGCCAATGCTCAGAAAGAGATACTCGCGCTCATCACACAAATATTCGCACATACCGGGAATCGAACACAGGACGGCTTACTTCGTAGGCAGGGTTACTAATTACCAGACAGGAGTTCCTTTATTGATAAACTCAACTATCGATACTCGTTCTTTAAACAAGTGATTATTCAAGGCTTTGCAAGTAATTTTTTTTCTTACAACAGTGTAAAAAATCAATAATGTAATAACTTAATTTTCTCCTTTTTTTTCAAAACGGTTTTTGAAACTTTACTCATCGTAATTTTTTTCTTCAATCGTCCGATCTAATATTTTTAAAATACATGTTCCAAATTTTCAGGCGTTGAACGTCTCCGTCTCGACTGATAAATCCATTTACGGTGGCTAAGTAACTTTTCAATTTATGTGCAGGGGCATAAAATGTTCAGAATAATACTCATCTTCAGAATAATACTTACAAAAAACAAACAATGCTACCTGTCATAAAAAAAACCCCTGGTTTCCTATGTCTGCTAATATGTATAAGGCTAAACGCGTCATCAAGTTTATTTTAAAGTTTACTCACTCTCGGCCATCTGGGGAAAACCAGACCTATATTATTAGACCTTTCATCAGAACCGGCCAAAGTTGCAATGAGGTGGGAACTGTTGGCCGCACACGCGCGCGGGGAGGGCACGAGTGCGTCACGACGAGCCATAGCCACCCGGCCGCTACTCGCCTTATGGCGCCGCGGTCGGACGATCTTATCATCAATTTAATTAATTTTATTGAAAATACCGGTAATGGTCGAAATAGATGGTAATGATGATGAATCTTCACAAACCAAACCCAAACATTGAGAGTCCTCGCGGTAATAATTCGACACAAAACAATTAATTACGCGTCCGCGAGAGTTCGCAGAACCATTTCCATGTTCCGCGGCGGCGCTTTCCACCTGGCGGACACGCCACGCCTGTTTGCGCTGAACTATCTAATTGCATTTTAAATAGTAACCATGTCCGTTTTATGTTAAGGTTTCGTTTGCCGTGTAGTTTCGGCGGCTTCTAATTAGCTGCCATGCTCTCCAGAGTGCTTCTGTAAGAGAACAGCCTCATATAATGTGACAGTAACAGCCACACATTTTCTAAATGCTTGGAAAACCCTTAGAGTAAAATGTGAAGGAATTCAACAATAAGTGTGGATTTTGCCAAAGTTTTTTTTTCATACCTCCAAAAAGTAGATTTTATAACGAATGATCAGATTGTTTTGATCTCAGAATCCATTTAGAGCTGGTTAAGAAGTCTTTGTAGTCTTATCTTCAAATATGGTAGAGTGCTTATGAAGTTGAACAACATAGGTACTCGTGGTAATGTTATGTTTATTTGCCTAGTTATATCCCAGGTATTACCTAACAAGGCACTTAATTTAATTACTGATGGTTTGTGCATGGTGACAATATTCGGTTGTTTGCTGTTTTGAACAATAAAACGCCTGCCATAGTTCACCTCGACGCAATTTTCGTGAACATTTCCCGTAGCTCCGAGAAAGCACAGCAGTCCCTGTTATACGGTATTCCTGTTACTCTGCCACTGTAACCCGAGCCCATTGTTCCGCGCCGGCGAGGACCGCACTGAATGGCCGCTATATCTGACGCGACCACCAAACTAAATA
Source organism: Acleris laterana (assembly GCA_963966035.1). NCBI lineage: Eukaryota > Metazoa > Arthropoda > Insecta > Lepidoptera > Tortricidae > Acleris > Acleris laterana. Next base: position 16,840,834 of record OZ014455.1, on the reverse strand, counting down.
CGTTACTATTATCCGTGGACATGAGACATTAATTAACCTTAGATACAAAAGTACGTATTCATTTAATTTTCCATCAAATATGTTAAGAATTTGATGATAAATAAAGAAATAAATCAATATCGGGCACAATCTCAAAAAACAAAGCTCTTGGCTTATACTATGGCTACTAGGCAACAATAAACATACTTAGCTATTTAGAAAAACAAATATACTTATATGTTTACATATACACCCACGACTCAGAACAAATACTCGCGCTTATCATACAAATATTGGCCGTGAGCGGGAATCGGATCCATATCTGAACTAAACTAAACTATAGCGTCAACAATTTGATATTATTCTAGATATTGCATGCGTCATCATACAGGACTCTTGTAGCACATAATGCACATTTAAAAGTATACGAACACTGTCTAGTCCTGTGGGCCTAGTATTGTTGCGTTTATCGCGTGGCAAAAGGTCACGTGTCAAAAGGTGACGGATGTCTTATCTACATTTTGTCACGCGATTGACGCAGCCATATTAGGCCCCCAGTATACGCTGCAATGGCGGTATGGTTTACCAGCTGCTATCGGCCACAACTACTTAACACGAATGATCTTTGGACGCCGGAACTTGTTGTCATTGTAAACCTACTTGGTCTAGTTTACGATTGCTTAGGTAAAGAAGTATTTGTATCTCAAGTACTCGACAATGTGCTCATAACGGTGATTAAGTTTATCTTCGCACCTACCTTTTGATGGATAGGATTGTCACACAGACTTAACTGGAGACCGACGACCCCGGGACCGCGAGGTCGTAGGCCGAGTCACCTCCAACCAGTCTCACCGCGTCATCGTGTTATCTTCGAGCTGGGTGTCTTTACCCGACTGCCGAAGGAAAAGGGTAATGAATTGAAGCTAAACTTATGTATGTTCATAAGGGTTGTTTCCTCGTGGAGAGGCTGAACGGATAACCCGATTTTTACGAACGAGGTGTCGTTGAATTAGTCTTAGCGCAGTTTCGCGAGTGGCGCTGGGTATCTTAACTTTGGGTATTAAAATGGCGGATAGAAATGATCAACATGCGTTTTGCATTATGTAGAAAATATCAACACACAATAACGTTGAATTGAATTGAACATGTTAAAAGCAATATTGTTTTACCCAATAGAATAGGTCTGTAGGAGTAAAGATTGATTTTGGTTGACGTCTGTTTAACGAAACAAGACTGTGATCGATTGATTGACGCCCGTTTTCGGAAGACAGGATCGAACGTCAATAAAAATCAATCTTTACTCCTACAGGTCTTTTAACTTGTTATTTTAATTATGTTAAACAATACTCATATTTGTATTACTTACCAACAAAAGCCAAATATTTGTACAGTTTCGCGGCATCCCGTTATTTACACCTGCGCCGTGACCCGTGAACACCCTGTACAATGGGATTCCAACTCATATCGTTTTTCAAGTCCATTGGTATCGGCGGGATCGCGCCTCACGGTACAGGAACGCTTGGCGGCAGGCGTCGTCGTGGCGGCGCGGCGGTAGCGGTACGATAAACAAATACAACTGAGAGATCAATCTCACACAAATTAACCTAGCTTAAAATTGAGCTCTAGCTTGTATTATGGTTACTAGTCAACGATAAACACACGTAAATAGAGAAAGATATAAGTAACTACTTAAATACCTACGTATAAAACACCCAGGGGTGTTATTCTCTCAAAAACAACGGACGGTCGGACGAACAAACGAAATCGCAGCGGCGAGTTTAGGTAGACCCGTTAGAGCGAACAAAACACATTTTAGCGCGTGCATTTTCAATTAAGCAGCCTTATACGTTCGATACATCGGCAGAAACCATCTAGCCTTTGCAACCAGCTTGGACATTCACTCGTCCGTCCGACCGTCGTTGTTCAGAGAATTACTACCCGGGACTCAGAAACCATTTCCTACTCGCACGTCTAATTGCAGCCAGTATGATTGCACGTTTCCGTTATCTTTAAATTTAAGGAAATATAAATATGTATATGTTTATGTTTGCTGCATGCACATCTATTAGGAAATTCAGTAAAAATTGTCTTCTATTGTTATCTGAGTGAACTGACTAAAGCCGAGCGTACACCTACCGGAAGACGTAGCGCGAGTAGCCTCCAACAAGATGGGTCGAAGACGTGATTAAGGTTGTAGGACCCAAGGTAAGTATTCTCCATTTCAAATTTCATCAAACTCTGTCTAGCCGTTGCAGCGTGAAACACTTACAAACAAACACAAACTTTCGCATTTATAATCAAATATATAAAATTCTCATGTCACATTGTTTGCAAAAAACTCCTCCGAAACGGCTTGATTCGTATGGTTCAGTAAGTCTGAGAATAGGATGTAAGCGGTTCTTCATAAGGTTGGTATGGAAAAAAAAACACCCGGGCGGTGCCACGCGTGGACAGCTAGTAACATTATATTATATACATAAGTAAAGAAAGTAAAAAGGAATCATTTTATTTCTGCAAAATGATACATTTGTACTAATAGTTAACATTACCTGACAGCATCATAAAATTGTCAAACGAAAATTCTTTTAAAAATGAATTAAAAAAAATACTAATTAATAACGCATTTTACGACATAAAAGAATTCTTCAGTAAATTTACCAGCAAGACATTGTAATATTGTACCGGATAAATAATTTAATTTTGTACCTTAACTTTAAATGTAATTTTTGTAATTATTATAACGTGACATGTAATATTCTAATAATATTATGAATAAATGAGTATATGAGTATATATGAGTATATGAGCATTCTGGAAAGCTCATTATGGTAGAACATTTAAAACTTAAGCTTAAGATAAATAAATTAGCTAATAAGCATGCGTGATTTTAATTTGTATTAAATTTGTAATAAATGGCGAGAAGTGAGCCCACCCAGCACGGTGTCGCGGCACTCAGTTGGGTTTTGAAGATACTTCTTGCTCCATGGTTTTAATTAGGCGTCATACATAAACTAGGATCGAGGCTCCGGATTGATGGCGGCTGTCGCGTCACAGGTGCTCGGATTACGCTAATTAATACGACTAAGCTCACACACGGATTATAATTAAGTGTCATAATATAGCAGTTAGGGGAGCGGGATATATTGTACCACCTCTAAACCTGGCCATTCACTTGTGCACACAATGACCGCGCTGGCAGCTAGCGAGCTTTCGATCAAATCTAGATTCTAATTGGTTCGCCGAAATGAGCATTATTACCCATTTAACTGCGTTCGAAAGCTCCACAGTAACTATGTTCGCATGTTCAATACTTGGTGTATTCGTTACAAATACAAATTCATTTATTTTGCTAAAACATCACGTACATTATTGAAGATGGAAGACAGATACATAGTTTCAGTAATGTTTACCTTATTATAGTAGGCATGCAAAACATAAAATATTATAATGAATACACAATCACAATTTTTTAATTTAATTTAATTTTTCGTTGTTCAGTATTACACAGGCCCCTCAAAAAAAAATGTTTTAGAGTCACTTCCATACTAGACATACTCGTACTACACGCGGACACATTCCTGCAGTCAAACTGTTCAATCAGTTTTGCAGAGCATATAATATTATTGTACCATGTTGTTTGTTTTTAATATATTAATAATAATAAAGAAAAGCATCTTTACTTGTAATAATAATTAACAAATTATGTTGCACTATGTGTATGTTTCTGTGTTGTCTCCTAAATAAATAAATAAGATTACTTAAAAACAACACGGCGGCGTCGGCAGTAAACAGCTTTCTATAAAGTGAAATTCGGTGAATATGTTCTATGAAATGATTCGGTAAAACAAGCGGACAACTTTTTTTCCAAATGTTAAAATATGCATCAATGCCTCTCATACTTAAATTTTTGAAGGTTTTTGGAAGGGATCGTTATATGGTGGTAAGACCGCTTGTTGACCGTTATAGTATTTTTTCTCCGTCTTGTTCTTGTACGAGACGAGATGTTTAATAATAAGTACTTTTACTTGTTTTCGATGTTTGGTATTATTTTAAGTTAAAACTTGCATAACGAGGCGTTTAATAACATACATACGTCATCTGGATTCCGTTGCAAACGAATACATTACTTTCATTGTCTACTAGTAACTTGTTCAAATAAGTACAATGTGTTCCTACTTCCTTGGGTGGTCCGCGTCCCGATCAGATAGCGGCTGACCCGCGGCCGTCCTCCCGCGCGAGCGGAGCGAGGCGCCCGTGTTTGTTCCGACTCGCGAGTTATCTCCGGAGTTACGGACAGGTGGCTCTGAGGAGTCGACTAACGGGATAGCGGGACAGAAGTGTTGTTCGCGATGTTAGCTCAACTCGAATGTGGATTACAGTCAAGTTGATTTAACCTGTTTGATGTATTTTGTGTTTTAACCATAGGAACGTAAGGTGTTCATGTCATATCGATAGCTGATGGCGATTGTAGAGTTTAGAAAATATAATAAACATTGATAATTTGGCGTTGTTGTTGTCGTGTTGTTGTTGTTTGTTGTGGCTTAATAGGTACGTACGTAAACGTTTTGCATGATTCTTATGACAATGTTAAATTCTCACTAAATAAAATATATTAATTTTGATTTATTTATCGGTTGTAGGGCTCAAGTGTCACCTACTAATCATCCAATACCTTCCTTTTTCGATACGTCTTGTTAGAGAGAACTATACAGTTTCTCAACTTTTATGGATTCCCCTTAAAGCCAAACCTTTTATTTTTTATTATGTATCACCCATCAGTACCATTTAACACTAAACCTTCAAATGAATACGTACCAAAGTAGCGTTGGCACTATTCGGGAGCGCTCCCGCCGCCGCTAACGGAGTCGGGGTCGCGCCGATATCGCACAAAGGGCATTCGGGCAGATAGCTATCAGCGGTGGAGCCGCGGCCGCCGGCGCCACTGCCAGCGGGGACCGGCTACAACCTCATAAAATGTCCGCTTAAAAACACCAGTAAACGACTACGAAAAGTCCAAAGCTATTTTTGGTTGGTTTCCTAGAATGCTTGCTTGTGGGAAGAGCCCAACCACCAAGATATAGAAGCCCCGCTTGGTTGACTATATCACGTAATGGACATGTAAAGGTAAACCGTTAGCTTAACGATGAGTTTTTAAAAACGATGTTTTAAAAAGTGTCAGTACTTTTAGTTGATAACCGGCGTTTATGTGAAATTAATCTTACATGTAACCTTTGTTGTGAAATGAAAATTTGTGAAACAATTGTCGGTAAAACATTAGTGAACCATACTCAACGCTTACACTGCCGCCGCGCCTTATGGGCCGCTCGCTTTTTAACACTTTTAATGGCGTGAAAGGCCCACTATCGCCACCGTTAATCCCCGGCCCGAGCTGCCTTCACTAACTATTTACGGTGTACCTGGCGGCGGCGGCCACAGGCGCGGCCGCGGACCTAACGGCGCAGGCTTCAGGCCTTGTGAGATTCAATACGTGGCCGATGCTGAAATTAACCAAAGTGCAATTAGACATTGCTGGGGATTTATAGACAAGCGTAAACAAATTGAGACAGGCAAAAAGATGAGATACCATATACGTTACGACGGTTTTTTATTAATGTTCTGAAGGACAGAGCCGAAGTAAAGGGAAAATATTGAAGTACTACTAGGCTGTGTTATTAAATTGGGGAAAAATCCTGACGGAAAATACAGAAAACTAGCAATTACTCCACCGACAAAAGCACACATTTAAGTTTTGATGATGATGTTATTTTATAATTCCAACTGATCCGTTGGGTCAGTGAATGATGATACTATGGCAAACGAGCCAAAGTGTTAACCGACGCCTACAGATACCTGCATCACCAGGGGTGTGATTCTCTTAAACCGCGGTTGGTCGAACGAGCAAGTGAATATCGCAGCGGCGAGTTTAAGTACTCTCAATTAGGCAGCCTTATACGTTCGATCTCATCGACAGAAGCTCTCTCATCGCATGCTGCCCAATTGAAAATACACGCGCTAAAAAGTGTTTTACTCGTTCTGACGTGACTAATTAAACTTGCCGCTGCGACGTTCACTCGTTCTTTCGTCCGACCGCGGTTTTGAGAGCATCATACCCCTGGGTAGTGATTCTCTCAAAAACAACGGACGGGCGGACGAACGAACGAAATCGCAGCGGCGAGTTTAGGTAGTCCCGTCAGAGCGAACAAAACACATTTTAGCGCGTACATTTTCAATTAAGCAGCCTTATCCTTTTATGTATCCGTTCGATCCATCGGCAGAAACCATGCTGCTAAATTGAAAATGCACGCGCTAAAATAGGTTATGTTCGCACTGACGGGACTACTTAAACTCGCCGCTTGGACATTCACTCGTCCGTCCGTCCGAGCGTCGTTATTCAGAGAATCACTACCCTGGAAAGGAATAGCAGGCACGTTGCTACCGTGGCCCCAGCCTTTGTGAACAGGGTACGCGCGTCTCCCCTAGCTGCAGCCCGCGAAGCCTCGGCTTCTCGCGAATGTCACTAATGCCATGAATATTTACTGCTCCTCTTATTAGGCTCCCGGTAAGGGCAGATATTTGTGTGATGAGCGCAAATATTTGTTCCCGAGTCATGGATGTTTTCTAATGTATTTAAGTATATATTTCTCTATATAAGTATTTATATCGTTGTCTAGTACCCATAGTACAAGCCTAGAGCTTAGTTTGGGACTAGGTCAATTGGTGTGACATTGTCCCCCTGATATTTATTTATTTATTATCGTTTTGACATCATGTCAATTGTTCAACAAAAAATAACTTCTGACCCAAAATTTAATAAAATTTAAGCAGCATATGTTATTTGAAATGTACGCGCCGCGAGGCTCGCGGGTGAAATGTTAACTATGGAATCACCTGAAAGAGCGACCTCTGTCGACGCCGCGCCGCAATAAAACGCGTCCTTTATTTGTTTTATTAAATTATATTTCAAGCCATAAAGCTCCTCGCTCATATGAAAAATACCTCCCAATCATTTATTATAAAGTTTCAATATCAAAACCGAGCGCGGCTTGCCGACAAATCGTTTTCTTAAAAGAGACTGACTTTACCGACTCCAGACTTTACAGACGAACTTTAACTCTATTTTGTTTGAAGTGTGTTATATTAGTTCATCTATGGTAATTTTTGGAGATGTCTCATTTTATTACTTACGTGGTAATTAATGTATGAAGAAAGTAAATATACTCCAAGTATTTTTTGGGTTATTACCATTGCTATAGTTAGAGACCGCAAGATTTGTCTTTGGCGTACTTATTTAAAAAGGTGAGTCAGCGTTGTAGGTACAACAACAATTGTTAAAAAAAAATATCTAAATTTTCATTTTTACAATAGGTCAGTTTTAATAAATGTTCGTAGTGACGGCCGCCTTCCGAGATGCACAAGCGCTAACGATAGACCTTACAGTGTAGCACGTAATGGGCTGCCGATTAGTATTCGGTCCAAATTCTAACGGTGTCAGCAATGTTTTGACCACTCACAAAGTAAATGTTCACAACAAACATTTCCCGGTCTAGAAGTAAAGTGGCGAGCCATTTTTTTTATCGACGATTTTATTGACGTCGCTTGCGCATAGTTTTGTGAGGGTAGTATCAAACAATAACATCGTGATGATAAGCGGCCTACCCCCTGTGGAAGTTGACCAAAAAATCATTCTGTATAAGAGGTGTCATAACGTTGAAAATATGGTCATAAGTCAAAGGCGATATGGTCAGGGTCTCTAGATATTCTTCTTGATAAAACGATGTCATTGCTTTTGACATAATTTCCAATTTATGGTATTTCTATATAACTTTATGATAATAATTATTATAGAACTGTTTTTAATTACCTACCATTAACAATATCAATATTAGCGGTTTATAGTACGAGAGTAGAAAAATCAATTTACTAAACAGTAATGGCGGCCAAGTTTAAAGCAGTACGATACCATGTCAAAAACAATATAGTTTTACCGAGTGGAATAGAGCCCCAGATGTAGTGTATACATAGACATACGACATTTTGTCGCATGAGTTCGAATTCGTCTTCCTCTCTCAATAAGCTGTTAGATGGATACTGAAGCTGACTGAGAGAGCAAGATAAAATCAAACGTTTCAGACTTTTGACTTTGTTGTTAGCAGGTTCTTCGTTAATTGTCTGAAAGTAACTTAAATGCGTCCTGGGTAGTGATTCTGTAAACAACGCCGGTCGTGCGGACTGTCGAGTGATACCAAGCGGCGAGATTAAGTAGTCCCGTCAGTGCGAACAAAACACATTGTAGCGCGTGCATTTTCAATTTAGCAGCACGATGGGTCGAACGTATAAGGCTGCTTAATTGAAAATGCACGCGCTACAATGTGTTTTGTTCGCACTGACGGGACTACTTAATCTCGCCGCTTGGTTTCACTCGACAGTCCGCACGACCGGCGTTGTTTACAGAATCACTACCCTGCTTGTCTGCGCTGCCGTGCAGGCTCTAAAACGCAGTATGAGAAAAAAAGCGGTTTCGAGAAAACCGCGAAAAACTTTTTGACGCTCGTTTTTTTTCATACTATAGTTGTATGGTCGATGTTTTTATTGCCACGAGGACCAAGTGACAACAAAGATTGAATTTACAAAGAAATAATTAAATTTAGGTTATTATAGTAAAAATTAAAAGGTTTTTTTTGAAAATCATGGCAGTTACTGCACACGAAAAGGTACACATATGCATACTAAAATGCGGTAAAAATACTTGATACTACAAAAACTTACGATTTATTTGCTACTTTGCAGACTAATTTGCGGCATAAGACTTTCTTTACGGCACTTTAACTTGCATTTTGAACGAATTAAACGTATCAAGTATGTAGTATCAAGTATATAACAAATTTTCTAATAACGAGATGTCTTTTAGGTAGGATAAAACAAAAATACACTTAAGTATCAGAATAATGTTTATTTTTTTACCATTTGAGCTAGCTTACTTAAATTTAGGTGCTCTGAACACATGCGGTTGTAACATTATTTTATTAAGTACCTATACTAAGATAACAATTATAGGTAACTCCCAGTCCATAGACCAGTAATCAGCATGGATAGCTAGCCTTTTATCCTCACTAAAACTGAAAGAACACAGTTTTTTGCAAAGATTGTGGCACGGTGGCTTCATGTAATATTTATCTAGGTTCTTTTTTAACTTTTTTGCTGACTTTAGTATAGTACTAGTTTTTCTTTGTTTTCTTTTTCTTCTACTTAAGGTCCCTTCTGCGTCTGATGTATGATCTGATACATGGTTTCCTGATGAGGGCACAGGAACATAATCTTTATCTGCTACCGAGTCGTCCGAATCTTCAAAAACTGCCATGTCCGCTAATATCTCTGTTGATGTTGGCAAAACCTCAGAACATAATAAATCTTCCAATGTAACAATATCATTATTAATGACTTGTTTTGAAGCTGTTTCCGTAGTAGTTAGATCCGCTAGACCAGGCTCAGACAGATTCGACAAGGAAGACATTTGATCTTCTTGAGCCAGATTTGGTGGCGTCAAAGCCATTTCTATAACAGATGGTTGTGTCGTAGCTGGTTCGGTCGAAGCTGTTACTGGCAAAGGATATAGATTCACAGGATTTTCTGGTGTTGGTGGGATAAGCTGCTTGTTAGCTTGCGTGAGTTGAGAAAAATCGCATTGGCCAGGCTGAGAGAAAATCGACAAGGAAGACGTTTGATCTTTTTGAGCCAGTAGTGCTAGAGCTGGTTGGGTCAGATTTGGTGGAGGCAAAGCCATTTCAATAACAGTTGGTTGTGGCGTAGGTGGTTTGGTAGAAGCTGTTAGTGGCAAAGGATATGAAGTCACAGGATTTTCTGGTGGTGGTGGGATTAGCTGCTTGTTACACAAAGCTTGCGTGAGTTGAGATAAATCGCATTGGCTAGGCTGGGAGAGAATCGACAAGGAAGACGTTTGATCTTCTTGGGCCAGTTGTGCTAGAGCTGGTTGGGTCAGATTTGGTGGAGTCAAAGCCATTTCAATAACAGTTGGTTGTGGCGTAGGTGGTTCGGTCGAAGCTGTTAGTGGCAAAGGATATGGAGTCACAGGTTTTTCTGCGGTTGGTTTGATAAACTGCTTGTTAGTCAAAGCTTGCGTGAGTTAGGATAAATCGCATTGTTTAATGAATTGATATGAATTGCTATATTCAAAGTCCCTGCTTTTAATTTCCTTCATCTCTTCCAATGTTATATAATGAGACCAAATTTCTTCATCGTAAATTTTTTTTCTTGAGTTCATGCAATTTTCTTTATCTTGGCTCAAGTTTTTATTTTAATCGACTTTGTTACGTATCACTTTAAAAGGTGGTGTAGCATTTTTTGTTCCATTCGCCAACGCCAATATTTTTTTTTGATCTAGTACTCATTTTCCTTTAGTTTAATCTGTAATATGATTAAGTATGCATCAGCAAACCAAGCATTTTATTAAATTTTTAAAAGAAGTAGAAAAATATTACTTAAGATTAACTATTTGATAACCACAATAACCAAACTTCATTAATTTACCTACTTGAAAACAAAGTTTTGAACGTTTAAAATTAAGTGGATATAGTCGTAATTTTTAGAATGTAGGTACAATATACACACGCCTTCTTTCTTATTTTTATTTTTAGTACGTAGGTATATATAACCCTAAAAATTCAAAAGCACCAATATAAGGATCAACTAATTAAGTATAGCTACCTGGTAGGTACCTATTAAAAAAGTCTACTTTTAATAACATTTACTTCTGTATGTACACAATTGATATATTTAACCTTCAGAAAATACCTTTATTACACAAACAAAACTACTTAAATAACAAAACATAAATATTCAGTAAAGAAGTAGGCCGTACGGACATACTACCTACATAATCATAAATTACCACTAGGTACCTAATAATTCCTTGCCCAAACTAAATAATTTACTAACTACCCACATACTCTGGCATTTACTTATTTTTATTTGAATATCATAACATGCATTATCATTTTTAAAAAACAAACATTCTTATGTTAAAGTATCTAATAGGCAGGTAAGTACCTACCTACATAAACCGTATTACTTTGACAAAGAAGATAACCTATCCTGCACGCCTAACTATTCAGTTAACTAATAAAATATTTTTTTGGGTTGATCGATATACAAGTTTATTAAAGTTTCTAGTATTATTTGCAGTATTGACAATGTGGTTGCAATCATTAAATTTGACTTTTTTATAACTAAGTACTTGTTTTATATACGAACCTTATGAATGCGGAAGCTAATACAAAGTACGTTGCCTCAACGAGAACTTCGCTGCCTCCATGCACCGGCGCGACGCCAATGTCTTTCTTCCGCAGTGATCGACTTGCGACTGATTAAGCGAGAGAAAAAGCAACACAGATCCTGACTAGAACGCAGTAAAGTATGATCTCACTGCAGTGAAATTTATTAACATTTTGTAAGTTACCAATTAAAATGCAGTGAAATGCTCTCATACTGCTATTTATTTAGCATTAATTTATTTTTCAACCTGAAAACAATGCGAACTATACTGCAGTAAGTAATAAAGATACTGCATTTTAGGCAGTAACACTCGTGTTCAAAATTGATATTGCGATAAAAGTAAAAGAAAGTGTTTTGACTTTGTCGCACTTTAGTTGGTTTTTCACTATGAACCTACTTGACTAATACTAAATAAAATACTTCATTCAAGCACGAAGCTGCATTTTAATATGTAGTTCATAGGAAATAAGTAAGTGATCAACTACGCAGTATAAAATGTTTGGTACAAAAACTACTTACTGCGTTTTAGTTTACATTCTTAAATATTTTTTAAGCTGAAGATTACATTTTTTTTGTGGTAATAAAGATAGTTACTGCGTATTACCTGGTAAAGTGACGGGTCGTTGTAGACGTAACTGCTATCACTGTATTTTAGTTAGTATTACAGTACATATAGACTCGCTGTGTAGGGTTTACTGCTTTTACAAATTGGCTTTTTTCATCGTGTAATCATCGGATCAAAAAATAGGTTAGATCACTGTGTTCCTTATAGCGTGCCCGTTAAAATTCAAAATTCAACTGAAAAACTCGAAAAAACCTGTTACTGCGTTTTAGGGCCTGCACGGCAGTGCGTGTGTGAGCGTGTGCTGTCGCCGCCGCCCGGCCGCGGCCCGGCTGCGAGCCGCAAATCGTCGCGGTGTGTATCGATTGTAGCAAACTTTACTTTTGCCCATTTATATTACTGAAACCTTTAATGTTTCAGATTTTCAACCGACTTCAAAAAAAGAGGAGGGTTCTTAAGTCAACAGGTTTTTTTTAATGTATGATCAATATGATCATGCATAACTTTTTACAGAGTTGTCTGATATCAAAAAATATTTTTTGGTTTGATAGATATATTCCATTGTCACCAAATCTGAATTTGATGAGGGGATTCGTGAGGAATTAAAAGAACTTCTCAAAAATTATAGGCATACATACAGCAATTTAAGTATTTTTAGTAACAAGTCTAGCAATTGCATTCCGAAAGTATCATTTGGTGAAGCGGAGCTGATGAGTAAGACCACGAATGGCTGCCGGAACTCCTCAGCGGTACCTATTTGGGCGGCGATAAGATATCTCGATTAAGATAGTTTTCACGGCTTTTGGACAGTAATATTGTGAGTCGCCGACTTCAGTTGGACTGACCTATACCTACATTTTTTAAAGAAGTTATTTTTTTACTTTTTGAACGCTGTTTTTTGTTTTTGAAAACATTTATTTTAAAATATTTTGTACTAAAATGACGCTGTAATCTAGGAAAAAACTATTGATCGCTTGGCATTTACGGCGATATATTAAACTATAATATTATCATGCAAAAGCGACTATGTGAAATTATTACAAATAAAGAAATTTTATCTTATTTTAGTCATACTCGTAGTCATAGTCATAGTCATATTCATTTATTGCTTTATGTTGTACAATGAGATCTTAAAAATACAGTTGGTAGGTAGCTTCAACATAAACCCTGCAAGGGCACTGCAACAAGACACAATAATATACTTACATGTCATGTGTTATCTTCTCTTATACAGGATGTACTGACGTATGACTGCAAATAACAGCTGTCTTTAAGAATCCAATTATACACCTTTCAATTCAAATCAATTCACACGGCCGCATCATAATTTGAACTCGTCATCTAAGGTTGAAACAACTAAACATTACTGGTCTAGTATTGAAACCAACATGCGTTTAAGATCGCCCCGGAAAAGCCTCGCCCCTCCATTCCCTCCCACAAGACCTTCGTTCATAATACCCAATACAAATTTTTCCTCACTACATTAAAATTCCTGGTCACAGTATAGAAAGTACAGTGAGTCCATACCAAGACAAAAAGGCGGTTGAGGAAGCGAGAAAAAGAAGGGCTATTTAAATATGTGCAAGAACTCGCACACTAACCCCCTTACTTATAAACGTGGAATAAGCTTGGAATAGTTTATGCCATGCTTTGTCCTTCTGTAATTATGACATTTGTATCTGACAGAAAGTGACAAAGCATGGCATAAACTATTCCAAGCTTATTTTACGTTTATAAGTACCTAAGGGGGTAAGGGTTTTGGTAGTCTTTGGGCGTAGTGTGGTACAGCCAACATAACAATGATTTCGAACGAAAGTGTCGCGAGTTCTTGTTTGATTTAAATATGAATTGGTGACGACCACGAGCTATCGATATATTTGTACCAACTACCAACACATTTTGAATTTATTACGTTAATGCAACGCAAACGCAATGGGCTTGACGCGAAACTCTATTGATGAGCCACCATAGAACTGTCTTAATAATAGCGTCAGTCGTTTTATTAATATACCTACTAGCGACCCACCCTCGCTTTGCTTCGGTTTATGTGAGTATGATATATAGCCTTTCTCAATAAATGGGCTATCTAACACTGAAAGAATTTTCCAAATCGGACCAGTAGTTCCTGAGATTAGCGCGTTCAAGCAAACAAACAAACAAACTCTACAGCTTTATAATATTAGTATTGATGATAAAGATAAAACCTTTTTTCCCGATGGCCAGAAACTGAGTACGTTTGGCTGTAATAACATTATATGTACTGTCGCGTCCATTTTAATTATGCCGAGGGTAAAAATTACAAAAGGAGCATGTACCTCGAGTGTGCGCGTGAAACAGCGCAGACTCTCATTATTATCCTAGGGAGTAATATCCAGAGCATAAAGTACGGAGGTTGCCGGAGATTCATCGCCTTTGAATTTATTAATGCATCTAATGCGCCGAGCAGTGTTCACTATCCTCCTGGACAAATTTATACGACTGTTTAATTATGGTGTTTAAGGTTCCAAATTTCTTACTATTAAATAATAACACAATATTGCAAGTTTAGTCCTCTTTTGGTCTTTGGACTCGTATCCATCTTCCTTCCTTACTTAAATAAAACTTTTACATTGGAACATTTTCTATAGTATCGGTACATACCTAGACAACAACTTAAGTAAACAGACATACTTACGAAGCTTCTTCACTTGATTAACAATTCATGAACTATGACTATGACATTTCGCCAACCGCTTCGTCCGCTTAGAACCATAATATAAAGTATATTATTATGTCGTTGGGTTTAAGATACTTTAATATCGAATGGCATTAAAATCGGTTTACAGATGTAGGTGTAAAAGCGTAACAGAGTTACTTTTGCGTTTGTATTTTCTTCACGTTCTCTATGGGGTATAATATTATTTTTAAGTTAATAAAGTAGTAAAATGTTGTGCACTGTTGTCATCGAGTTGTAAGCTTACGACTATGTTCTATTGTTATTTTACCGCTTGAGATTTGTTATTATTTTAATAAATTAGTATGGATTGTTAACCGACTGCTCACGGCTTATGCAGCCATATTTGCATTCGTCAGCCATGCCGAACTAAAGCCCGGCTCGCTCTCGCATCAGTAGCACATAGTTGTACAGATCGGACTCTCGTAGGAATGGGACATTCCGGCTACAGAACGTAAATTATTTTTCCATCCATCCCAGGACAGATGCAAGGGGCGAGGCGGGCGGCGCGGGGAGGGTCGGCATGTCCACCGGATTTATGGCTTGTTTTGCCATGCCGACGGCTCCTCAAACGTACACGTGGGACCAATTTAAATGGAGCATTCTGCTGTATCTTTTCGTTTTATGTACATGCATAAGCAGGGGTTTATATTCTGTTTGTACATTTGTGAAGTGCGCTGTAGTCATGAATTCGGAAACGTTGAACAGGTTAAAGACTAAACAATAACTGAACAAAATGCGACAACTTGAATGTATGAATCGAAATGATATGGCTTGTCACTCCTCTTGCGTTTGAAGCCTTGCTAAAGAACCAAACAAAAGTGGTTGTTACGTCACGGTATGCGCTACGTAGGTACAATTTAAGGACTTAAGACTTTGAACTTTGTCTTACTTAATTCATCTCTAACTTAATTTGAGGCCAGACAATTAAGTCCCAGATCGTACCGCGCTGTAACTTTATTCGAGATGGTCAGGTGTTACACTCGATCGATTATTCTGTGGCTAAGACTAAGACGAGCGAGCGAGTGAAGCTTATAAACTAGTTAACACTTTGTCTTACATCTTGACGATGCACGACGAAGATTCGCGTGACTAAGCACAACATGAAAGAGAATGCTCTCTATTCTCTCTAGCACTCATTAAATCGATGAAAAATATAGTTCTCATATTATCTTTTTTTACTAACTACTTTTTACGAGTAAAAGTGCCCGTGCGGCCTACTTGCTGAATAAATGTATTTTATCTTTATTTTTATGTTACCAAAAACTGGAATAAAAGTAATTAAATATCTAATAATATATTGTAATCATTCACAGGAAGCAAAAAAGATTAAGTAAATTTGCTAAAGCTAGAAATGATGGAATTCCCCATGGGGTCCCGAGGTAGGATCGCACTGGTCGTTGTGTTGTCCCGGGGTGTAGCCGGTCGCGCGCAAGGGCTCGACCAAAGCGCGTATTTATTCGGGGCGGTAAATCAGCCGGCGCGCGCGCCGCGCCCGAGCGGCTCAATTACGGGGTCAGATGACCACCGCACCGGCCAGGGACACCTCCCAGTTACTAATACTTTCGATACTGTAACATTATCTCTCAAGTAGGTATTTTATAGTATCACTAAATGTCCGCTCCCGGCGCCGCCCTGGTGTACACCAGGGCGGTTTTTCATACGAACTCGGTCACCTAGCGGCATGAAATACTATATACTTTATGACCTATTTTCATACCTGGCAAATAAATTGTTTGTACAATTGGATTGGATTGGATGTAAACCAATCATAAAAATTAGTCGAGCCGTTTCGGAGGAATTCGACCACAAACACCGTGACACGATATTTTTATACATGTAGATTTTTACCATGTCCATCGGTATACGAAACCTTAGCCAGGTTGTCATTCCATCTGGTTGGAAGTCTGACCACACTGCCTCATCTGGTACGCGAATGCCACTCAAGAACTCTTCGAACCCATCAGCGATCTGTTCTGCAAGCGATGCGCCCCGCCCACAGTCACAAAGTAAACTTTTTTTTTGTTACATCTTACTTTATAGGTAATTCAATCTGTAATGAATAGTCGATTTTCCCGACGACTCCTAAGTTGTATCGAGGGTGCTACTCTGGTTCGAAGATTAACATTCGACATCGTACTTGTTCATAATTTTATCTTGCTATCTCGATTAGCTTATCGATGGGCACTGAAGCTGTCTGGGACCGCAAGGTAGAAACGAGATTATCAAACACAATACATGGACATTCACTGCACCCGTTACATCTGTAAACTATCTCTGAGAGCAATGGCGACGGTCAGCACTTGATATGCCCGGTTCTAGGACACCCTGGAACGAAAATTCGGTTAGAATGGAATGATTTAGTTATTACAAATGAATGTATGTATCTGTTTATATGTTAATTATGGTTCCCTCGCAGAGGCTGAACGGATGGCCGGAATACGACAAGCGAGGTGTCGTTAAGATTTGTCTTAGCGTCGCGAGAACGACATGGCGGGTGTAACAATATAATAGCATATAATTATGTGTATGTATATCTACTAAAAGAATAAAACGTGGAGGCGGGTTGGTTTAGAACAGCTTTTCTCAAAGTGTGCTCCGCAGAGTCCTGGGGCTAATAAAATCGTAATGTAATTCAAAGGAATATATTTATTTTTATAAATTAACTGGAGAAAATACCATGTTTGTATCGACGCGAGAACGACAAACAAATGTGTTAATGGTAAAGCCCGATGTTTGTACGATAATCCATGTTCCATCGAAACAGACTCAATCCTACACAATAGCGTGCCGAATATTTAACCCTCTACTTGATTGGATTATAACCGACGCTCACCGGACCAGGACCCTCGCTCCGTAATACACTAACATGACCACGGTCTGATCAGCTGACCACCGACGAGCACTACGTCGCACGTTGTGCTGCAATGGCTAGGCCGACGACACCTCTATACGCACATAATAATAATAATAATAATAAAACCGCAGGGCAGCTAGTGGCGAGCTGTTGGTGAGTGGCGATACCACGTACCTGATTGCTCCCGAGGGTAGCTCCTGTTCCTCACCTCACGCTTGCCTTCACCGGCCGGCTGCGGTGTACAATGACGAGGAACAGACCCTCACCTCTGGCTTGCCTTTATTGGCCAGTCAGAGTGGAGTCGCAAGAGCTATATGCTCGAAGGGTGGATGTGTTGCATAATTAGTGGCGAGTGGGCACCTTATGGTCGTTTAAAGTCCAGAAGCACCTCTCCACCCTTAGCCCCTCTGGAACTGTTGCCTCCCTGCTGCTATATATATGCGGCTATTTCGGGAGGCCCATTCCATTGAGTTGGCGAGTCACCGCCTGCCATTTCAACCAAAGTAATTAGCATTGGCCAGGCAGGCGCCGTAGTTTCATCAATAGCCTAGGTCACCAATCCATATCAGTTCATTCATAGAACTTATTATTAATGTTCCCATCCTTCTTAAATAGTCTCTTATACTAACCGGTGGTTGTCCGTGGGAGCATACCTCTATAGTTTTAACTCAGGGACAATCGCCGGTTGGTATCCCATCACTTTACTAAATTAAACTTGTCTAAAGGGCCTCTGCGTGTTGGCTTCGGCTCCATGTACGCCTTCCAAAGGTCCGGGACTCCCATAGTTCCGTGATTGGTAAAGACATACAAATAATAATAATAATAATAAGCCTTTATTGTTCCTTGACTTAATCCTAACATAACAAAATACAATAAAATTTAAAGATATGTAAAAAAAAAGTTTCTAAATTATAGTATTAATAAGTAGTAAATAATTATAGTAGTATTAAGTCATGGCCCCTCTCGAGTGTAGGCCTCCTCCAACTGTCTCCATTGTGCCTTTACGCACATACGCAATAACAATTATTTGTTGAAGTACAATAAGCTAAATGTATCTAAGGCCGGATATCTAATTTCCACGGGCAGAATACAGGTAACGTGTAAACACAGCGTGTATTATACGGGTACATTTTAATAACCCGGGCTGTTCATAAACCGCATTAAACTAGTTCCGCTGTAAAAAGGGAAGTAATGTGTTCAGCTCCCTCCGAACAATCTGCGGAGTTTCAAACTGAATTTCCTGCTGCATAAACTCTCCCGTAATAACTGCGATGCATATTGCCTTGTTATACGTATATTAAATATAAATATGTTATTACTGTGGAGTGCAGCGTATTAGATAAAAATATTAAATCTTATCTTAACTACACTCTATGCTGGGGAAACTCCGGTCTCTCTTCAATATTGTACTTCAAAAATAAAGTGTTCTTTCTTAATAGTAGTAGGCATAAATTCAGACGTGTGTTTGTTTGTTTGTTCTCGCCTTGTGGCTCAAAGAACGAGTAAGAGTACTTTTTATCCCAAAAAAATGAATGGTTCCCGAAGGAATGGCTATAAATGACTTCAACGCGAATGGAGCCCCGGGCAAAAGCTAAAACATACATTCAATTGGTTAAATAAATACAATATTGAGTACCCGCGTTGGTTCCGCTTTAGTCTAAGAGGCCTTTATCGTGGTGAATATGTTATATATCGTTTTTAGATTCTCAAATAAACTCCATATCTTCCCGCGGACGTCGTAAGAGGCGACTAAGGGAATAAAGGCTTGTAGTATTGTTAGGCGATGGGCTTATAACCTGTCGATAATATACACATGGTAAACTTCTTAGCCTACATACATACATACATTAAATCACGCCTGTTTCCCAGAGGGGTAGGCAGAGACCACTTCTTTCCACTTGCTACGATCTTGACAAATTTCTTTATTTATTTTATTTCTTCAAACTCCTTAGCCAGATTTTGCTAAATGTGGTTACAGAATTTATTAACAACAAGTTTTTAGTTGTAATTAATTAATAGGTAATTCTGTAACTCTCCCTACCCCGACTCTGGGAATGAGGGCGTGAGTGAATGTATGTATTTATTCTCAAATAAAACTACGTACAGTAGTTACAGAATTAACAACAAGTTTTTAGGGTTGTTGGTAATTCAGTAGCTCTGCCTACCGCACTTTGGGAATTAAGGCGTGAAGGTATGTATGTATGTAAAACTACGTAAATTGCTGAGCATTTGCTAAATACTTAGCAAAACTCAATTATTGGAGTAAAATCGTTAGCCGCGACGCTCACCTGATGTCCGGCGAGCCAGTGAGCGACGCAGATGGCTGCTTTATGTTCCCGAACCGTAAAATATTTAATGGCTCGTAGAATAAATCTTAATTACAAATGCCGGAGCATTATAGGAACAGCGCTGTAAAGAGAAACCTTATTATGGAGCAAAACAATTCAGGACGGGGCATATTTTTTCATTTCCCCGTAAATAAATTTACTTTTGCCCCGTAACGCGCTTAAGTCGACAATTTGGGCAACAACGTCTAACGAGGGCCTTATATTGTTTTACAAGAGCCGCTTTAATTAGATAGACCGGGCGTTCTTCTAAACGGGGTTTTTTCATCGTCGCTCCCGCATTTTCCCACTCGCCGGGAAGTTCGCGTCGAACGCTAAACGAGCGCCGAGGGGTCCGAGCTGTATAAACGTAGCCGTTGCACCCGATTTCAGCACCCCACTGACATAAAATTTATCGTCAGTCCCGGATGAAGCCTCCGACAGAAACTTGCCTCTTACGCATGTATAGCGATTTTTACCTGCTTCTTCTAACAGCTGGTTTAAAATAACTTAATTCTTCGCACAGTAAAAAAATGCTTGTCTGTTGAGTTTCTTGCGTTGCTTTTGCACAAGTTCCTAAGTTACGCACAGCCTAAATCTTAGTTTGGGACAATACTATGGTTCTGTGCCCCAATTATTCTTTTCTATGTACAGAATGATACGATAATTATTCACTATTTACATTAACAGTGGTTTGTATTAAATTTCAGTCAACAGGGCCCCTTACTCCACATTTCTATTATCCTCCACCATTACTGTCAAGTTAATTAGAGCTATCACAACGATGACAAAATAGAATATGGCCCCTGGCAGCGTGACGGCTACGTCACGACGGTCGTCAGGGCATCTACCTATATTCCACTATGTTTTAACTCAACTGGACTTTGAAACCATTTTCCGTATAACGTTAACAATGTGATACGATTAAAGACGAGAGTCGACGAGGATCCTGCTCATCGCTCGGACATAATGCTCAGAGACGATTTGATTTTGATGCAACGGACGTCAGCCAAAGTGTGTGCGTCGCCCGCATGTTAGTCGCGTTATAGTTCAGTCGAAAGAGTTCCATGGAGAGATAGGCCTCTAGTATCCATGTAAGAGTAGTTAGATAAGTTCAATTTCAAGGATGAAATAAATGAGAACCTATATTGTTGCTATATTATTAACTCGCAAGTATATAGACACTTTACTGTATTAAAACGTACATTACACAAATATTTAAATTATAGAATTAAAAGTAGTACTAACTACTTACCTTTAAACCACTCATTTGCGCTATGTATGTATAGACAAGGAAATTGACTGTGACGCATTGACATACTCGTAATACGTAAGTTAACCGTGTTTTATATTTCCCGGTGCGACACGACTAACGTACATAAAATTATCGTATTATGTGACACTATACAAACAAATTCCTCGACTGGTAGTGTGTAGGAGTGCTGTTTGCTTCGTCGAATAATAGTCGCGTGGGCAACTCACAGTTGTAATCTGAGAGTACATTATACAAAGTTAAGCATCATTCAAGTTTGAACAGGAATGACCTTTTTGTATCTTTTTTACTTCAGACATGTCCGGGAACCTAACCTAACTTTTAAACAATAGCCTCCTGAGGGAAATTGAAATCCGCGCGAAGTCGCGGGCGAGAGCTAGCGTTAAATAATTTATGGCGTAGTTCATCCGCCGCCGGCAACAAAGGGCTCATTAGGAATTCATTTGTACGCGCTTTGTGTACTAAGCCTATCTGCTTTACTGCGCCAGGCTCTAAATTAGGTCTTTAAATGAATTTAGAGGCCTGGTCTGCCCTTGGAGTGTCCCGAAAATTTGGAACATACTGTGTATATGGCTCGTGAATATGTAATGTAATAAGTGTCGTAAAGGGAATTTTTTAGAAGTTTATATTAAAACATAATTATTTTTATTATTACATATATTTCTATTTGGGTCAAATCTTGCAAGTCAAATTTAAACCAGTTTCCATGTATTTATGGTGTAAAATCTATATTGCACAAAAAACATTTACAAGTAACGACGGTTTTTAGAACCCGACCTGGTGATGCATTTAGCAGGCAACAAGACCTCCGCTGTACGTATTGTAGACAGGACGACTTTTCATTTTCTGACCTGCTCGTTTGCCTGTTGTACTTGTAATACTGTTGTTTACTCGCTATTAAAAAGTTCAAATAATCCGATCTTGATGAATCTAGTACATAATTACCATTGAGGAAATCCTAATGGTCACCTTCCGTCTCCATCATCGTACCAGCTTGATAATCCCTATAAGCATGCAAGATTTTAAGTCAATTTGTTGACTATAAGTAGGTACCTAAATATCGATTGGTTACAATTGTTATTTAGTTACAAGTAAAGCTTAAAAGTGAGTTAAGCAAAGATGCAAACACGTCAGCAATTATCAATATTAAGCAATATCAATACAATTTTCCACCGAAATATAACAGTTACATACTCTATCAATCTATTTACTAAGCTGCTTTAAAAATCCTTTCTAAACAAATCGGGATAATAATTCCCAAAGAAAAATATCCCCACGCTCGTTCAATTTAACCGCCTCTTGGCAAATTCAAAAGAATCGAGTTAACCCTAACTGGGCTTCAAAGTGTTCCGATAGTGGTCCTCCGGCGGGATGCGGCAATTAGGATTGGTCTGCCCCCCGCGCCCCCGCGCCGCCCGCGCCGCTGGATGGGCCCCAGCCTCCAGCCGAGGCTTTTACGGAGCACGAGGATATTACTCGAGTATTATGACGCGTTTGAATGACGTGTTTGATGTTTTGAGTTGATCAGAAGACTTTTGATCAGTAAGATGAAGCCAACTAGGACGATGTTACACACGTGCGGCACGAGGCTTTGAGTGATCGGTGTGGGAGTAAGCGTCTTCGTCGGTATTTGCAGTTATTTTTGGATAATAGGGAAGAAATCAGACATAAGTTTAAATATATTTTTCCTATACTCCGGTAAGCATGGAAGACGTTCGAATATTCGAGTCATTTCAATGCAGACATGTTAATCTTAGGCTAGCATTTTCCTAAAACTTTTCGTATGTGTTAATAGAAAACAATGAAATCTACTTGTACTTTAATATAATGGCGTATCTTGGCAACACTGTCGCACTGTTATATAGTCTAGATACACTATGGTAAAGGATAACTTGTGTGAAAGTTAAGAAATAAAACTCATTTTTTTTTGCTTAAAACCTTTTGGTTTTACTCAACTTCCATCAGTATGTTTTATTACATTCAATGTTTTGATTGTGGTTCTATTCGTTGTTAAGCACCTCTATTGTATGAGCCCATCTTGCTTTAATATAGAAACCATATTGTTGATGATAGTGATGGCTCTTACTCGCCTGATAGTAATAGCCGTCATAACATCTCCAACGTTGTTTGTTAACACCAAAATCATCCATATATTACCTACGACAACTTTATAACCAGTCCGTCCACGAATTGCATAGCGCTACCCTGCAGTATAAAAATGACTCGGGATTATTATGTTTAAAAATAATAATCACAAAGTGATTTATTTTAAACATTTCAAAAACTGTAAATATTTCATGATGGTCCTATAATAAATCCTGAAATGTTAACAGTTTCGAAAAAAAAGCGTTTGGCAAAATGATAATATTTGTGAAATGAATCAGTTTGTGAAATATTGTCTAGCTAATGATTGGATACCATGACTCATCGTAGTGTCAACTCGAACGATTCTAAAAAGTTGGTTAAACTAAGCATGAATGAATGAATACCCCCGCGGTTACCATGTACCAATGACTTTTTCTAACTAAAGTGCATTATACGATGCTCTTACTGTGACGGAAAAATATCGTGACGAAACCTGCACATTCGAACAGCTGAGTGTGTAAGAGGGTAATTGTACAAAAAATCCTAAAGAGTCGAAGTGTATCCGAAAGGGCCCATCTAAAAGAAAAGATATGATAAAATAAGCATGTATGAATCCATTTCAGCCCTAGGGCCTGCACACCCTGCTGTCTTTCAAGCGCAGGGCTCAGTGCGTCCAGTGCCCCAGGGTACTATCAGACCATTGGAACCTTGACCCACCATAGAACTCTGTCACAGAGACGTTGATTCAAGTCATAAGAAGTGTCAAACAAATTGTTTTATAATGTCACTGTGACACCGTTCTATGGTGGGTCAGAGTTCCATTGGGCTGATAGTACAAACGCCTGGTCCAGGGCGATCGATCGCCGACTAGCGGGATTTATCGCGTCGTAAAACCTGAGAGAGTCTAATGAAACGGCCTCGTCACCCATTTGTCGCCGCGCGGCGCAGGCGACGCCTTCCCAACAGTAAGGTGCGATATAATTGTACAAATTTCCAAAGAAAATGTTGAGTACTTTGGTACGATGCAGTTAATGACATTTTATAAGGATTAGGTTCAAACTTCAACATGCGCAATATTTTTATTGGCTGACAGTACGTTTGGTAATGCAGATAGTGCCGTATTTGCATCAGACTAACACAGCCATCTGCGTGGTAAAAATTATCTATAGTATAACAGGCCAAGGAACGTAATAATAATGCATATCGATTCTAGCAAGACAATCTGGAAAGAGACTAACATGGAGGCAAGCTCAGTTCTCAGGGTTGGCAGCAGCACCCGCCAGCGAAGGTATAAAATCAGTTAACATTATTTTGACTCCAACCTCCAGACTAATGAGTATTGCGTGTTTTGGCCAAAAATAACACAACTCCAAAGCATATTTAAGCACACTTAAGCTTTCGTGCATTTATGAATAAGGGGGTTTTTGTTGACGATGTATTATGCCCACCTGAAATATATATAATTCTCCTGCTAGCTTAGGTACTGCCTTTAAGACGGCTACTGCAGGGTAATACTGCTGTTAGCGAGCTAATGTTGAAATAGGAATACACAGTAATTTATTAAGACACGTATCGCCGAGTGAGCCGCCCCGACCGCCGAGGGGGGCGTTACCGTCGAGGAACTGCTTGTATCACCGTTACTTTTGAAGTATTCCATTTTTATTTTATTTTATTTTTAACCCTCTACAAAAAAGAGGGATGTCACAGGTTTAAAGAATGTATCTGTGTGTGTGTGTCTATGGGGTAGGTACCTATCATTTATCGAAGCACCTTTCAGCGAACGTTACCCTTTAGGCAGAATTTTCACTTCATGGAAAGGCACCACATGAGATATTTTTCTGGATAGGTTAGACCTAACCTTCATAAGGGCTTAGGTTAATATTTTCGTCAAGTTCTGGGACACCCTGTATGTAAGTTAGCAAAATCTTAAAATACTCTTCCACTTTTTTGTACGTGCAGAAAATTACAGTTATGTACGAGTATCTGGCAGTACATAACACATTCCCAAACCGAACTACAAGTATGTGTAGCAACACTATGTCAAAGTTGATACAACGCCAGGTTAGCTGCCCGAGTATTAACCGGAATGTACGGTTAGATATAAGAAAATAATTAAAGAGTAGCATTTTTTGTCCTTGTGTCCGCTTGTTTTGTTAATAGGTATAGTCTTTATTATTCCTAGCGAGCCGATCTTCAACACAAAGGCCATTGTTTGTGTACAATACTATTATCTTTCTTTGTGTCCGTAACCGCAAGCCGATCACATACAAAAAAGTTAGAACTACATTGAATGTCCATAGAATTATCAACCCTATCCTCTTAGTCAGTAGGTTTAAAATGTAAAGTGTCAGGATACAGATGTCTTTATTATTTGAACCGGTCTTATTCCCTACACAATATTACCATCTTTTGTCGCCAGATAATAAAGACATAATCTGTATCCTGACACTTTACATTTTAAACCTACTGACTAAGAGGATAGGGTTGATAATTCTATGGACATTCAATGTAGTTCTAACTTTTTTGTATGTAATCGGCTTGCGGTTACGGACACAAAGAAAGATACTTAATGGTATTGTACACAAACAATGGCCTTTGTCTAGAAGATCGGCTCGCTAGGAATAATAAAGACTATAGTTTACTTACCTATTACTTGGTTTTGGGGAGTTTAAAAAAAAATAGCACTCGATTATTTTTTTCTCCAGATTTGGTACAAAACATGCACGTTTGTTGGGGTCATCATTTTTAACAAGAAAAAACAGTATTTCCGATATGTCCCCAAAAATTTGTGCCTAGTTGTCAGTATTGTCACCAAAATCCATTTCCAACAAATGAATGTCATATTTGTTGATAACAACACTAACCGCTACATACAATTATGTTTGGGAACAAATCAGGAATTCTATTTTTATTGTTCAGTACGATGTTCCCAACAGCCCCAATTTCTTAAAATAGATTTCTTTGCCTTATAATTACGCGTTGCGTTTGTGAACTGTTTTTTTAGATGGCTCGCCGCCCAATGAGTTATCCGCCGAACAAACTAAGTTAAAGTGACCCGCGAACCGCAAAAAAACTAACTCCTACAGGAAACTTAACTGAAGTTAGTTTGGATCAGATCGCGCGCCAAGAGTCGTAAACAAAGCGAAGTTCGCGGGTGATAAAGCAGGCGAGCGGGAGGGCCAATTTGGCGCGCCGCCCGTCGGCTAATAACGCTTTCATAACAATAAACCGTGACGCGCGGAGACGCGATTAGGAAGCGGCTGGTGATTTACAGGCGCGCTAGACGCGCTGCCGCTGCGGGCTGAGGAGTGAGGAGTGAGGGGCTCGAGGAGTCGCGAGCGCGGGCTGCCGAGCGCCACTCGGGCGGCGCGGGAGACCGCCGGTCGCGCAGTGGCTTTTGGCGTCGACTCGTGCTCGTTAGGATCCGATTTAATAATAATAATAAAAATATTTATTCACAACAACACACTTAAAAAGGAAAAAAGTAAAGACATATAATAATTAAAAAAAAAAAGTTCCGAACCTCGGCTTAAAAATCTTTTGTTGGATAACCCATTCTATTCGGTAAATGAGTATATGGAACTTGACTTGTAAATTAGTTTGACTTTTAATTATTATTATTTTATTTTATTCTATTTTATTCTATTTTGTAATGCACTTTGTTTTTGTGTTGACTTTTACTATTTTTACTATTATAATTTAATTCTATTTCTGACGATCTCAATGTAACTGCATATAATTTGACATGTAATGTAATTTGTACTGTGTTATATTGAGTAATAAAATCTGAATCTGAATCTGAATCAGCCATGGGCATGACTCAATATTTTTATCTAAGTTAACCACAGTATTAAGCTTTAACGGAAAATATTGTGAGCAAAACCTGACATTCAATCAGTTTAGTGTGTAGGATTTACACAAAAGATATCAGTGTCGAATTGTATCTGAAACGATCCATCTGTACAAGATATATAGAGCATACCAAATTCAGAAGGTACTGAAGAAGAAAAACTGATAAGACTACATAATAATATTATATTTTAGTTATTTATTTCAAGGAAATCCAACAGTTACGAATATAATTATCACACATACATGGTGTACCCTTGTTTTGCCGACAACCTTTTCATCGAATATTATTTAATCGACAACGATTCATCGAAACATTAGTACTAGTAATATTGTTTGGCGTTATATATTTCAACTACTATTTATTTAAATTTATCTTACTACGTGGAAATACTAATCAACGAATACTACTTAATCTCTGATTTGTTTCAAATTATCTTAATTGGTACAACTACAAAACATTGCAATTCATTTCTTCGACGTATTACTTTAATACAATTTTATATGCCCTATTGCACATTTATACATTTTTCAAATTATGTAGTGTGACAAACAAATATGTATAATAAAACCAAGAATGATTGATAATATTAAATTAATAATATTATTGCATAACTAGTTATAGGTATCAAGAAATAGAAGTACGAGGCTTTCAAAGTAGGTTAGGTTAGAACTGCGACCACCAAGAAAACGAACTGTTGACAGAAGTGGGTTAGGTTAGGCTAGAACTGCGACCCCCAAGAAACCGAACTGTTGACAGAAGTGGGTTAGGTTAGGTTAGAACTGCGACCCCCAAGAAAACGAACTGTTCACAGAAGAGGGTTAGGTTAGGTTAGAACTGCGACCCCCAAGAAAACGAACTGTTGACAGAAGTGGTTTAGGTTAGGTTAGAACTGCGACCCCCAAGAAAACGAACTGTTGACAGAAGTGGGTTAGGTTAGGTTAGAACTGCGACCACCAAGAAAACGAACTGTTGACAGAAGCGGGTTAGGTTAGGTTAGAACTGCGACCCCCAAGAAAACGAACTGTTGACAGAAGTGGGTTAGGTTAGGTTAGAACTGCGACCCCCAAGAAAACGAACTGTTGACAGAAGCGGGTTAGGTTAGGTTAGAACTGCGACCCCCAAGAAAATGAACTGTTGACAGAAAAGCATGACACATTACTGTTTAGTTTTGATAGCAAAATATTACCAATTGAAATAATGTTATGCGGAATAAATATTATTACAAGTAAAAAAAAAACAATTAAAAAGCCCCGAAATGATTAGTCATGACATGAATTCTATTGAAATAAGTAAACTACCAATTAAAATACCTCGTTTCAAATTACCTAGTATTGAGTCCTCGACGCAATGACTTGTCGATGAAATGAAAATACTTGAAACGTTGTCTTTGAAATAATATTCGATTAAAAGTCTGTCGGCAATTCAATGGTAAACCCACATACATACATACATACCGTCACGCCTTCATCCCAGAGTGGGGTAGGCAGAGCTACAGAATTACCAACAACTTTAACAGCCAGTTGTTAATTCTGTAACCACATTTTGCACATACAGGCTAAGATGTATATCATGTGTATATTAGTGACAGGTTGCAAGCCCATCGCCTAAAAATACTACAAGCCTTTAATCCCTTAGTCGTCTCTTACGACTTCCACAGGAAGGTATGGAGTGGTACTATTCTAAATAACATAATTATCAATATTTTACAAAAATAGGAAACCAGTGAATACGACTTCACATATTATTAAAGTCACTGAGTAGCAAATTTTAAGCTTAGTACAAACTTACGCAAAACTGATAATCAAATATTTATCAATAAATATTGAATTGAATTTAAAGGTCGTTCCAGGTGAGACTCACCGCAGGCTCACGGTTCATTGCTTAGTTAATTGCAGGTCGAAGCTGTCGAAGTATAAAGGTACAAATTCAAAAGTATCGTACACGTCTCAGTTGGTTTAATTCTAGGCAATTTTCTGAATACATAATATAACATACATACAGACATAAGCTCTCGCCTTTATTCCCAGAGTGGGGTAGGCAGAGCTACAGAATTACCAACAACTCTAAAAACTTGGTAATAATTCTGTAACCACATTTTGCACAATTAGGCTAAGATGTTTACCAGTGTATACAATGTATACATAATATAAGCTCGGAATAATATGGGATAAGATAGTACTAATTAGTTTGCAGTAGCTCGCTAACGAAGCTAGTGGGCCCGGTTCGAACCCCGTTAAAGCAAAATGGTTGTGTGATGCGCACGAGATTCACTTATCTATGCAATAATAATATGTTTGTTGTCAGGTACCCAATACAAGCCTGGAGAGCTTAACTCCCAACTAATGCCTTTACTAATAAAGGTGGACTAGCCGTGGGGTAGCTAAACTATGCTTTGTCCTTATCTGTCAAATTCAAAATGTTACAATGACAGATAAGGACAAAGCACGGTTATGCCACGTTTATTAGTAAGGGCATTAGAGTTTAGTTCAGAACTAGGTAAATTGTTATTACATTGCTCCCTGATATTTATTATTTATGTATCTGTCACTGTCACTTGACAAGCATTTTTGTACGACTATTCAGTTTGAAGAACAATAAGGATTCATCCACGTATGAAATTGACTAAAGCGGCTCGATTATAGATTACTTGTCTTTATTCCTGCTGGCTTAAGTAATCTATTATCGTAATATAATATGAATGGTTATGCCTAATGCTTATGTCACGTCCCGACCCGTTCCCTGTCCAAAGGCTGTATAAGTTGCCTGTGAAACCTATATTCTTGAAAGAAGTGTGAAATATGCTGAACGCGTGAGGAGTCAGTTATCTAATTCATAAAGTAATGGCTCATGATACGCGCAGCGAGAATTTTCGCGAAATGTCTGAGGCGTGATTTATACCGTCGATACAATCTAGGCTGGCCTGTCCATGCCGGACATCAATCAACTCGATCCGTTTCTAGAGTCGCGGCAAAAAATAATGGGGTTTCTATGAATTTGGGTAAATAGGCCAACTAGTATGTGACCTTTGGAGAAATATGTGATGTATGTAAAACAGAAAGTGTTGAAAACTGATCGGGTTTAAAAAATTGTTATGAGCATCCATTTTTTTCAATTATTTTGTGTGTGGTGCCTAGTTTACTTACTTCATAATCATAACGTGTAATTAAAACAAAAATGGCTATAATTGAAAAACTCAAGTAAATGACCTCTGGCATGTAGTTGTAACACATAATAATTATGTACAGTCTGTGAGCACTTAGAAGAAGCTTCGGTTTTGTACATCTCTCTCACTCGCTCTTGATAAGATCGTATGTGAGTGAACGATAAGTACAAACCCGAAGCATCTTCTAAGAACTATCGCACTGTAATTGATCGTTTGACATTCTATATTTGAAATTTGACGTAAATTCCAAATTAGTTTTGTACTCAACTATTTACATGCAAGCGGTCATTTACTTAAGTTTTTCCCCTATATTTACATCTTATTGTATTTTGTGCTTTTAATAAATGCTACTCTCTACACTGATCGTTAAGCCCAACATGTTCTTCAGCCTTTTTTACTTATATTATTGTTTATGTGGTTCGCTAACAGATACAACACTATTAACTTAATTTTTAATATCATGTGTAGGGAAGAGTGACACGGTGTTTACACAATTACGAGTAAAGGCAAACTCAGCTTGCGTATAACAATCGCTTTTGTGCCGATGCGGCTTAATATCACACTTAATGTAATGACTTAAATAAATGCTACGGTCTAAGTACTATTTATTGCTCGCAATTGAGTAAAAACTGTCATAATGTTAAAAACGTGATAACAATATCGAACCAATATGGGTGAATACAACCTTTTCATTTGACACACATTTAATCTGAAATTCAACGACAAAATGTAGTCATTTATTCCCAACATTGCAAAAGCACGAAGCATTAGAAATTGAGTGCCTCTGCGCTGTGAGTTTGATTGTATTGTCAAACCGATCAACCAGTAGTGCGGTTATTATTTGTGACGTATCTGTGCAATTCATTTTACGCTTAGAGAAAAGGGCAGAGTTATGTAACTGCTATAGCTCCGTCCTTTACACTGACCGTAAAATGAACGCATAGCCATGCATGTCATAATAACCCCCCTGATGCCTAATACGATGGTTCTAAATGATTCTCACAATATTTATTGTTCTTAAACAAAAACCTTTTGTATTTTCAACACAGCTGTATTTTCAAGCCACCTAACAAAACCTATCGCACGAATACAAAACCTAAAAAGTCCACACGCGCGCGTGCCGCGGAGCAGAAAATTGATTTCGCCAGGTGCTCGCGGCGATTGTGAGGAGCGGCCATTACGAGCATTCGTCACTAAAGCCGGTTTTGATGCGCCTAATGATCCCGGGGGATAGGTTCGACGCTGTCCTTGTAATCATATCCAAGCGGATCCTAAACCAAATTCATTTGATAACATATTGCTTTGGCTCGGGCGGTGCTGTTCATCTCGATATTACAAACAAGTTAAAGGCTTTATTTTATTTATTTATTTATTTAAACTTTATTGCGCACAATTAAAGAAAAGTATAAATGGCAGCCTTAATGCCTTAATGCATTCTCTACCAGTCAACCAAGTGACCAAACAGAAATAAGTCAAAGTTTGCTGGTTACTTTAAGAAATTAGCTACACAATCACATACACATACATAAACTCACGCCTTCATTCCCAAGAGTGGCGTAGGCAGTGCTACAGAATTAACAACAACTCTTAAAACTTGTTGATAATTCTGTAACCACTTATTGCACAATATTAATGACAGGTTGCAAACGCATCGTCTAACTCCACTACCAGATGTAGTGAATAATCCTTTCCCATCGTTTTTGGTCGGATAACTTCGTATTTATCTCGCTTTCTCAGTTGGCTTATTGATGGGTACTGAAGCTAATTGAGAAAGCTAGATAAATACGAAGTAATCCGACAAAAAACGATGGGAAAGGATTATTCACTACATCTGTACAAGCCTTTATGACAACCACGGGAAGACAAGGAGTGGCTATTCTTACCCGGCAACCACACAGAAACCTTTAAATTTCAGTTATATTTACTTGTTTACCCATTTAGGGTGCGTCTCCACTGAGGCGGAGATGAGCGGAGCGGAGCGGAGCTGTGCCAATATTAACCAATAGAAGGCGCATGCGGTCACGTCGAGCGCGCCTTGCGCACTTTAGTTTAGATTCTATTGGTTAATATTGGCACAGCTCCGCTCCGCTCCGCTCATCTCCGCCTCAGTGGAGCCGCAGCCTTATACTTGGTATTTTAAATGGTGGATTCGATACCAGAATCATCGACGTTTACCTTATTAATATATTAATCGCAGCTCTACCCTTCTTTATCTGTCATAAATAAATAATGACCCTACTGCAATTTATTAAGGAGTTCCGTTAAGTTGCGATGGATCCCATGACTTGATCTTGACGAAATTTGAATAGGACCACCGCTGAGATGTCCACAAAATTATTTTTCATCACACTTGCTCGTAAATGGTGTTATTCCATGCCTGTATACAGAAGGACAATGGCCTAAATTGTTCCCGCGGGAATTATGGCGAGTTTGTCATCCCTAGGGAGTAATGACTTTCTTTTTAAAATTTGCAACTCTTTCGTACATCATTTCTGACTAAGGAGGTTTAATTTTCAGCCAAAAATTAAATCGGTTTCTAATTTCATCTTTAAAAATTAGCTATAGACTAACTTACATTACACAAAACCTATACGCTTCATTAAACTTCATTATTTTTATACCTATTTCAAGTTTATATCAACATTTATCATAAATTTTAGTAATTATACATTTTTATCAAATTGGTTAAATCTGCCTCGAATCCAGTTCGAAACTAAACGCAGTTATTATCTGTGGTAGAGGTCAAGGAGGTCACAAAAAAAATATCGTTTCCATTTACGTTCCCGTTCGTCAAAAGTTATTTCTTTATATTTTGCAGAGTTAAAGTGTTTTTTCCTCGCAAATGTGATGAAAACCATTGTGTGTACTCGTATCACAGGCAGTAAGGGGATTACTAACTCGAGTCATTAAAAGCCCTCCGCCTTCGGCGTCGGGCTTCTAACACTCTCGTTAGTAATTGCCTTCTTACTACTCTTGATGCACAATGTACTATTCTTTGAAGTCAGTTAAAAATTGGCTGTCAAATTACTTACTTTGTTTTAGTTTTGTCTCAACGCCCACTACCATCAGTTGGGTTGGGTTTGGCGTCGTCGAGGAGGTTAACAATTATATACAGACAGAGGACGCAACCACAATCAAGTGAGCTAAGTCCCAAATGTTTGCGATCTCAAAACCACAAATGCATTGCCATATGCTATCCTAGTCATTTCACCGGTTGTGTGCTCATAAGTAACGGGCCGACTTATTCTTGCCCAGATTTTTTAAGAAAAGATACAAGCAAAAGAAGTTTAATACGAGTATTGCTATAGAAACCTAACTTGTAAAATATTGCTCAGACAAGAGACACAGGCCCTGATTTAAGTTGTTTCGGAA
Source organism: Acleris laterana (assembly GCA_963966035.1). Lineage (NCBI taxonomy): Eukaryota > Metazoa > Arthropoda > Insecta > Lepidoptera > Tortricidae > Acleris > Acleris laterana. The sequence continues at coordinate 16,807,364 of OZ014455.1, read as the reverse complement.
ATGCGGCGCTGTCATTGGTTTGATACCTTCGTAATTGGAATCGGAATTTGGTGCATGTATAAGAAGTGGCGTATTATTGTTTACGAAGGTAGGCCCATGCAGGCATGTTTCTGAACTGCATTGTTAGGGTTCCATACCAAAAGGATAAAAACGGGACCCTATTACTAAGACTCCGCTGTCCATCTGTCTGTCTGTCACCAGGCTGAATCTTATGAACAGTGATAGCTAGACAGTTGAAATTCTCATAGATGATGTATTTCCCTTGGCGCTAAAACGACAAATACTAAACATAGAATAAAATCAATATTTAAGGGGGCTCCGATACAACAAACGTGGTTTTTATAGATAATGGTACGGAACCATTCGTGCGCGAGTTTGACTCGCACTTGGCCGGTTTTTATACAATGGCCAGCAAAATGCAGAAAACAATAGGACTGGAGAACGTGATGGCCCCACAGTAAGTTAGGAATGGCTTACTTAAATAACTATTGTTTTCTTTTGGTAATCAACCTGCTGAAACCCAATTGAAATCAGTACGTAACTAGAATATTTAAGTATAGTTTGAGAGAGTTTCAAAAATTTTCAATGTGTTTATGTATAGGTACTGGTAAATTAGTATTACTGTTAATTAGGTGATATAACTGCAGATAAATAATATGTCACTTACAATTGTGTTTCAGGAGTCAGGAGGATAGATAACCCTAATGAGGGTCAAGCGGCGGGCCGACGTAGGCTATCAAGCTTAGGGTTGCCATAATTCTCAGGTTATTTACTGCAAAAAACGAGTGTCACGTCAGTAATCATTGTTAAAAATACAATGAACCTAAACTAAATTATTTAAAGATCCGTTTACTTTCCAAGGATTCCATGATTATATACCTATATCTTGACAAAATTTTAATGGAATATAAAAATTAATCATTGAAATTCGTTGACCATTGACGGAAAAATCGAGTAACATACAAGACAAAGTCAGGAAGTAGTAAACTACTAGCTTATAATCTAAATAAGATCATGCAACAAACGAAATCATTGGGAATATACCTTAAAATTCTAAATGTCTTTATTCCGAATATTCATTTGTCCGAATTTTCCTTTTTCCATGTCGTCCAAAAGCTAAGTTAGCTAAGCTATCTCCAGCGTTTGGAGCTATTTTAGATTTAATTTAATTGTAATTGTGTTGCGTGGTGTGTTTTGTAAGCGGTCACAAAACGTTTAGTCTTCTATAAAAATATTGCGTTCGGAATTATGAAAATTCGGAATTTTGATCAATTCGGAATTATGACTCTTCGGAATTATGTAGTGTACCCGAAATCATTATAATGGATTATTAAAATTGCAGCTAGTTGATCTATACTCGTATTCAATAGTGTGACTATACCAATATTGTAGAGCAGCGTGTTAAATAGTTGACTCTGGCCAAATGCCGCCGGTTTTACATCCGCGTAATTTACATACGGCTACTGCAAGGAAATATGTTTAGGAATACGTCGTCAAACTTGGTTAGTTAGGTAAGTGCTTCTATAATGTCAAGGACTTTTCCGAGCCAATTATACATTTGTAATTATACATAATTATAATAGTCCACGATAACTGATATTGTTTTATTCTTTTTTTGCAGCATTTAATTTGATTGCCCACTGTTGGGTATTTACCTCTCTATTTTTTTTCCTATTTGCAACATCCATCCTTATTATTTATTTTATTTCCAAAATTTTGTCGTGTTAATTTGACAAATGTGGAATGGAATTCCAAGTATAATATTTGCATGCATTCATTATTATATCAACCACCATAAATGCAAAACAGTACAATTTAAATTAAATAAAATGGTTTAATTTGACTTGCGTAACCCTAAAAGCGTATCCACGTCACGCCGCCGCGGAGACTGCGCTGGTCAGAGAGATATTTCTGTGCTTTTTGCGGTCAGTTTTCATCGAGTCCGAAGTATTATATAGCAGTTAATGTCTAATTCTTTGTATACTACGTCAGTGATAAAGAAGCGTACGCCAGAAATTCTATACCCGCACAGTAGTGGCGCAAAAATATTATTAAGTGATTACAAAATACTTAAGTAATTTCTCACAGATGAAAACTTATTTTATGCTTTGGTTTCAATTTTTAAACAACGTAAATAGTTTGTTATTGTTGCGGCGTAGAGCACGTGCTTAATTGAGTGAGTAATGAGTCACAGATAGGAACCGACACGCTCGAGATATCATGCATAGATGCATACTATACTAACACAAGCGTCCACGCGCTTTTAGTCCTGTTCGCACATTACGCGCGCTCGGTGCCGCGCGCGTCGCCATGATCCTCGCTGCGTTATTTATAGTTGCGCTCGCCGCTCTGTACTACTACAACACGAGAACCTTCAATTACTGGAAAGACAGAGGCGTCAAGCATGACAAACCTTCCGTCCTCGTCGGCAACAACATCAGGAACTACCTCCTGCAGAAAAGCGTCACCGAAATAGCCGCGGAGATGTACTGGAAGTACCCAGACGAGAAAATTGTGGGGTTCTTTAGATCGACGCGCCCGGAGCTGGTAATCAGGGATCCGGAGATAATGAAGAGGATTCTGACGGTTGATTTTAATTATTTCTATCCGCGGGGATTGAATCCGCATCCAACTATTATAGAGCCAATGATGCGGAATTTGTTCTTTGCGGACGGTGACCTGTGGCGGCTGCTGCGGCAGCGCATGACGCCGGCGTTCACGAGCGGCAAGCTGAAGGCGATGTTCCCTCTCATCGTGGAGCGCGCCGAGCGCCTGCAGGAGCGGACGCTGAACGCTGCGGCCAAAGGGAGGGCCATCGACGCCCGCGACCTCATGGCTCGGTACACCACAGACTTCATCGGCGCCTGCGGCTTTGGACTCGATGCAGATTCAATTAATAATGAAACATCAGCATTCCGGAAATTAGGCGTTCAAATTTTTGAGGTGCGATTCCAAGACGCTGTAGTAGGTATGCTCAAAGAATTATTCCCGCAAGCCTGTGCACATTTAAAATACATGAGTAAAATAGAACAGGATTTAATAGATCTCGTGAATGAAATACAAAAGCAAAGGAACTATGAACCATCAGGAAGGAATGATTTTATTGATTTGCTGTTGGAAGTTAAGAAAAAAGGAACCATGGTTGGAGAGTCAATAGAAAACTATAAGCCGGACGGAACGCCCGAGCAGGTCTCGCTGGAGCTGGACGAGATCTTGATGGCTGCTCAAGTGTTCGTGTTCTTCGCGGCCGGGTTCGAGACGTCGTCCTCCGCCACCAGCTTCACGCTGCATCAGCTCGCGTTTCATCCTGAAGTACAAAAAAAAGTGCAAAATGAAATTGATAAAGTTTTAGCGAAGCATGGTAATAAGTTGAGTTACGAGGCTGTGAAAGAGATGACTTACTTGGAATGGGCGTTTAAGGAGAGTATGCGGATGTTCCCTTCTCTAGGGTTTCTTATCAGGGAGTGCGCGAGGAAGTATACGATCCCGGAGTTGGAGGTCCCCTTGGACGAGCGAGTCGGGATACTGATCCCGCTGCAGGCCCTCCACAACGACCCGCTGTACTGGGACAGGCCGGAGCAGTTTCGGCCGGAGAGGTTCCACCCTGACGAGTTCAATTCCATTCAGAAGAAAATATATTTGCCATTCGGCGAAGGGCCACGAGTTTGCATCGGTGAGTTTTTACTTTAGGTATCTTGTTTGCCGTTTAATACCGGAAATTTAAAAAATATTATCGCATTGTGCCTATTATTATCTATGTTGCGAAGGAATATAAGTTTGGTCAATTATCATTGGTTCAAAGTAAACTAATCGATTTCAATTATTTTTTTACTTTCAAGCTTTAATTGTATAATTAATTACGCAGTCTACAATTTACGCTACTTTAACAGAATGTTAAACATAAAATATTTGAATATTTGATTTTTAATTTTAGATTTGATAACGTGTGGTGTTGTTTGGCGTTCCTTAGATAAATTAAAACATTTGATTCCCGGCACTTGTTTATTGTTTTTAGCATTAAACTGTCATAACAAGGCAATAAAGTTCAAGGTCGTAACATTAATAAGGTCGCGTCAGTATAAAAATGTAATCATTAATTTAAATACGATTACGCCGTTATCAGAATAGACATCAAACTGGTTGCTCATGTTATGCCTTATAATAGCAATTAACCTTAGACTAGATTGGCTAGATCGTTGTCGTCGAGTCGACTAGTTCGTCGAGTTAAGTTGAGTCAGGTGCATCAGGTGTGCATATTTTATTTATTTATTTATACCTTATCTGTCATTATGATTATTTAAGTTTGACGGAAAGGGACAAAGAGTACTTAAACTACAATAGGTTTATTGTGTATTTATGAATAATGGGGTAGCTTTACTCAGACATATGTGTAGGTGGTGGCAAAACCATATAAGAGGGGTTACGTAAGTGATGGTCATTTTTCGTTTTGAACAACACACTATGAGAGAAGAGTGATCGATTCTGATGAGTCCAATGGACATAGCCAAAATAGTTTAATTTACGTTTTGGAGTTCAAACGGCGAGTTTAAAAGATAGTCTTATCTAGATTTGAAACATTGGCCATAATACTCGTACTTACAAAAGAAAACAAAGAAGAGAGCAATATCAGTAATAAGAACACTTCGATGCGAGGGCGGGAAGTTTACCATGTCAAAGAGTTCTGGCGAGAGGCGAGTGAAGATTCGCCGAGACGGGCTAGAATGTTATGGTAATCAATACTTGTAACAGAAAAAAAACTAGTTCGTACTGATAAATAAATGTTAAAGTTAGTAAGAATGTTTGCCTGTTTGGGTGCTGGGTTGTCAATTATCAAATCCACTTTTAGATTACTGCTTAAATGTCTTTTTAGTGCTTCTGTCACTTGCTTTCGTTATTTCTCAGAAATAATTAAACGTGTAGCATGGCAGTAGCCTTAATTAAGAGAATTTAAATGGACTGTTAAGAATCATAATGAGAGCTCGATGTAATTCATTACATCTTCAAACAAAATTGCGGGAAAGCCCCATAACATAATTAACTCAAAGAGATTAAAGAAAACCACAGGAATACACTTCTTTAAATTACTTTTCATTGTTACGGTAACACAAGTTTGCGAGCCAAGCTAACTTATTGTTAGCTTAAGTCACGTCGCCGGTAGACACCTCTGCGTGAAATGTCTATAGTTCGCAGTAAGACCACAACTTTCGTGTAAGTTTACTGAGCTACGTTAGCTTAGGTAGCATTCTGGCATGCACTGGGATTTAAATTGTTGAGCAACATTCAATTGCAATTCTGTTTCAATGTCGGTTCCCTACAACAAAAAACATCGGTTTTCTGCAAAAAAGTTTCCTTTTAAAAGAGTAACTTGTTTTATATTTTCGCGTTTAAAGTACTAACTGTAATCAAAATAAGGTCTTGATAATGCTGAACTTGAACAATATTTTCCAGACACATGTATCTCCATCCAAAATCTTTGGCATGACCACAAAAAGAGAGTTAAAATGAAGCATGTGGTATGAGGGAATGTTACAGGTGCTAGTCTATTTACCTTTAAGACACACACATTTAATGTTTATTATTTATTATTTTATTTAGGATTGTCAATGGAAAATAAAAATAAAAGTACTAGTTTTAAATCGAAATGCTAAACTAATTACAGACAACCGCGCAGCCCGCAATAGGTTGTTCTAGAGAAAACACAAAAAGTAAAATATGCATCAGAACTTTGCACTTCAAAAAACTAAACGCCAGTAAGAGTGAATTGGAATGGAAAATTGTTTCAGGTGAGCGGTTGGGTCTGATGCAGTCGATGGCGGGGCTGGCGGCGGTGCTGTCGCGGTTCTCGGTGGCGCCGGCGCCGGAGACGCTGCGCCGGCCCAGGGTCGAGCCGCGCTCCACCATCGTGCAGGGCATCCGGGGCGGCCTGCCGCTGCTCTTCAAACAGAGAACTGCTGCTGACTTATGTTCATAACCGTTCTTGGACACCATGGTATCCAAAGTGATACGGTTGGTAAATTAGCAGGCACTCTATTTGTGATAGCTGGGTCTGCTAATTCTAGGCCCAAAGCCTAAAGTTCAAAGCATACCAAAAGAAACCTATAAAGAGCTAGAAAGGTGTTAATGATAGTAAGAGTATAAATATAATTGAGGACCGATGTTTTGTACAGACAATATAATAACACATTACAACACATTACAACAATAGGTACTAATCGCTTTTGTGCCTTGTCGCTCTGATATCGTGTTAAGATTGTCAATCGAGTATAAGCGACAAAGTGTAATGCGATCATCTGATTAACTCTTGTGATCTGCCAGTGTTTTATATAATGCATTCATCAATAAAATTAAGTAAAGTTGCCAGAAGAAATTTTGTTGCCTAAAGTTAAATATTATAAGGTTCGAAGTAAGAATGAAACTCAAGTAAAAACGACACACACACGTGTTTGTACGCGGCAGTTAAATGAGAAATACAGAAACCGGGTCGTCCGGTCAGCTCAGATTTATGCAAATGAGGACATACAAGTTGCATTTTGCACTTGCTAGCCAAGGCCCAAGGATACGAATTCTATAAATCTGTTATTTTTCTTTCTGATTGTCGCATTTGATTTGATTTGAAGAAGTTCTATCTTAACTCTAGCTCCTAAATGTTTTATCAACTGTTCTATACATAAACGTAGTTATATAATTATGTAGTTTTCGTAAGTTTAAGTATGTTTACATTATAGATGTAGATATTTGAATTTATTTATTTTTTGTAGGATTATTGGTTATCTGAACATTATGCTCTTTTGCCTACTCGATGCACAACCTATGATTTTTCTCAATGTCTCAAGGCTTTGGTGGAACAGAGTCCTTAACCCATGATGGACCCTGAACGAGATCCTACCGACTGCAAAATTGTTACACTTAGCTATTATAACAGTTATGTATTCAGTGTCCAAATTTATTATTATTTTATAATCATTATCTGCAATACTAATTATTAATTTCTAAGGAACTAACTATTCTGTCCTGCAACGTTTCTCATTTCCTTATGGCTATCTATTAAAGTTGTGTTTAGTATGGAGTATTCATGGTTCAATCGCTATGCCTATGTGTTTGCATACCGAGTATGCCATACATGTGTAAGGAGGTACTAAAATACCTTCACCATCATTATTATTTCACCTCCACAGCCAAACGTTCACTGTCACACAAGTGTGACGTGGGTGCGTAAATTTCGGTCAAAACGTTGTTGCGTTGCCTACACCGCTACAGCCAAAACTGCGACCTTGAGATATTGTTCCTTTACTTACGTATGTTTGACAGAATTGTTTTGCACGTAATCAGTCGTTTACTCGACTCTATTTGTTTCCATCTTATCTAAATCTGTCGACAATTATAAACGTTATCTGGTGTATCTTTCTTTATTTGGACTTCGACGGTTCAGATTGCCATCTAGCTCGAAGTCCAAATAAAGAAGGTCGTTTGATAACAACACTAAAGAATGACTGGCAATAAAGCACCTACGCAGGACTTGTAATTGGCTTAAATCTAATGAGGGAAATAATAAATTCTAATACTTCGTAAGATATTTTTTTTTTTTAGAATTGGAATAATTTCTTAAAGTTTGTGGTACTTAGAACTTTATGTATTTATATTAACCTCGAAAAATCAGTGTTTATGCTATTTTGTATCAGTAGGAATAGATAGCCTTTGAGTGGTAAACGCGAATCTTTTACCCTAATCAATAGTGTGCATCTAAGAATTTGCACAATTATCTACTTACCATCTCAGGGTAGTGATTCTCTCAACAACGACGGCCGAACGGACGAACGAGTGAAAGTTCAAGCGACGAGTTTAAGTAGTCCCGTCATATTTTCGATCGAACGTATATTTAAGGCTGCTTAATTGAAAATGCACGCGCTACAATGTGTTTTGTTCGCTCTGACGGGACTACTTAAACTCGCCGCTGCTATTTCGCTCGTCCGTCCGACCGTCAGTTGTTTTTGAGAGAATAACTGTTTAGTCCTAGATCAATGCAGGCACGGTACTCTAGAGTGGTGTTTTTTCTATTAAAATAAGTGTTTCTTAACCCTCGACAGATTTAATGTTGAGATGAACGTTTTGTTTTAAATGAAACCATTTCAAATAATTGCATTTTTATTTTCCTGCTTATCGCCTATTAATGTCGTTATTGTTTTGATTCCCTCGATGTTGTGTTTATGCTCGGCGACGGCAATCACCGTCATTAAGTTAATTGGTACGAACACGGTATACCTTGTTGCCGTAACTCATAATTATAAGTTTCTTGTGGCGTTAAGACCTCATTACTATTAAAACTGTGTTTACTACTAAACTAGACTCAACTAAACTAAGCTAACTAGAGAGATTTTTTGTTTTACAAATAAATACACAATGTGTACATAAATTTATGTTTTAGTTAAATTACCTTTAACCATCGCGTAGTCAACTTAACGGAAAAAGACGACCACTTTTTTCCGTTGTTACTCACTCATAAATAGGTCAAATGTTATTAATTTATATAATACTAGCGACCCTCCCTCGCTTCGCTTCGGTTTATGTGAGTTTTTGTAACACTCATACATAAACCGGAACCCTTCCTCTGGAATCACTCTATTTCTGAAAACTGCATTCAAATCCGTTGAGTAGTTTAAAATATACAGGATAAAATTGTGTATTCAATTGTCCAGCAAAAAAACACTTTCAATTTAAAGAAAATACTCTAGCTTATTAGAAAATCCAATAATGGTAAATGAGAGCGCCACCGGACGGTCAGTTTGCTCGGTGCAATCTCAAATCGCGAGTACTAAAATTTACTAACTAAAAACTAAAATCATAGGATAAGTATTATCTATTATAAGATGATTTTGACGTGTTAATTTTTCTATAGTTAATGTGACTACTCTATTCTTGGTTTGAAAATGTCGGTGGCACTTAGTTATAAATAAACTTGTAACGCTCAAATGTGACATTTTAAAAGGAAAACCGCAGCTTGTACCCCTGCTTGGGGAATATGAGTTGGTAGACATAAAATTAACATTTTTTTTTTGTTTTACCAATGTTATAATTAGCCTAGACGTAGGAACGTAAATTTTGGTATAATTATACTTAATATTACTCTTGTACTATTGCAATTCTTGGGCTGCTTTCCCGACAGTAGTCCGTTTTTACAAAGCGCTGGTATTCTGACTTTTCAAACAAATGTTCACTAGTTCATTATCCATGTGATTTAGAAGCAGAAGTAGTCGCCATAGCTGAAATATGTAGCATCATCTAGTAGTGTAGTAGGATGAGAAAAGCACAAGACCGGTCTGAGTTGAGAACCTTGGGGGAGGCCTGTGTCCAGCAGTGGACGTCTTTCGGCTGACGTGATGATGATGATGATCATCATCTAGTAATATGAAGGTGCTGTGACAGAGGACCTCGCAGTAGTCTACCACGAACAGGAACAAACCGGGAGTAAGGTATCCAGTAGGTAAACGAAAGTGAATATCGAGTTTCTGAATATTTTAACAAATGTTTTTTACGTAGCGGATAATAAAAAGCGATGTGCAAAGGAGGATTTGACCAAACGAGAATAAGGTTAAGGTTAGTTATACCTAGATTAAACACCGAATTTGTGTAGACTATAACCTCGGAGTACCTCTTATACCAGTTTGGTTAAATCGATGGTGAATCCTTTAATAATCTACTAAAGTATATTTTTGTTGTTCAAACACGTTTAGTAGGTAAGTAACTAAAATACTCACAACTCGACTAAATTACTAACGTAATCCGGACCAGACTTTAGCTATTAAATAAACCTCGTCGATAAAAATGCTAAATCATCTCCGTGTTTCCTGTAATTACGGTATAAAAACACCGCGGCGTCAACAGTGCCGCGGACGGCCATTGTTCGTGTCAAACACTTTTATCAATGTAAAACACGTTTTATAGGTAATCACTCTTGAGAAGCTGAGCTGTGTTGGCGTGTAGCGGCGACACGGGGCTTGCGTGAGGTACACTCTAGCGGAACTGCGGTGAAAAAATATTTATTACTAATTTGAACTCTATTCCGTAACGTGTCCATACCACGCGCACGTATTTCTTGTTTCCAGAAAAGGTACTTAGGTGGAGTTCAAATAGTGGACATGATTACTTCCGTAATTAAATCTTAGGATTCTTTCGTAAATTAGCCATAATACACAAACTTTTTAAAGGTGTTCTAAATTTAATAATATACATGTTTAAAAAAAACTTTCAGTATATTGAATATGCAGTATCCGTGTTTACTACGCCCGCTAACTAATCGCCGTTATGACGTCATTTTGATTGTAACCGCGTTACGTAGTACAAGCTGTGAAGTAAAATATACCATAATGTGGCGTTTAAGCCCCTTAGTTACCTAATAGTATTTTATGTAACTGATACATAAAGAGGGTCCTTAAAATACGAGTGTGGTTTTTTGAAACGAGCCAACGGCGAGTTTCATAATAAGATCACACGAGTGTTTTAAGGCCTAATTATGTACAGTTGCATACATTACTTTATCTACACACATATTATAAGTACTCTAAGATGCGTTCAGTAGCCGAAGGCAAATAACCTTCATAGCTACCAGTGCGACTGCTTCCTGTAACATATCTATAGGTGTTAAGCTAATGTATGAACTGAAATAAGAAATAAATGAAATCAGAGAAAAGAAGTATTTATTTATTATAATAATTGTAAACATTAACAGTAGTGCAATTTGAAATGTTTAATTGAGGTGTTTGTTTGACTATGTTTTTTTTTTTAATCATAGACAAACTAACAAAGTCCCTATTCTAATGTCATTCGAAATCAAAATAGCGTACGATACTCGACTAAAAATATACCGAGTCGACGTTTAATTGATACTAGAATAGCCCCCCTGTTTGAATTGTGTTGGTTTTGGTAGATGTTCCAAATTTGAACAACATTACTTAATCAGTAGATGTATCATAAAATTAACATTTTATTACAACCACAGATAAAAAAAAATATCATAGTAAAATTGTATCTTGTAATGCTGGTCATTATCTACGGATTCTGAACGCATTATAGAGGACTTATGATATGAGTGTAGATAAAATATATTTATTTATTTTCCCAGTAAGTAATAAACAAAAAAAAAGTACTTAATTTTTTTTGAGAACGCAGGTTGCGTTCTAAGAACTATTATGTATACCTGTGTTTCACGAAATAAATTACTTAGGTACTTACTTACTTACTTACTTACTTACTTTTGTTAATTGTAAGAATAGTTTCCAACGCATAATGGATTTTTACGTTTTCGCCGTTTAGCATTTGTACGGTTAATTACGGCTAAATTATGAACACCCTCTTGAACTTCACCCACTTGCGTTTTGAAATACGTACAAGTGCTCGCTAAGGGCCTGTTGTTTGATCAGTAGTTAAACTAACTAATCGTTAATATTCGAAAAAGGAATTGAAAATTTGACACATTTCCTTGAGATACCTTCAAATTTTCGATTCATGATCAAACAACACGCCCTAAGCCGTTACCCAGTCACTTGGCAGGTGAGGCGCTCAGACGTACAAACTAGCCAGCCAAGACACCTAAACAAAGCCGAGGGCCATGCCAAGTATGACTTGACTGATCGTACTTACGTATGCAAACGCACCGTTAAAGCGATCAGTCTATATGAATACCTAATGATCGTGTTGTTTCGATTGAATGGGTTTATGCTAAATTAATCATTCCATTTAGGACAAGTTGATCGATGTCACCCTTTTTAATATTATGAGCATGTCAAAGAGTTGAGTGAGTCTTTTTAAATTTATTGCACAGTTACGCGAATGAGGGATTTATAGCCTTAGGGCCTTATTGTATCACGTCTAGAAGAACGTCCGGAAAAAAGAAGGGTAAGAAGTCTATGCCCCGAAAAGTGCCAACCACGGCACTAAATATAATTTATAATATTATCTCGTAGGGTCCTCAAAACTTCATTGTACCTAGTTGGCTGTTTGCATTGTTGCCTAGTTGGTAGTGACCCTGCTTACAAAGCTAGTTGAAGTATGTATTTTTCTTCATAAGTAAGTTTATCGCTGTCTAGTACATATTTTTGTATTAATTGTATTGTTATGGTTTTTCTTTTGTACAATAAAGTGTTTACATACATACATACATACATACAGTCGACCAAAAATGTGGTTTACCACTCTACGGTTGAAGTTAATTTGCACGACATTATACAACAACTTCGATTTTCCCTTGCAATAATATTATGCCATTGACAAGTGTCAAACTTAGCAATAATTAGATCTCACAGAAACTTTTGTCAAAACGTACGTACCTTCAAGCTTAGTTTGGTTTGGGATTAGGTCAATTTGAGTGAGATAGTCCCCCCCCGTTTGATATTAAACCCTCAGGACTTAATCGCGTTATTAATAAACATTTACCTTTGTTTCTTTATTTCTATTTGTTGTATGTATCGGCATCACTTTGATAAATGTTCATCGTTGGTGCAAATAAAATAACCAACAGAAATAAATGTAGGTACATGGATCCTAATAGCAACAACCTTTGTGATTCAGATCGGATATGAATATAGCAGCTACTCGTACGTGAAGACTGCTTCACTGCGTGCATTTGCATATTTCGATCTTTTGACACGAGTAAAAGTTTGATAGGTAGTGAACTTGATAAAAATAATGGCAAAGTTTTTACAACATAATTATGCCATCTACACTTAGAGCCAGTTGTTTGATCAATAGTTAAACTAACTAGTTGTTAAAATTCGTGAAAGGAACTGAAAATTTGACACATTTCCTGGAGATTCCTTCAAATTTTCGATTCATTTTTCAAATTTTAACAATTAGTTTAACTACTGATCAAACAACAGGACTTAAACGATTATCCGTCAAATATTAGAAACATGCAAACCCACAACGTCAGCCAAAATGCTACTATAGCATTTAATTCACCATTTGTTTCATGTGGAAATAAATCGAGCCTATCTAGACATACATTCATGTATATTGCACAAAGTATTATCAAAAAATACATGATTCCCGGAACAGACGATTATAAGGATTGATTACTTTTAAACATGTAAATTAAACAAAGAAGTCATTTATCATAAGCCGCCGTCATATTAGCTCTATCTCAGCTAGCAGCTTTAGATATAATGGCAATGATTGTAAACATCCATCAGACAACAGTCAATCGTAATTGCAATCAATATCAGGTATATTATCGGGGCCGGTATTCTAGACGCTAAAAACCATATCGTCTAACTGTTATCGTATTGTCAACGTTTTGATAGCCCTTATTTACCTGACAGTAATGGCGGCTGACGTCAGAACGACACCGTAACAGTACCTATGTGATATGGTTTTTACCGCCGGGAAAGGCCCTGATAAAGGTGGTGACTTTGAGACATCACTTCTTGTTAGTAAATTTGGCATACATTTAGAGGTCACAAATAATATTTTACGTCCGCACGCTTTTTACCTAACGCACTCGCAATCGCAGTCGGCTTCAAAGTGGAACAATTGTTTTCATTTTGTCCCCTCTAGAGTAGATCTCTAACACAAACTTTATTTTCCTGCAGTTACAATTAAATTAAGCAGCGTGTGGTTTCTGAACTACATACATACATACATACATACTACTGAATAAACATACTTTTTTTTTTTTACTTTTCTTCTATATCATTTAAAAGTATATAACGTTAATCACATCAAAACTACTTTCAAAGCTCTCTGAAGAGGATTCAATTGGCAATTAAAACCACTTCATATTTTTCAACGCCGATGAATAAATTCAAGTAAATCCTTAAAAATTCACCCAAAAAAAGCGTCGAGCTCATTTTACTCTTCAAATTGATAGCTGTCATTAATCAGGATTAAAAAGTTCTATCCAAGTTGAATTAAGTGGATTAGGTGAATAACATTTCAGTCACAAACATGAGGTTCCGTAGATACATACAAGTTCCCACATGTATCTCATCTCATCCGAATCCTCTCGGATACACTTCGACCCTGTACGATGTTTTGTGCAATTAATATTACACATTTAGTGCCACGACGTTCTCCTTCGCCATAAGAGCATCAGTGGCCACAGAAAGCACTCATGTTGAGTAGTATACCAGTAAAAACTCTTTAGTATTCAGAAGCTACTGAGGATCGAACTGGACATCTTGACATTACGACTCGATACCTCTAGAACTCTGTAAAAGTGTCTTACATGAAGATCGTGTAGTGCCCGTAATATAGTTAGTACTCTATTAAGTTTATATGACCGCCCAATTGCTGTATTCAGGAGGCTTATTATGACATAACTTTGCAGTTCAGTTTACGCTGAAAGAAAAGAATAGAGCTATATAACTGCGCTATAGCTCTGTCCTTTACTGCATAGCCATGTCATAATAACCCCCCAGGTGCGCTTCCATGCAGCGGAGGTAATGAAATCGTTACAGAATACAGCCATTTTTTTCCTGAGGTTGAAGGCATGAGGCTTGTTTTTTATTTCTAAGTCACGAAAGTATACCTATACCTCAATCCCACTCTAAGGCCTGCTATAAAACTCAATTCTACGCATCAGTCCGTCTCGTCTGACGAGTATCATGCAATTAAAGTAATTAAAGCTGATTGTGTTTAATCCTATTGTTTTCATGATCTCGCTAAGGATGCGAGATACCAGTATCTTGAAGTCATACAGGTTCATATGAAGATAACCTCTAGGCAGATAACGGTAGTTATTATTGAATTCACTATGTTTAACGGTATTAAAGGGTCAGTCTGTTATACGAGTACGAGTAAGTACAAATGTTAGTCAACAGTTCAACAGCGGTTTTTTTTATTTCTCTAAGGCCCGCCTCTTACCGGCATTTTTCAGGGCTCTATAGAACGCTCACCTAGTGTCCGCATGGTTGCGCATCGTGTAATTACATGTTGTTGGTGGCGGTGACTGGGTGCGCCGCCGTAGTGTCTCTATCAACGACTCACCGCCAATGAGACTACGAACTCGGCGCTCCAGCGAGTCTAAAACAGTCAACGGACATTTCGCCGAACTATCACAGAGGTGGATATTGACATAGTGAATTATATAACAGAAACTCTATTTATACACGTTTGTCGATGGGCTAGAATGTCGACGGTGCTTATGGGAGCTTGATCAAGTCGCATATTACAAAAGCTTGTGACTGTAGAAATTTGTCGAAACGTATGGAGTTGACACAGACTCTCGACCACTTACTTCAATCTGTGAACAATCTCAGATTTTTGAAACCGTCATCGTTTGCAAAATGCCATTTTAATAGGCGCACAAAGCACTTAACGACTTAAAAAAAGCTTACAGCTCTCATGACTTTTTACTGCATGGATCCCTGAAAGCTAAAACAATGGAGTCAGATACGTGGCGGGAATCTGAGACTAACTACGAGCTCGCCCGTCTGTGAGTGACCACGGCTTGTTAGACTGACAAAGTACTGCATCAGATGTAATTTGATGCTTGGAGATTAGATGGCAAAATTAAAGTGTTCTACTTAAGAGTTAGGTCTCTATTCTAATTTTTCCAACTTTTTGCCCTTTCATTACATTTGGCATTAACTGAAGTTAAACCCGGGACCGCTACTTTCATAGCCCGGGTTGAATCACCTAGTAACTAATTCAACCGCGTCTTCAAAGTGACGCAGAACAGGGAAGGGTGGCGAGCCTGTATCAGTTGGTTATTTATAATGGCGTAACCGGAACGTAACGTAAATGATTTTCAGGTCAATTCTAAACAATGTGATCTGATTATGAGTATTTGTAAACCTAATAATATGAACGTCAAACTCCGTTTTTGTTAGTACTTACCTAAATTTGCAAAGTTTGAAGTTTACAAATTCAGGTATGTAACATTACAGAACCAGTCTCCGAAATGGTTCCTTTTTATGTTTAATCGTATACTTACTTGTAAGTAAATCGTAACTACTACGAGTACAACTAAGTGGCTGTCTGTAAGCATACAATTCCCAAATCTTACCCAAATCTACCTCAACTCTCATTACCGCAGGCATCAATCTCCATTACATCTAAAATCACCGCCATGAGCGTTATCACTAATCCTCGCCAATATCGCCGATGCCGCGAGCGCTCCGAGCATTAGGCGTCGTCTGGCGCTAACCACAGTCGGCGCTAAGTGCGGGACAATAGCTGCACGCATCGCTCAGGCCCTGAGAGCTCTGACACCTGCATATAGGGGCCTGGATGAGTTCATGCATATGTTTTGTGTCGTTTATAAAGCGGTGTTTAGTGTCGTGCTCCGTCTGGTGGCTCTGCTGGCGCTAACCACAGTCGGCGCTAAGTGCGGGACAATAGCTGCACGCATCGCTCAGGCCCTGAGAGCTCTGACACCTGCATATAGGAGCCTGGATGAGTTCATGCATATGTTTTGTGTCGTTTATAAAGCGGTGTTTAGTGTCGTGCTCCGTCTGGTGGCTCTGCTGGCGCTAACCACAGTCGGCGCTAAGTGCGGGACAATAGCTGCACGCATCGCTCAGGCCCTGAGAGCTCTGACACCTGCATATAGGGGCCTGGATGAGTTTTTTTTCGGTTATAAAGTAACAATTACATTGGAAAACGCCGTCTGGTGGCTTTGTTAAATAACCACAGTTCAATATTAGGTTTTAAAGTTATTCAGAAATTTTATTTGTATTTTTACATACTTATCATCTACGTATAGAACGAGCCAAAAACTACTAAGTTGAGTATCGGTAGGTCTACGATATGTAAAACGTAGGTCCTGTTGCCACCTTTCAACTCCATCATTAGATTAGCTCTTGCAAATACCCTTGCTTCAGGTATTATAGTACTAATGTATTAACATTTTGACACTGTCATTCTGATTTCGAAAACAGGTTAAAAATTAACTTGGAAGATTTGAAAAATTTGAAAAGCATTTAAGTGTTGATTCTAAGCGTCGATATAGTTTTTTCATCAAAAATTGTGACAAAATTAAAAGACTACACACCTTTGGCCAACTGTGCTGTTTATTTCCATCAAAGGAGGCAAACGAGCCTGCGTGCCACCTGATGGCGAGAGTGTTCACCGCCGCCCATGGACACCTGCAACACCAGGAGTGGAATCGCAGATTGCCTTTAAAAAAAAGAGTATGATCGTCTCTTGAAGACCTAGTCGCAGTCGCATTCGTCGTAGTTTATTCCCTTGTCATATCTAGTGACTGCTTCATAAATCTTTGAGCAGCGCGACATCTGCATCATCTGATTAGCGCGACGGGGCGCTGCGATCGACCTGCGCTGTCAATACCGCATATTTGAGAGGAATGGGATGAGTGGCTTTGGGTTTTGGCTGACGACTGCGGGAAGCTCAGTTTGAACCTTGAAAGTCGTGGTGCGGTGAGATCTAATTGAAGAACTCTTCATGTGTAAGGCAGCTTTCAATGCCTCTTATATTTAAACATTTAGCGCATTCGCTGCTGTACTAATTGCTCAGGTTTTGTCGGAAGGTGCCGCGTATTTTGTTTTTAACGGAGCTGGCATAGAACGTATATTCGCGTTCGAGGCTCTCGGTCAAACCCAGCAAAACGTTTAGAGGCGTTGGCGTTGCCGGCAGTGCGCCCGGTTATGCGTTGAATTGAATTTAAAATTGCCGATCAAAACTAATTGCAAAAGGAAAATGGAAACATATTTTCTTTGATTAATGATTTTCATAACACAAAATACTATAATAATAATCCCCGGCGTTTAATAATGTTTATTTATTTAATATTTCATTTGGAACGCATTCTTAAGGTATTATCGGTATTCTTATAGCAGGGCGTTTCTCAAAAGTGTACATTAACTTTTTTTCCAGAATTCGTTTTAATTTGGTTTTCCTTAGTATCGTTGATGCTATCGATCCTCATACAAAAACAAAAGTGTCCCAGATTTTACTATGTAAGTTTTTTTTCCAGTGCGTCACGTCGATATAAATAAAAAAAGACTGCATACAAAAATGTGACGATCTGGAATGGAATATTTGGGACACTTTTTTTCTCGCATAAAAAACAAAAAAAAAACACTGAAAAAAATAATCATGTAAGTACACTTTTTTTGAAATCACCCAGCAACACACTGCGAAGTTGGAACGTCAGTGTCGGGAACTACCGGAACGCCGCGATGTCCTACTGCAGAGGTGGCCGCGGGTTATTGGCCAATGGAAGTGCACTTCAAAGCTCACATGTTTTTTTGTGTTTACCGAAGTAGCTATCAATAATCTTGATAACTGCGTATGCATACTTAGTATTGGTAGGTACTCCAATTCCATAAAACATGTATCGACACACTCGCTTACACTGGAGAAGCAATTGTTTAACATAGTTTTGTACGAAAGTCAAAAATGGGATCAGTTTTTAAACTTTTAATATCACTAATTCTAAATGTATACCTACACGTCAAACTCTATTTTTGTTACACTAGAATCGAGCTTGACATTTGATTGATGGATTGCAATTTATAGATATTTAAAGTTAAAAATACAGACCCGAATTGTCCTTATTACAAATCCCAATCTGCGGACTTCCCTAAATTGATACATCTTTACCTATATATTTGGGGCATGAGTGGAAGGCCTCTGGAATGGAAGATGTAGTAAAATTATAGCTTGAATGACGCAAATTGTAAACAGATGTAAACAGAACAGAATGTTTCATTCTTCAAAGAGAACAGATGTATGTAGATCACGCATTTAGGGCCTTGTTCCAACTTATTTCAGACTATTTTGCTTCTACGTACATCATAACTTAATCATATTGTTGCCTTAATAATAGCTCCTGCTGTGAAGTGAAGATAAACGATTACGATTAGAAGCGAGATGGACTGAAACAGAGTGAAAAAGACCCGGGCCGCCCTAAGCTGATAGAGACATGTTTCCCCCATAAAAACCCAGCAGCAAGCCGACGCACGTGCAACTATCAAAGTTGCACAAAGACTGCTCATAACTCCCGCTCGCTTAAGCCGGGTTTCAATTACGGACGGAAACTTGTCCGTTGGTAATTAATGTTCTTGATTAAAACTCCCCCTCCCCCCCCCCTCCGTACAACTACGACCTAATACACCTTAATATCGGTTTATTGCAATTTAGCCTTCAAGAGGTTTAGGTGTTCAGTCTTCCTGGTTTAAGATTCTATAGCAACATAGTTTCGGAGTTGAAGTATTTGTGTTAACGCGTGTTTGCATACCCATAGCTGTGTTTGGCGTGAGCACAGAATATAACACGACGGAATTAAAGACGCTCTTTCTAAATAAAACTGGCCGAGAGCCATCTTCAATTCTTTTCTTCTTTGTTTTTCAATTAGATTATATTTAGCAGAAATAGAAAGACACACCTTGTGAAAATTTAGACCGTCTTTCTACCAGGGCTTGCGAGATACATCTCTCTGACAGATACGGACGAACGAACGAACAGCGGACCTACATGCATACTTACATAAACTCACGCCTTCGTTCCTACAACTCTAAAAACTTTGATAATTCTGTAACCACATTTTGCACAATTAGCGGAACAGTACTTAAGAGGATCACAGGGCCCCCTAAGATAAAATAACCCTAAAAATAAAGTAGGTCAAACATTCCTAATCTGTGCTCACCAGAGGGGTCCATGGTGGTAGTGGTGAGAGGTATAATCACTTGGTCAACCAGTTACTATTTAATTGAATTACAATAATACTAAAACATACAATAGTACATTGTGCATCAAGGGTAGTGATACACACAATGGTTTTCATCACATTTGCGAGGAAAAAACACTTTAACTCTGCAAAATAAAAATAAATAACTTTTGACGAACGGGAACGTAAATGGAAACGATATTTTTTTTGTGACCTCTACCACAGAAAATAACTGCGTTTAGTTTCGACCTGGATTCGAGCCAGATTTAGCCAATTTGATAAAAATGTATAATTACTAAAATTAATGATAAATGTTGATATAAACTTGAAATACTGTATAAAAATAATGAAGTTTAATGAAGCGTATAGGTTTTGTGTAATGTAAGTTAGTCTATAGCAAATTTTTAAAGATGAAATTAGAAACCGATTTAAATTTTGGCTGAAAATTAAACCTCCTTAGTCAGAAATGATGTACGAAAGAGTTGCAAATTTTAAAAAGAAAGTCATTACTCCCTAGGGATGACAAACTCGCCATAATTCCCGCGGGAACAATTTAGGCCATTGTCCTTCTGTATACAGGCATGGAATAACACCATTTACGAGCAAGTGTGATGAAAACAAATGAACTTATCTAATACGCCGCTGAATACCCGTACAGTGGGATTACTATGACGTATCTGTGCAATTCATTTTACGCTGATAGAAAAGGACAGACTTATGTAACTGCTATAGCTCCGTCCTTTACGCTCACTGTAAAATGAACTGCATAGCCATGTCATAATAACCCCCCAGATATTATTTAATCTAAACGATATTATCAATACAATTATAAACCGTGACGCGACACACGTTGCTTCCTTTTCTGTCACACGTTTGCACGTCACAAACCGATGCACTTTTAGCTTCGTTCGTAACGAGTGGAGTGCGCCGAGCTCGATGAAGGGAACAGGACAGCCAGTTAAATAACAACACAGAGACATTCCATTTTAGTCCTCACGGTGGTTGTCAGTTGGAGATTAGAAGAGCCACTTGCCATCGGGCCGCCCGTGTGCGTTGAACATCGCCGCAGGCATTAAGGGCCGCGCGTATCCATTTATTTATTTATTTATTTATTTATTTATTTATTTATTTATTAATAAACTGCACCCGACTATAATGAACGTCTCAAAATAATCATCTGTTGTTCATAACATGATTAAAGCATCATTAATATCTATATATTTTTACACGGAGTTAGCTTAGCGCTCCTTATGGTAGATATTATAATGTAGTTTAAATATACTATAAGAAAATAAGATATTATGCTACACATTGAAGAACGCTGTTGAACGTTATTATTATTATTATTATTATTAGCCCGGAATGTCCCACTGCTGGGCAAAGGCCTCCTTCCCATCCTTCCACGTAATTCGGTTCGGTTTGTTGAACGTATGAAGAAAAATAATAAAATTAAATGTATATGCAAAATACGATTTAATTTTTTTAAGCATAAAATCACTTTTTCTTACACTACATACAGGGTAAAATCTAAGTCGTCAATCGAATAACATAAACCCACTTGCAAAGAAAACGGGCACTTACGATTATTTCGAGTAGTTTTTACATTAACGAATTAACATGGTGTAATCTAAGCCCTGAATCAAATGATCACCTCTATGTTCTACCCACGAATATGAACAACTTTCATTATGTGACCAACTCTGAAATCACGAAAAAAAAATCAGCTGCTTCATACATTTTGGTTGAGTACCTACGTATTGAACTTGAAACAGCTGATTTTGTTTCGTGATTTCAGAGTTGGTCCCATAGTGAAATTTGTTTATGCAAGTGGGTTTATGCTATTTACCATAATAATATTATTATAGTACAATGCTAGCGGTCTTGGGTAAGTTTAACATTGGCTAGTATTCATAGTATTACCTAGTTCCAAGCATAGCATGCTCCCTAGCGCTTATGTAGGGCTCGGCTAATTTTGCATGTGTACGTTTTGTGTACGCAAATAATGCGGCAATCACTTCGTCATTGTAGCCAGTGATAAATAACATTTTAAGGGAACGGTTTTCCTCATTTTTTATGACTGGTAGTACCTACTTACTGGGAATTTAGTTTAATTATACATCTACCACCTCAATCAACGCAGTCGCCTGACTGTGCAATGTTTCTGACTGACACAATAATGTTTCGGGGATCAATTTTTCTAATATCTGGTTTGGATATTGTTCTACTTAATTTAAGTTCAGTTATTTTACTTGTTTACTGTTTGATTTATATATGTAAGTAATACTTTGTTAGCAGTGGTATTGGTGTGTGATGCGGCCACCGTAGCTCCAACAAATGTTACGTGTAGGTGAGTTACCTATCGATATTTTTATATTATTGTACATACACACCCTTATATATAATATATCCGACTACCCCAATGGGTGTTTTTTTTCCGAGTGTCGTACATATTGTATCCATGTTTGTTTGTGACCTTCTGTGGGCCAATCGGCTTGGCGGGCTTTAAAGTTCTGGGTACTATTAGATTGGCATTCACCCGAGGAGTTTCATAACCTCCTTAGTCCTAATCTGCATGAGTACTCGGGTTGACCGTAGAGTTTCCAGAATATTTTGTTAGGTTTTTACTTATTCAAACCAATCTAGTTTTACAGAAATGGGACACTATTAAATTCATTTGTAATTGGGTAACCAGTTTTTTTTGATTATGTTTAATATATTTACTATATTTTTGTCATAATATAAAAATCAATCACATGAAGTTTTTTAATTTTTTAAGTAGTGTCAGTGTTCTCTAATTTTAAATATCTATCAATATACATTTATAACCGCCGACCCTTCTGGTTAGACTACGAGTAGAATCGAGTTTGACGGTTATAGACGGAGGTTTACAGATGCTTAAGTACGAGTAAACGAATATTGGTTACATTGTGTGATAGGTAAATGATAATACAACTCAGCATAATATATTTTTTTAATCGGTGCTATGGCGCAAGGCGGTTTGGTTTTAAAATTATGAGCAATTCCACTAAACTATCGCAAAAAGGCTTCAGTGAGCGCTTTATTAATATTTTCTCACTGATTCAGTACATTCACATTTTGTTTATGAAAATTATCAACATGTGGTGCTCGCATCCATCGTCGTCGCGCAATCTACTCCAGATATTGTTTGTATTAAACTTCCTCGAGATGCACGAGAGCAAGACCAAGTGCGGGTAGTTCGTAAAACTAACACGTCATGTAAATAAGCATTGCAATGCAACATGATCGGAACGTCGAAGTAATTACTAATTATAATTATGTTAACGCGGGGCCCGCCATTTTAAATTTGGCTGAAATAATTTTGGTCAAAATGTACTAATACACAATTTGAATTTCCCAGAAAACTGTTTGTATTGTTTTCATTTTAGTAAAATTACTTATAACGTTGGTTAGGTACCTTAGAGTCATTTAAAAAAAGATACACTCGTTTAAAATTTTTTTTGGCAAAAAGCAGACGTCATTTTGCGCGATTCCTTAAAAATAAAAACAATAAAAATGTAGTTTTAAAGATCTAAGCATACATAGGGACAGACAGCGGGAAGAGACTTTTTTATACTATGTAGGGATTATTGATGTATATTATTACTGTGTTCTTAATCTCAATAGAAAGTATGTATTCAAAGTATTCTTTTTTATAACATAATACATACTTATTATAAGTACATATAGTTGTATTGTTATTTCTCTAATTAAGAGTAAATCATATTTGTTTATTTTCATGTATTTTTTGGCAATTACATATAAGTATGCATGTTTCGCACATTTTAAATTTATTTTCTTTCTTTCTTTCTTTCTTTCTTTCTATATTTATATTTAAAGTTAAGTTCATTTTAATTTCTTCCCTATTGACCCTATTCTGTAAAATGTTTGAATTTTATTTAAGAATTAGTTGCTCGCTCCTTAATTAATTACAAGAAGGTATTAATACCTTCAAAACATTAAAGTTTTTATATTGTGTCTCTTTCCGGTCGGCATGAATTGACCTTATGCCTTGTAACACTATTATCTGAATAAAATAAATAAATGTTTGATGTTGTACCAGTGGCGACGAGTGGGTGTGCGAGGACGGGGGCTGCGTGGCGGCCAGCCAGCAGTGCGACGGCGACCTGAACTGCGACGACGGCTCGGACGAGGCGCTGGCCACATGCGAGGGGACTGAGTAATGACTAGCATAGAGGCATTCCATCTTAGCCCTCAGGGTTGGCAACGCATTTGCAGTCTTAGGATTGCATTGCAGTCTTGTGAATGCGAATGTCCATGGGTCACAGTTTTCACTTACCATCAGGTGGCCTGTGTGCTCGTTTGTCTTCTCTATGCCATAAAAAAAAACTACTGACAGTGCGATAGCTCTTAGAAGATGCTTCGAGTTTGTACTCATCTCTCCCTCTTATACGCTCTTATTAAGAGTGAGTGAGAGAGAAGTACAAACCCGAAGCACCTTCTAAGTGCTCACAGACTGTATATCATCATCTTCATCATCACCATTATTACAGTCCCAGTACACTTTGGACCCAAGGTTGCCCACAGGCCGCGCACCGCTTGCATCCATCGGTTACCGGCAACCGTGGCCACGTCGTCGGTGCACCTTATTGGATGATCATAAAGTTAAAATTAAAAAAAAATATACAAAAAAAGCGAGAAGTTTTCTTAGGTGGTGTAAATATAAAAGTTCTGACATTAGTTATATCAAATGAAGTTGAAAGTACACACAGTAAGTTAATTTGTTATTACTTACATCTTACGAGTCTTGTTCGGCTCGTGTGTAATGTTAAATCTGTTGAACATAACGTCAAAATGTCAAAAATATGACGGCCATCGTCGTTTCCATGGCGATCTGTGATAAAATGGGGAAAACAAGCACTAGTATAGTTTTTATAATTTCTAGCAAGCCGATCTTCTACACAAAGGCCATTGTTTGTGTACAATACTATTATCTTTCTTTCTGTCCTTAACCGCAAGCCGATTACATACAAAAAAGTTAGAACTACATTGAATGTCCATAGAATTATCAACCCTATCCTCTTAGTCAGTAGGTTTAAAATGTAACGTGTCAGGATACAGATATGTCTTTATTATTTGAACCGGTCTTATTCCCTACACAATACTACCATCTTCTGTCGCCAGGGTTGTACTTTACATTTTAAACCTACTAACTAAGAGGATAGGGTTGATAATTATATGGACATTCAATGTAGTTCTAACTTTTTTGTATGTAATTGTCTTGCGGTTACGGACACAAAGAAAGATAATAGTATTGTACACAAACAATGGCCTTTGTGTAGAAGATCGGCTCGCTAGAAATAATAAAGACTATACCTATTACAGACATTTCATCCTTATTAACTTATCCTTATATTACTTATATCATTATATTATTAATAATTATTAAACGGCTTGACCGATTTAAAACAAACTGCATCCAAACTGATCCATAAATTTCGGATCATAACATACCCTCTGTTTGCTTCGGGTGCTTAAAAAATGGTTGTTATAGTCCCAGCCGCATTCCTTTGGACACTATGGTATCCGTGGGCTATCAAGTGCTTGCATAATCGTGAAATTTTATTGTTTGTAAGTTTGACGTGATACTTCAATTTGCCGGGTTATACATTTTCCAAACAAACTGGTAAGTAAACAATCAATTTCCTTGACTATACTGCTTATGTCAAATGTTGTTCCTCCGCAGGCGGCCGATGTTCGGGTTGATCCTGCACTGCTCCTCCCCCTGGGCGGACCGCTCCCCGGGCGTGTGCCCCGACATCTGCCACACCGAGCCCAAGTTCTGCTACTATGCAATGCTGGCGAATCGCACCGCGTGAGTCTTTAGAATCTGCTGCACATGGCCATCATGGGCCTGTGTAAGGGACGGAGTAATGCGTAAGAGTTACAAGAATATGTTACTTGATTCAAGGTGACTATCGTGAAGAAAGGCCTATAGACACTTATTAATTTCTTGCTTCAATAATTACACAGCGTTACAGCTTAAAACTACAGCACTTTATATTTTTTGATTGAGAATGGGTTTGCTCTAGATCAACTCTTGCCCTTGGAGGATGAAGTTTTTGTCAAAGATGAAGCGAGTTTGACACAGAAGATGCCTATTCACCCTAGTTATAGATTCAGATTGTATGCATTTGGAGATACAGACGATGCCAGAAAAGCATATCACCCTTTTGTGTAGTACGCATTATGAAGGATGATGTAATCGCTTCATTCAAAAAGGTGGACTTTGACCAAGTACAAATGGTAGCCCGCGGTGCGTCTGTGCGTCTGATGGTAGAAAGGAGACGGCGGTTTTGCTCGTGGAGCTTTTGGGCACACCCTGAAGTACCATCTGTAGAATACCAACGACCCTAACCGGCTTCATTCAGTTCGTTTTTATTTCAAATCACATACTAACCGTTTGAGTTTTTTACCTGTTAAGTAATTTTCTGTTACATTTTTGTATACCTACCTACTTATTATCAACACGCTCGTGGTTCTGTTTAACAGCTACATGTATGTATACCTAGTCAATCATTCGTAACAGGATATATTGTGGATATCTATATTGTTTTATTATAAGTTTTATTGAGTACAATGCAATGTGGAATGAATAAATGAAAGGTTAAATGCCTAATGGTACCTACTCTCTTTAGGTCAACTGGTGTTAAAGAACATAACCAGCGCTTTAGGATAGCTGCTTTTAAAAAATTGTCACTAACAATTATAGTCTAATCTTGAGAATGCAAATGTGTATTAGGTCACGAATCCCGTTAATCATCAAGAGGCCTGTGTGCAGTGATCGTTTACCTTCTTCGACGACGCGCTGGCTTAGTGGGTAGTGACGCTGGCTACGAAGCTAGAGGTCCTGGGTTCAAATCCCGGTAAGGGCAGATATTTGTGTGATGAGCGCAAATATTTGTTCCTGAGTCATGGATGTTTTCTATGTATTTAAGTATATATTTCTCTATATAAGTATTTATATCGTTGTCTAGTACCCATAGTACAAGCCTAGAGCTTAGTTTGGGACTAGGTCAATTGGTGTGACATAGTCCCCTGATATATTTATTCACGGCATAAAAAAGCTCCACAAATTTGATACCAAATTTAGTTTTTACAACGATGACATTTTTAATGAGAGTGAGTGAGCAAAAGCTATGGTTTGTCAACTTTTTTATTTGCATTAGACTATTTTTTTTCTGATTAAAGTCTTACATTTTCACTCATATTTTTCAGCGGAACATGCCCGTTGCCACAGTTTCCAACCAACGGGAACTACAGCATCACCGGTTTGAACCAGAGGTCGGTCTCGACGCCTGCCGACTTCTCGCTCGTTTTCGCCTGTAACCACGGGCATGCGTTGGATGGAAACAGCACAGTGCGGTGTGAAAACGGCAACTGGACAAACAAATTCCCTAATTGCGTTGGTAACGATAATTTATTTATTTCTTCGAACTCCTCCACTCCTGGTGGTTGGCAGTCAGCTCCGCATTCAACTGCGTATCTTTTCTACTGAGACGATGTTCTTAAATGTCCCCTGATTGCATTAAAAAACATACAAACAAAAACATATAATAAAAAAACATTACATAGGTTCATAACTGGTGATTGATCGGCTTTCATTATGTTAAGTAGGCACCTAAGTCACTTACTGCCACACTCATAGACATCAATTAAATTTAATGCTTGTTTAGTGACGCGTTGTTTTATTCTATTGCTATAGCAAATAAAGTGACAGCAGCAACTTTAATAAAGCATTAAATTTAATTGACGTCTCCGAGTGCGGCAGTTAGTATTTCAAAACTTTTTCCCCCTTTAAATACTTTTTTTACTTTTTAGTTCAATTCTTTTAACGGTACCTAGGTAGTCGGTTTTTTCACATTTTAATTATTTAACACTTTGACTACAATAATTAAATTGAAAATAAGACTCTTTGACCTTAACTTTGTTTTTATTTTGTATCTGTTCGGTTTATTTAATTTGATTTTAATTTGACATTATTTATTCAAAGCTGAAAATGTATGATGGTTAGTTTAGATGTTTGGATTGTAACTTAACTTCGTAGCCTACATAATTGTGCAACCAATTACTATTGATTATGTGACCATTCTCCTCCCCTTGTCTCCAAAAGTTAATGGACCATAACATCTGAATTATTTGTATTTTACCCAAAAATTAAAATGAAGTTGTGAAATATTACAGTTATGAAATAAATATCAAAAAACGAACCTTATATATCAAATAAAGTTCATAATAATATGAGTACCTATTTTCTTTTGCGTTTTCCTACCATATTATCTTAAATACGGAACCCTCGGTGCGCGAGTCCGAACTCGCACTTGATCATATTTTTTTAAACATTGCATACACAGAGAAATACTTATTTATAAAGGTAGGCGCTATTTATAGAAAAATACTTAAAATTATGTTTTTTTTTAGACTGACTGAACTCCATCCCATTTCAGAGGCTTGCGAGCTGCTATTAAAAAATGGCCCCGTGTACACGTGTGGGAAGGGTGCCGCGCGGAGCCCCTGCCCTCGCTTCGTGCCGACCGGGGCGCAGGTGACCGTGCAGAAGGCGGCCGACGACGCGGTCGCCGTCGTCACGTGCGGCGCCGGCGGCCACTTCGACCTCAACCAACAATGCGCTGATGGTAACCATTTCATTAATTTTATTATTCATATTTAAATTTCCTCCCCTAATGCTGAAAATATTAGTACTATTTTATAATGGACTGATCTAATTACTATTAACATTGTTTTTAATGTTGTCATGAATAATGTAATGTAATATAGTAATCTTTTGTTGTATTTGGTGACCAAGTTACATTATTTACATGAGTTTTGTCAACCGCAGAAAAGGAGGAATAACTTTTAACCTAACATTAATTACCAACTCTTTTTGGGAAATACATCATTATGAATTATGAGCGCTTTAGCCTAGTCGTTCAGTTACAAACTTAACATAGAAATATAATGAATGACATTGTACAGTCAAAGTCAAAAATGTCTACACGCCTCTTTGCCACTGAAAATAAGGTTTGTGTATAGTATATTTGACGAGATAGATGTACAAGCGTGTTATTATGTACGATTAGAATGTAGTTAATGACATTAAATTATTGTTCAAGGTAAGTGGCAAGGTTCAATCATAGTAATTTTTTTCAAATCTAGTTTAGGAGAATTTTAAAATGTCGAAGATCCCTCATTTTGGAGTATTCAAAAACTAAGAAAATGAAGGCCACAATTTTTGTTTAAAAAAAAAATAGTATTAGTATGGATGGGGTTGCTTTTGACTGACTCTTTCCCTTGGAGGTCGAAAATTTTGTCCACGATGAAGCTAGCTCACCCAGGTTCAGATTGTATCCACTCAGAAATACAAACGGCAGAAGCGGTTTGCAGTACGCATTATGAAGCTTCAGCGCTTTAGTTATTCAAAGACTGTGGTGATAAATGAGTTAAACAATATTGTACTGTGTTGGTTACAGAACTCGAAGAATTTACGGTGAATTTTGAAAACGAGACCATGGGAATGATCACAGATTATGAAAGTAACATCGAAACCTTTGACGTTCAGACTAAGAATTTTGACCAATACGATCATTTCGATAAACTCGTACGAGCTAACGCAACCCGGCTGACGAAGAGAGTCGGAGAGTGTGAGATCCATTTGGACTTGCTCGGTGTTTGAAAGCACATCGGACACGAATCTAGTTTCTGACAAGTCAGATCGTCAACAAAACTACACTGGCCCGCAAAACTAAGTAGGTATCACACTTTTGATGAAATTTTCATTAAATGTGATACTTAGTTTTGTGGGTTGTATATATATACATATAGATTGCAGGAAAACTGGTTCAATCAATTTGTTACACGTTCAGGTTGATAAAATTATACTGCTTTCCAGCATTTTCGTACGTATGTCACTCGAGGATTTTCAAATAAAAACTTCGTAATCTGCGAAACATAGTCTTTTACAATCTAGAACTATGAGACCCGTCAAATAAATACATACTTCGTTCAACGCACATTGACAACAGTTGTCACGTCCCACCGGGTGGCAAGTAAAAAACACGAAGTAGTTTAATTGGTTTATTGAAAAGTACGCCGGTAGTGTGAACAGAAGAGGTAGGGTAGGTTCGTAGGGGTGGTCTGGTTCTGCGAAGCGAGCTAGCACTTCCCTCGCAGTTTGGTGACGTGGAGCGGCAGAGATGAAGCCGTCGGCAGCCCGACGGCGTGCGATGACAGGACCCTGGCGTCGGGGGTAGCACCCGGTGTGTAGCACCGGAACCCACACGACGATCCTGGTCACCAGCGGTAGAGGCCGCTCCGGCCAAGTAGTCGACAGAAGATAGTCAGGGCGTAGAACCCGACTCGGCAATGGTAGGCTCCTAGCGGAGCTGTACTTCTAGCGTTGCAGTAGCGTAGCTCCTAGCGTAGCTATACCCCTAGCGTTGCAGTAGCGTAGCTCCTAGCGTAGCTATACCCCTAGCGTTGCTGTAGCGTAGCTCCTAGCGTAGCTATACCCCTAGCGTTGCTGTAACGTAGCTCCTAGCGTAGCTATACCCCTAGCGTTGCTGTAGCGTAGCTCCTAGCGTAGCTATACCCCTAGCGTTGCTGTAGCGTAGCTCCTAGCGTAGCTATACCCCTAGCGTTGCTGTAGCGTAGCTCCTAGCGTAGCTATACCCCTAGCGTTGCAGTAGCATAGCTCCTAGCGTAGCTATACCCCTAGCGTTGCTGTAGCGTAGCTCCTAGCGTAGCTATACCCCTAGCGTTGCTGTAGCGTAGCTCCTAGCGTAGCTATACCCCTAGCGTTGCTGTAGCGTAGCTCCTAGCATAGCTATACCCCTAGCGTTGCTCCCTGGAAAACCCAAGCATTGGCTGTGTGAGCCTGGTGTCCAGCATTGGGATAGTCCATGCCAGCCGCCGTTGAGGGGTGAAGCCCCGAGCAAATAGCGCGTAGTTTAATTATTGGCGGTGGCAAGAACTAGAAAAATAGAAATAAGATAGATAGGTAATTTAGTTCGTTGCACTCACTTACCCGATTTGGGGAATTGCACCGATTCTAAGGTATAGGTAAAAGTAATATAATAACGTAACAATGATGTGTATCACCAACTGTTTCACGGTAAGAGTTGAGGCGGCAAAGAGGCCGAATGAAGTGAACGTGGCCTATTTATAACCTTTCGCCCTTTTCGGTTAATTTTGAATGTTAGAAGGGTGAACAAAGGAATCGTAGCAAGTTACTGCGCGTCATGAGTGGAAAATAACTGGTCATGTATGAAAGACACCAACTTACCCTCAATTATTTTCTCATGCGCTGAATAAAAATAATTTACCTACATAAAAAGTACGATGATCAATATTTAATTGTAATTATGTTGATTATATTATTAAATGATTATTTACATTTACGTTGACTGTTAATTTAATAAAAGAATTGAAGATTACAAGAGGTAATAGAGAATAGCTAGTGCCGCCATCTGTTGGCTAAGCGTCGCTAACATTTGACAATGTCAATATAGGAATGTCACATCACCGCTAATCTATGGTGATGTGCTGTCTGTTTGACAGTTACAGATGTTGATAAACAAATTCAAGATGTGAAAGTGATTTTAAGTGATATTTAAGTGATATTAAGGCTAGTTTGTCAGGAGCGTAACAACTGCATTGTTACACAGTTCAATATATATTATTGTTGTGGACGGAGCGCGCCTTCATGGTTTGTAGGTATACAATACACTACACTACCACTCTACTTTAGTTCAGTGTAAAAGTCCATTAATTCGACTGGTTAGCCTCATGGACGACCTCTTAATAGTTTCTATTAAAAAAAAACGTTATCAACGTTAGAAAAATGTGCGTCTTATGCCTAAAATTCTAAATTAATTTTATTAAAGTGCAGTTTATTTCCCAAAGCGTCCCACAGACATAAATTTCAAAAAGAGAATATCTAATGAAAAATCCACACAATTCGCGCGAGTTGAAAACAACCATGTTTCAACCGAACTGTTCCAGAGAAGAGTGAACTTAATAAATTGTCCAAACTATTCATTTCGCGATGCGCGAAGTTTGGGCGCGTTTATTGCTATAGACTTATAGAGGTTTGTGCTATAATTCCAGTTGGGGCTGGGACATGGTAGCGCTATTGGTAGACTGTTTTGTTGCATCTCGGAATTGTTTTTGAAGGCGATGGAAATATCGAATTGACTAGTTTTTTAGGTTCAAAGAGGGACAGTCAAGCAAGTGCGTCACTTTCTTTTTATAACCGTAAGAGGCAAACAAGCAGACGGGCCACCTGATGGTCGGCAGTCACCGTCGCCGAAACATCAGCAATGCCAGGGGTACAGCAAAGTTGTTGCCTTTCAGCTAATACCATTGTTAAGCCGCGTTTGAACAAGGACATGGCATAATGCTGAGGAAATACAGTGATGGGAAGTTCATTCACATAATCAAAGATACCTTACGGATCTTTGTCATATAAAATAATATAGTCAGTACTTACATGAAAGTAGTAAAAGGAGAAAAATCTTAAGATAACATTGCAGACTTACGGCTATTTGGTGGCGGTGGCGCATGGCGGTGACAAAAGGCATTTATGTCATAATAATTCCTTTATTACCGCCCCGATCTCCTTGTTGGCCCCGGAGACCCGAACAGAACAGCGGGTGCCATTTCAAACCCTGCTCAATACCCCCCTTGTTAAGTCTATAAATAACGTATGTATGTGTTTATATTACCACACTCACTTGCCCAGCACTCAGGATAACACTACATACGTACTACATTCCTACAAAACCAAAACAAAGAAATTAACAAAAATCAAGATGGACCCAATCCAATAAATATTCCGGGAGGACAATAAATAAATTGGCGTTCCGCAATCGACGCATAAATTGTGCGGAACCCATTCGAGCGGCCAAGGCGCCGGACGTACGTCATTGCTAATGTTAACGGTATGCTAATCTTTCTGTTATCCTAATTGCTTCTAGCTTGTTTATTGGGGTGGAAAAACGGTTGTTAGCGAACTCAGCTGATGTTTGTGAGAACTACAAAGTACCAAACACAAAACTAAAGTGGGCCTAGAAGAAGCTCCAGTCGTCAATTAAGCAGTATACAATTTGCCCAAGCCCGAAACAGAATTAACGTAAGATGATGAGTGCTCGCTTGGCATATCCTAACTAAACAATTAAAAAACGAAGAAATGGTGTTTGTTTCTTGATTTGTTCCGTTTTCTCGGGTTAACACCTTAGCCGATTGATGTGAAAAGGAGCTACGGACATCCAGGAGAATCGGACAGTTTCCGAGGGAAAACGTTAAAAGTAAAGATGAGGAAACAAATTTGCTGTTGGTACTCTTTACTTCTGAGACCAATAGAAATTTGTAATCTCGACACTACGAGGGTCGCCTCTGTGCTAGTCATCCCACCGGCTCATTGCAATCCTTCGAGAGAACTAGAAATATCCGACCGGTTATTGCTTCAGATCCGCTCTGTCCATTTATCACAGAACTACGAACCTTTAGTTTCATTTTATAAATGACTTCGACTATCACAATGAATTATTTTCACTTCATTTTCCGTCGGGACAACTAGACTAATGTATTTCGAATCCGTTAATGTATTTCGACTAAGAATTCCATTCTCTTTGTAATGGAGTTTTAACTCAAGGAAGTTGTTTTTAAAGTTCAGAATGCGTTGTTAATGAATGTAGTGGAGGTGGGGGCATGTACTGTCGTGAACAAGACAATTTGAACTAATACCTAGCCTTAGCTAGCTTCAGCTCGGATTTATCGTTTCGCGGCGGGCCGGCTAATACGCGCCGTTACAAGTTACTGAAGATAACATTGCAAGATTTATTTTTGCTAGTAAATTTTATATACACATGAGAAATAAACTAAAATAAGGACGAATAATAAAAACATAAAGAGCAAAGTCTCGGCAAAAAGTCAAAAGTTACACGACAAAGGAATATAATAATTTATTGTATTACAACAACTGTGTCTTACGATGCTGATTGTCAATGATCACAGCCCACCTCGCTGGCCACAACGCCCGCCACGGGTGCGTCGTCGGTAATAGATACTCGTATTAGCCGGACACACCCGGCGCGAGACGAGCGTAGCCAGCAGGTAGATCACACGCTGCCGGTCACACCGGACACCGCACGCTTCACCGTTGTTGTTTCTCGCTTGTGAGTGGTTGATGTTGTTTTATCACCTAACAATGTTAGTAGTCAAGGATATTCTACCTTATATTTTTTAGATTCCAATATTATTATTTTTCACCGATCATCTTATACTCGTATAGCTTCCAACTTTGATTCTGACTAAACTGTCCCACTGGACCGTAGCCATATTATTGCTACATGTAGGAAGTTCTATTTAATAGTGTGTCATTTCATTTGAAGGTTATAATACGAGTATTTTCTATATCATAATCATAGTCTTGAAAGCGTCTACTAAGCAAAATACAACACACCGCAAACTTTGGGTCTTCTTTACAAATTGATCAAAAAAAAATCCCGGAGATCTTTACATAAATTTCAATGAGAAAATCTTAAGACTTAATTGTTACCTTCTTGTTTGACCGTAAGGCCAGCCAGTATGAAGCAGACCTCCGGTTCTGAATTTGTAGTAGGGTAACTGAACACCCTCAGCTGAATGATTGAAAATTAGAACAGCTTGACTCCTGGTACTTTGGTGTTCAATTAGAGTAATGGAGCCGCGCGGTGTGACGCGCAGCCGCCTTAAGCCAGGTCCCCGTGCGCGGCCGCCGCAGCCATTCCTTAGCGTCACTCCAGATTATTTTAATCACGGGGCACGTTTAGCACTGCCCGGCTTTGTTTAATGCCCCTTCGGCCCGATGGGACGCGCCTGATTGGCCGACGTTTGCTTCCGCCATTTTGGGTGATTTAAACTGAACGGTCTCCAATGTTCTGTCGCCCGAGTTTAAACGTGTCACAATACGTTCGTGCAAAGAGAAATGTGCTAATTTACCTTTAGTCGGGAGCTCCTAATGGTTGGTCAAAATCAAAAGTCTTTATTTAGTTTGAAGTGTCACTATGTGTATAGTCTTTATTATTTCTAGCGAGCCGATCTTCTACACAAAGGCCATTGTTTGTGTACAATACTATTATCTTTCTTTGTGTCCGTAACCGGAAGCCGATTACATACAAAAAAGTTAGAACTACATTGAATGTCCATAGAACTATCAACCCTATACTCTTAGTCAGTAGGTTTAAAATGTAAAGTGTCAGGATACAGATATGTCTTTATTATTTGAACCGGTCTTATTCCCTACACAATATTACCATCTTCTGTCGCCAGGGTTGTACTTTACATTTTAAACCTACTGACTAAGAGGATAGGGTTGATAATTCTATGGACATTCAATGTAGTTCTAACTTTTTTGTATGTAATCGGCTTGCGGTTACGGACACAAAGAAAGATAATAGTATTGTATGCAAACAATGGCCTTTGTGTAGAAGATCGGCTCGCTAGAAATAATAAAGACTATACAAGTAATTTTGTTGCTTCTGCATGTTGCGTCTATCAGTAACAGAATACCTGCATCAGTCCTGCTCTACTACTACAATAACCGCTTGCATTTGTAAAATGTGTATATATACTGCTTCTTCTCCTGTCGCATAACGTATTAAATCTCAAATGTCAAAAAAAAACCGGATTCAGGTAGAAATAAAGTGTTGACATACATTATTTAACGGTTTGATGAAAACTGTAACCAAATGGAAACTGGAGTGATTTCTTTATTACGTCACTTATACGACGGATACCGCGGTGTCACATAAATATATTCTGTTGACTGTACATATACAGTAACCAATGAGTTGTATCTAACTAATGATCAAGACCAAAAAGTCGCCGATGTAGGTCAAGGCTAAGTCAATACCGCGTTTTGGCCAATGATAGCGCGTGACGTCAAAGAGCCAACAGTAATTTTTCACTTCGTTTACATCCGACCCGAATTCCAATTCCAAACTCAGTACTTCTTCCGGTGCCTCAATACTTGAACACAAGCTATTACTCTTACCGCACAATGGTGCTTCATCTCGCTCCGTCTTGGGGGGTAAGACAAGGAGCGTGCAAGAGCATTTATTGTCGGAAAGAAATTAAAGTCTCGCCGAATCGAACAGTTTTATCTACGTGTCGATAGCGGACACAAATTATGTGCTTCCTTCGGTTTAGGGGGGGTTCGGTTGGAGCGAACTGTGTTGACGAACTTTCGTTACGAACGTGAGAACTCAGGTGGATTCGAAAATACGTGAAGCAAACAAAAGTGTTTGTTTTGGTTTGTCTGGTACAATACAACACGCAAACGTAAAATTTGAAGGCGATTTGAATAACATACCTACTTAGTTTTTTCATCACACTTAGTACTCTAAGCAACAGTTCCTTATACTCGTACACACGGCTTGGTAAATTGGTGTTTGGAATATCTTAAGCTAATGATAAATAAAACAAAAAAAATATAGATACAAATAAGTGCCTTAACTGAGCAAATAATTGCGAAAAGAGAAAAGTCAGTAATAATTATAATCGTAAAATCAGCAGATGATAACGTTATAATATTGCTTTTATGCATAAACTACGTAAGATAGCAGCAAAAATTGTCGATATATTTTATTCTAAGGGAAAAGTGTTGCATTTAAATCTGAAAGTCAAATATAGATAAATTTAAAATACACGTAGGTACGATGAATAAAGTGAGTTCTAAGAATATTAAAAGCAGTAAGCAAACTCCCCGTACGTGCCTCGCGATTCATCCGGGAACACACATCCGTCGGCAAAAAGAAACTGTACGGGAATAACAAACTAGGCCATTTCTCCCTCTTCTATGTTTACTCAAAACACATGTACCATAATCTGAAGTAAGCCGTGCCATTGAGAACAACCCTTAAGCCTACCCTTTTTCCTCACTGCCCCGAGCTAACCTCGACCCTGCACGCTTACTTTTGGGTTGAAATTTGTTAAGGCAAAGATCCCTACTTAAGCTGGAGTAGATAAATGAATTTCTACTCATTGACGATCAATCGAGGCGCGCGTTATCAGTGTTTTGCGCCTTATCTAAGGAGGCGTTACGCTCTACGGCCGATTTATTAGTACGTTACGTACTCGGCGGGAAATGGGGGCTTAGGATACGTGAAGATTCGGGCTCCGAGTCAACGTTCCAGCGCCGCGTGGCCGCGCGCCGCGCGCTGGCCTCGTCCGCCGATCGTCAAACAGGAAAAACCGACTGTTTTTTAAAGCTACTTATAGACCGAAACGTTTGAATCGAATTTGATTAAACTGAGTTATCAACAATTTGAAATATTTTAATAACAGATAACACTTTACCTCTACATCTAAATCATACCTGAATTAAATTTTCAATTATTTTTTAATTAAAGAACTTTTGAACATTGTCGTTTATAAATCTTTCATTTATATATTTTTTGTTGCAATCACTGTTACAACTACATCTAAATTACTATAAAATACAGTTGGATGTATCAAGTAAACCCTGATGGGCCCAGAAATATGCGACATTGAGGTAGACTTTTCATAAAAAAATTCACATTTTATGTATTTCCTTAATTTAGTTTTATTTATTTTCACAAGCGGTCTTTTACTGTGTAATTTTTAATTTAGTTATTGCCTTCTGTGGGTGTTAGATTATTTATGTATCTTGTATGAAAGCATCTTTTTTTGTTAATTTGTGGAAAATATGGAATATAGGTATATCGATAACGGTTCTTACCGCCTAGAATCTCGGCCCTGGTAGATTTTTGTCGTGTGATTGTGGATTGTGTTTTTACTGGTTAAACACCTTCTATCTTACCTTATAATTATAATTTACATTCATAATCATTAGTTAGTCCATTGTCATGGAATTGGTTCATTTGGTTTTGCCCAGAATGATTTTGTTTCGTTTTTTTTCGGTGTTGCATGTGATGAAGTGGTTACAACAATACCAAGTTTTTCCAATTAAAAACTCTCCAGATCATTGTTACACATTTGAAAAACCTAGGACTTAGTCGTTTTTTTTAGTCATTGTCTTGCCACCAATTTATACTTGTCTCTATGCATAGTGAACTACCAAGTAAACTCCGTAACACGTAAGACATTTACACCTGCATTGGGAAAAAGTAATTATTTGTAAACGGTGATGGGCAGTTGATCTTATTCAGGTTGTCATTTAGTCAAACTGAAGTTGGCGTCACATACTATTTTAGACAAGAACCGACCAGTTTGACTGACCTATTATAAGTTGATATTCCAAATCAGTCCAGTGATCTTCAACTAATTGGGAAATCGTTTTGAGTACCTATATAAAACGATTTCCATAAACTGCGAAGCTCTCCTTTTTGAAGTCAGTTAAAAAGAGTTTTTTTTTTTGCCAATCTTGATATCCTTTCTGTTTCATATCTGCTCATAATGGTGTTGAAGCTACGGTTCTTAATTTTGTTGGATATTTTGAAACTTCAAAAGCTGTAGGTATATTTAAAAAAAAATGGAGTACCGAAACCGAATTGGTCTCATTTTGTTGCAAATGTCTACGTTGTGATGGTAAAATTTGACAAAAACAGAAAAAATATTGAAAAACCCGAGGCGTTTCAAGTGTTTCATTGACCATTGGCTTTTTAATAGGAAAAACTTGGGATTGTCATTACCATTTCATCACATACAACTCAAAAAAAAACCCCGATCCCCGTTCACCGACGGCTTTTTTCGTAATACAATAAAAATTCAATTACGTTTTCGACTTGAAGGTAATAAGTTAAACATTTAGGGGAGTGATTCTCTGAAAAACGCAGTTGGTAAGATCTTCAGAATCTGTCAATAACATCAAACCTAATTGAGACTGCACGCGCTAAAATGTATTTTGATGGCTCTGAAGGGACTACTTAAGCTCGCGGCGGCGGCGACATCGACTCGTTCGTTCGTCCCCGGCCGCGTTTTTGAGAGAATCACACGCCAGAAATGTATCTCTTATAAAAATCCTAACTAAACAAATACATTCTGGTTACAAATTTATCTATATTTATGAACAATAAGCTCGCCGCAACACCAAGCATCTCGAGTCCCGGGTCCGTATGGATCCCGGCCGCATTCCCGGGACATGCAGGTATTCGAATATCAGATACCGCCGGCGCGTCATGCCAGCTATTTATCCCCCCTACTTCGCTACATCGTATGTAAAATGCTATTCGAACTTTGCGAGAAACGTACAAATCGTGGCAACTTGCAAATTTGTATTTTACAACTAGAACACCGGGTTCTAGCCTTTGTTTCAAAGGTGTATAGAGTCGTTATTGACTGCTCGTAGATGTGGTGGTGATTTAACTAGTTTAAGCGTACCTCCCTCAGAATTTTATAGAGTTGAAACTATTGCAATTGCAAGAATTAGGTTGCAGTGGACTCGGAATTATTTATGTTGTATAAATCAGCGCTTCAAAATATTTCCTCTTCGAAGGATGTGCTCGTAATATACGAGAGCTCGCAAATACAAATATGTAAATGGCTAAGGTAGTTTTAATCCATTAACAGCTTTTGACATTTTAATACTGAGTGATTTCTGAGAACAAGTAAAACAAACCTAAGGCATTAAAACCTTTATATATTTAATTGTATACCTATATGTGTAGCGTTCGACGTCGTCGTCGTCGTATCGATGACCATGACTCGTAATTCCCAAACGGATGGATTGATTGGGATGCAGTTGTTTTAAATAAAATTAATTCTTTAGGCATAGTTCTTAGCTAGGTTTGATGAATCTATTTGGCATCTTAAAAGTTACGCGCTCATTTCATCAATTTAATAACTATGACCGATAACACTCATCTTACTTTGACGGCACGTTAGCCTCGTCGTAAGTGACCCTGCCTACGAAGCTAGCGGTCCCGGGTTCGAATCCCAGTAAGGGCACATATATGTGCGATGAACGTTAGTATTTCTCCCAGAGTTTTGGATGCTTTTTATATAATTAAGTGTATATTTCTCTATAATTATAAGTTAGTTTATCACTGCCTAGTACCCAAAGTACAAGCCTAGAGCTTAGTTTGGGACTAGGTCATGTTTGTGAGATTGTCCCCCGATATTTATTT
The DNA here is from genome assembly GCA_963966035.1 of Acleris laterana. NCBI lineage: Eukaryota > Metazoa > Arthropoda > Insecta > Lepidoptera > Tortricidae > Acleris > Acleris laterana. Next base: position 16,767,617 of record OZ014455.1, on the reverse strand, counting down.
ACTAATACACTTTCCACCAGCGAAAATAAGAATTAAACTGGTGTGTTGCGGTGCTGTTATATAGTCGGAGTAATTTACTAAGTACAAGCGTCTTTTAATTACATTCCTTGTTCCCGGCGGCGTAATTAAAGGGACGATTTAACAACACGCGTCATGTGTGTCGGCGGGGCAATGGAGCGCCGCGCTTGTCTGCCGACTACTAAGCCTGTTTATTCCACTTTAACATTACTAAACTTCACTAACTTTAATTCATATGCACTGAATAAGGACTTAATCAAAAGCTCCCGAAACCGACTAACGTGTATGAAGAGGTTGATGCATGTAGAGCTAGGAAGCGAAACTTGTATGTTTAGACCGGTGGTGCATCTGATGTTCCGTAGTCTCTGCCTACCTCATTGGGACACAGCCATGAAGGTATGTAAATGTATGTGTTTGTATGTCTGTATTAATACCATTTATTTATGATATAAAAATAGGGGTACCGACGTGTAAAAGAGCCCTCATGTGGCCTATTTACTGTATAAATATTTTCAATTTTGAATTTTGGCTAAAGTGAATAGTGTACAGGGCTTTTAGTATTTAATTGTAAGTTTGGGATTGCAAGTGTTGATGGGTCGTATAGGTCGCACGCCGCCAAGAGCCTAAGCTCCCGTTTAACTAATTCAAGATTTAAATAAAGTCCGGCGTTAATATTTTGCTGGCAAATCTAAAGTGTAGTTTTAAGTAAGTTTGTAAGTTCTTTCGTTTGTTTTTGTTTGTTTTTGTAATTTTTGTTGCTGATTAAATCATTTTTTTTAATTAAAATAAAGATCCTTCAAAACTAGATAAGCTCATACAAAAAGTTTCACAGAAATACCACGTAAACTAAAGATTTGTTCAATCTAAATACATAAATTTTAAACTTTACTAAAATGATAGAGTTATACCTCTACACACATACATTAAATTACGCCTGTTTCGGGTACTTAAGATTAAATTCTACTCAAAGTCAGAATGATCATTGCGAAGAAAACCCAATTCAAATTGAGTTAACTACTAACCCTTCAATACAATTGTTACCATAAAATTATCATGAAAACACTTCAAATATTAGCAAAGAGGGTAAAATCGCTGCGAACCGACCGTTACTGCTAATTTTATCATTTCTTCAAAGTAATTAAACTCTAGCCTTAAATCAAATTATGAGTGCGGAGCAGCGGAGATTATAATTATTATCAAAAAGACATTTAGCGGTCGGCGGGGCGGCTGTGAATGCCGTGCGCCGGGGGCGCGGCGGGGGCGGGGCGCTCCGTCGGCGGGGCGCATACGCCACGGGCTGCAGTTTAAAAGGAACACGGTCCTGTAGGTCTACGTTCATAAGTATCATCAGTTTTCTCCGTGTTTCCTTGAACTCCACCACGAAACCAATTATCTTGGAGATCTTGAAAAACTTTGTCCAGCAGCAAACAAGATGCAAGGTCATTTCATAAAGTTTCCCTGAAGCAATTAAGTGAATTGATTCCTGATGACTTTTCTAATGTATTTGTATGTAGTTTGTGCCAAATTAACATTATTTCAGTGCAAGATGATCACGCGAAGCTCCGTAATTATTGTAAATATCTAAAGTTTTATATTTCCAATATCCCTTATTGAGTTACAATTCGTCAATCAATTCCCACAACAAATTGCCTTCGTTACCGCTTGAAATCAAAACTTTTTAATTCCATTCATAATTCAACAATCCGCAGAATGTTTGATTTCAATATTTAATTGAACAGACTTAACTCGATTCCCGTAAAAAGTTTGAACAACCTCAAAAGAGCCGAAGATCATTTTAGTAAAAACCTTTAAAAGTTTTATGACAGACGTCATTAATGTAACTCTTACGCCCACTTGCACGGACCAGAGTTAGCGTCTTAACCCGAGGTTAGGTGGCAAACCACATATAAAAGTAGACGCTTAACTCTGGGTTAAGGGCTAACTCTGGTCCGCGCAAGTCCGCCTTAGGTTCTTAAGGCTTTAGCAGGCTAGCCTTCATTTATTTATTTAATTTGGTACAATAACATGATTTTAGTAATAACGTAGCAACATAACTATACATAAAAAAACAATAGGAATAAATATTGTTCACGTATAGAAGTATAGATAGGCGGTATCTCAAATTAAATAGCCAAACTAGATTCAGTCCTCTCTGATTAGTAATAAGGTTACGTTTGCTACAGGTGTTGTGTTTGAGATACCGCCATTTGTCCTAGCAGGGCAGACTGGGTCTATTTGTGTCAGATTGCCTCTGATATTGATTTATAACAATCAGTGAGCCCAGTATGGCTGCGTCTATATCGCGTGTCAAATGTGGATAAAGCATCCGTCACTCTTGTTCTAATTTTATTTTCTCAAAAATGACAGGAAAACTTTACATTACTATCTATATATTGGGATGCAAAGTACATAGATCTAAAATTAAAAAAAAAACATTGCGTGCTCCCTACACAAGCACGCAATGTTACATACAAACTTCATTACTATCTAGTATCTAACTTTTTAAAAAGTGAAAACGGTCTTAATAAAATGAGGGCACAATTTTTATACATCCAAATTTTGTTCGGAACATAACTTTTTTATCTGTGTCTCGAATAGCTTGAGTAGTATTAAAAAAAAGTTTCTCCTTGTCATAAACATAAAGGCGGTAAAGAGTAATAGTTTTTTGTTATGTGAAGCTTGCTTGTTTACTTTACTCCAACACAATTTTATTCTTGCGATTATTGAGAAAAGCACTATACCTATATGCCTCGGCAGGTACGGCAATTGCGGGCCTCGAATTTTTAAACGGACTCGCAAGCTCGTCCGTTTAAACCAATCCTCCGCCCGCAATTGCCTGCTTCACTGCCTAGGCAATAATGTACTATTACGTGTCAGAAGGTGACGGATGCCTTATCCAAAATTGGCACGCGTTTAATGCGATATTAAGGCTCCAAGATCAATTTAAGTTAAAGGCACTATTATAAGTTGTACATAAAAAAATTGTGCAGAACATAATTTATGTTGAATGAACAGTACTAAATATTTATGAAAAGTAAAAAGTCACTTTACAAAAAAACAACCGTGGAAGAAATTTATAAGAAACTATGTTATAATAAGGATTGTAATTTTGTATAGAACGTCGTTTCTTAGGGTTCCGTAGTCAAACTATGAACTCTTATTGGTTTCGCCATGTCCGTCCGTCCGTCCGCAGCCTAGCTCAGAGACCCTTAGAGCTATTATCAACCTGTAATTTCGCATGAATATACAATATTAATCACGCCAACCCTACACTGAGCATGGTACGACATGCTCTTTCCCGGTTTTTTGTACTCGCATTCAAATTGAAAAGAAGAGTGTTTAACGCGAGACTAAACAACCACAATGACATTAGAACCTATAGCCAACCTTGCTTGCTCGTTCGCTCGCGAAGCTAAACATCTCGTGTCATTATGGCTTGTTTTAGTCCCTTGTTGAACCCTCCATTGTTAAATTTGACTTGCAAAGTTTTAAAAAAACAACCGCGTTTGTAAACTCGTAACCTAAAAAAAAACCCTTGCAGAATATTAAGTAATATGTAAACCAGTGGTTCGAGCGTGTTGACGACTTGATCATCATCGATCAAAAGGCTAATATAATCAAGCGAATGTTTTCGAATTAAATAAAACGGCGGCGGAATGATTGATCGGGTCGGCTTTGACAACGTCCCTGATTCAAGGGAACCCTGCAAAACAAATTTGATTCTATGTACCTATTTCACTCGATCTTGCGTTGTAACTAAATTTGTGAGAAAGAGATATTTTTGAGTTGGTCAACCTATTCAAACGGCTTATTGAAAAAAGTAGGGTATGTATAAACAATAGCAAAAAAACCGGTCAAGTTCGAATCGAACTGGGACACGAAGAGGTCCGTGTAATTTTTGTATGGCGCCCGTTTTTTTTATTGTTAGTTGTTATAGCGGCGGTACACACTCAAAAATTCAACTGCCTATCTATTACAGTTCATGAGATACAGCCCGGTGACAGACGGATGTACAGCGTGGGGTTAGTTAGGATTCCGTTGGCACAACTTGGTTACGGAGCCCTAAAAACGAAAACCCGTCTACAGCGTCAATAAATCAAATATTCGGATCCATGTGCTTCTAGAATACTAATCGACGTCTCAGGGGATTGAACCTGTGTACCCAACAAATGCCTCAAGCTGTAAGCGCTATATTACAAAACGCTTTATACAAAGGTTTTCATTTTTGCTCTCAGTCTAGACCGAAGATAAACAAAGAGTCGAATTTCTTGTTTCAAAAAAGGCCTCATATTGCTTTGTTTCGAGTAAAATGGTATTGTTAAAGCACTGTTTCTTCTTTAAGTGCCTCTTTATCATTGGAGGTTGGCAGAGATTAGGCGCAGGACTAAAGTTGCGGATGTTGGCAAAAGGATAACGCAAGTGGAGGTGGTCGAGGGCGGTCACAGAGTGGTGGCCGAGATTAGGTCACAGATCAGTGGGAGACCATCAGCTCGTTGGTTTGATGAAATTTGGCAGACAGTTGAAAAAAGATAGATGGCGTTAGCACGAGACTGAGCAAAACGCCGTGTAAATGAAGAGGCCTTTACCCTGCAGTAGGTGGATATGGACTGGAATGATAAAATGATGACAATTTACTTTGGTCATGTTCTAAACAAACAGCTTTACGATACGCTGTGTTGCTATTTGTACTTACCTACTTATCACAGTAAAATAACGCAATTTATCTGAAATCAATACCAAACTTGACCTATTAAACCAAATGACCGAATAATGATTATGATTGGTGCGGGTGGTAGGACCTTGTGCAGGGTACGTCCGGATCGCTAACACCATCTTATCCATTAACCTGCCTCCAAACTGCAGTGTTCGCATTGTTGTGTTCCGGTTTGGGGATAAGAAAGCCGGTGAAATGACAAGCATAGAGGCATTCCATCTTAGTCCTCAGGGTTGGCAACGCATTAGCAGTCTTAGGATGGCATTGCAGTCTTGTGAATGCGAATGTCTGTGGGTCACAGTTTCCATTTACCATCAGGTGGCCTGTGTGCTCGTTTGCCTTCTCTATGCTATAAAAAAAAAATACCAAGCGATCTGCATGCGGTTTGGTTTGAATAATATTCATATTGATTGTCAATGGGCTATTCGAAATTGTGACACTATAAAACGCTTTCTAATAAAAACCGGCACTAAAAACGCGCCTCAAATTCCAGCGAGCACAGCGTATGTGTAACAAAAAGAACATTTAAAACATGATCGTAATTTGATTGGTGTAGCGGCAGAAACCCTGTCGGTCTCGAGTCAAGACGGCGTAATTGAATGAAGCCTGCACCGCGCCGGGATTATAGCCAGATATTAATTAATTGACGAGAAAAGCTCAAACGAGCTAATTAATGCCGGCGCATCAATTGTGGGCAACGTCCCGACAGTTATAAGGTGCTCCTTGATTGTCCAAAACATTTGCTGAAAATTCGCAGAAATCTAAACTTTACATTTTGATAACTACTTCTGAGGAACAATTCAGTTTGCAGCAGTGTTCAGCTTTTTGTAAAGGCAATAAATATGGTGACCCATGGACAAATATATCGTGGTAAGCATAATTAGTTAATTAAACGCACAATTAAAAGGAAAAATGTATCATTATCAAAAAAAATATGTAACATAATATTACTAATATACACTGGTAAACATCTTCGCCTATGTGTGCAAAATGTGGTTACAGAATTACCAAAAAGTTTTTATAGTTGTTGGAAATTCTGTAGCTCTGCCTACCCTCTGGGAATAAAGGCGTGAGTTTATGTATCTATGTATTTATGTATGCATAATATTACCGACGTGTAAAATGGCACTCAGGTATAATATTTTGAATGTATCCATGAAATAATGTAAGTCGGTGTGGTGTGTTGCATAAGACAGTAAGCGAGCGTTGTATAAAACATGATAAATGTTTCTTACGTTACGCAGCTCCCATCTGACAACTATTAATGACTTTTGTCACTATGCATTTCTTTACAATGCCAAATAAACTTATGTAATAGATGAATAAATAAATAAATAAATAAATATAAGATGACAATCTCACACCAATTGACCTAGTCCCAAACTAAGCTCTAGGCTTGTACTATGGGTACTAGACAACGATATAAATACTTATAAAGAGAAATATATATACTTAAAATACATAATAGTACATTACTACAGAGGCCGGAAATTAGGGGGTTGCCGGCCGCGTGGTAAAGAATAGTTACGAGGCTGGCAATCCTTTTTCACGGCGAGGTACGTATGGTACTTTTCTCAAACATATGCAATGAAATAAAAAAATGTATCAATCAAAAAAGTTAATTGATATATATGTCCTATTCTAGTATATTTGACGATATAACTTTTCTCAAAAAAAAAAACTGCTGGGTCGCTTGTATATAAACATAGCCGCCATGTTTACATTACAATAAAAATAAAATACTTCCCGGCCTAGGCCTTCAATTTTGTATGAAATTCCATTACAGTTCTCTCGACTTGTTCCGCCCGCAACGTGACACTTTGGAGCCAAAAATAACTAACATATTGCCAACATTTCATTGCATGTTTGAGAAAATTTAATTATCTACCTCACTAAAAATTATTACTGTCCTGTTTGGTATTATACATACAATTTTACTGGAAATTCTCCGTGATTTCAATTCCCGAGCTGTCGAGGAGGCATCTTATGTTAATATCTCAGCTTTGCGAATAAAAACTCCGAATTGAAACCGACAGGGGCGATTGGTTAATAAATTTCAGCTTTAATGCGCGAAATGATTTATTGTTGCAAGTTTAAGTCTAGAAAATGGGTTTTAGTTGCCGAAATTGAAACAGCGAAGTCGTTTTTCGTACAATTAAGAAGCTAATCTGTAATGTTGATTTCACTTACTTCAGGTGTCATTGTATGAAGACAACAGTAATTGTTTTTTTGGTTTAACATTGCATGAGTATCTCAAATTGAAAGAACATAGCCTTTTAGGGTTCCGAAGTCAACAAAGAACCTTTATAGTTTTACCATGTCCGACTGTCTGTCTGTTCGTGGCGTTTAGCTCAAAAACTCCTGGTACAACAAACCTGTAATTTAGGATAGCTACAAGTACGAGTATACTTTAAAATTACGCCGACAAAGTTGTAAAAGGTTCATCCTCCAATATAAAAAAAGGTAAAATTGTATTATTTACGTTATGACATTTATTGCGGTACCTATCATTGGATAGCTCTCAAAAAATCATGATGTACATTTTATTAGGGACCGTTTAGGAAATTTTGAACTCAAAGTTAAATTTTTGCTAGACTCACTACACGCAAAACGAAAAGTAAACAAAAAACTGAAAAATGTTGTAAAAGGAAAGCTATACCAAGTAGATTAAATCGCTGAATAACTTTAAACAGGAACTTAGTCCATAAGTTGTTTTTTTTCAAGATAGGTTTTGTGTTGGTAGTTTTGGCTTCGAAACCCTGCACTGAGCATAGTCCGGTATGCTCTTGTCAGGTATTTTTATTTAATAAATGTAGTAATCACCTACCAATCTTGCAAAAGTCAGTGATTGACACTCTGTTTCATAAGAATATCCGATATAATGACACACCTTCCATATTATATCTCTAATAGCGTTATTAATAGGTTATCTTAACACCGTATCACATATCTGTTATTACTGTAGTATAATCAACACATCGCCGTCAGGTCGCCCCCTTCGAGCCGAAGCAATATCTCACGTGTTTGCCTTGCTCCGGTATTGAAATGCGAATATGTACTACGATGCACCCCACTCCACTACACCACCCACGCGTCGCTCCACTGCCCACTGAATATCTATTAGTAGTTTCAAGATTTACCAGGAAATAAACTTGTACGTTGATGAATAAATGTAGTTGACATAAGCTGTTGCGAAAATGTAGGTCACCGGTTAGATAGGTATTAAATGTTTACAGATAGAGATCCAATTACCTTAAACCTTCTTATTTTCAGGGTGCCTGTGCACTACAAGTGGTTGGCAGTCGGTTTTAAGTACATTCTCTTGTTCGTTTTTTGACAAAACATTTTTGCAGAAATCTCTGCTTTGCCTAAAAGTAAGATGGTAGAGAATGTTACAGCACATTATTTACTTAAGTTTGCCTTGTATATTCTATGTGTTTTCATTCGTACAATACATAATATTAAATAATAATAAACATGTTTAAGAAACTTGTAATTTATAATTCCGGCGTTATTTAATAAATAAGTTTTAAAACTATCAAAAAACTAAACAAATAGCGTGATGAGGCCAATATGATATTCATGTTTTTTTTCACAGCTTCAATAAAATCTGATTCATGTAACAAACAGTTGAGAAAAATCATTTTTTGAATAGCCATAAAAATAAGCAAGATATAAGCCAGCAAAGATTTGTTTCTATCTCTTTCTAGCAAACCAGAATTTAACGTGAAGTTTATATGGCCGACCTGTTACAATGACGTCACAGTTCACTTCGGATCTCTCTGTCTAGTTAGCAGTTTAAAATGCTTGTATTAACTGTAATTCTGGACCGATTTTAATTTTAACTTCGCTTTAGGTGATCTCTTTTACGGTATTTTCATATTTGTTTAAAAAATCCATCCAGGGTCTCTATAACTCGGAAACACCACTTTATAGAATTATCATTATTTTATTTCCAAAAATAAACAGACTTGAGCACAACAATGTTGTTACAAAACAAATGCGCTGTTCAAACTAAGCGAACAGCATGCGATGCAGCTTTCTGGGTTTGATCAATGTCTCACCATGCTTGGTTAGAATATTGAATAGATTGAAGAAAGATTTTGGTTTGGTAGAAGACATGGTTTTGTTTTTTTTCTTAATTCGAAAGGTCTTCATATCGACTCACAAAACTCGCAATATCTAAGAAATCATCCAAAGGCATCTTTCCTCGCCTACACTTACTGATAACTGGATTCGACGTAGACAATGACCTATACCCAACTCCCCTGTTAAAATTTCAATGAATGATTGTAACGGCTTCACGTACCATTATTTCATAAAAATGGCGTTCAGTTGTTAGTACTTTAAATTATGCAGCTCGATCCAGTGGTTTGGTCCTGGCGGTTTTACACAGCAGCGATATATTCCTTGACCCCTTCCGCGATGTTTTGCTTTGACTGTCCAATATAATTATCTTCACCACCGTAACTGCACTCTATCGTATAAAAGACGTTGTTTTGATAAAGTATGTCATCTTTTCACTTAAATAAACCCCTTTTTTATAGTTTGAGAGTTTGTCCCTCCAGGCCCATAATACAAAAGTGTATGCTGTACACTGGGTGCTTCAGTCTGAACACGGCTATTTTCAATTTCCAGCATTGACAACCGGAATATTCCCAAACCGAGTCTTCCTGCGAACATTGTCTCTGGCAAAAAAACACAATTTTGATTAAAACTTCAGAAAGCCCCGACACCGTCCCGATTAATTTAACTTTTTGTGGCGCAGTCCTGACCCGTTTTTGCACTTTTTTAGTTTTGAGAACTGCCGCGGCAGAGGAGGCTTTTTGCTGCATTAAAATTAAGTGTTAGTTAAAACTAAGTTGGCGTCTGCATGTTCGCGCTGAATTTCATACGCATTCCAGGAAGTGCCGTTTGTACGATTATTGCGGAGTGGCGCTCGTTTGTTGAAGGGTACGCAATGCGTGTTACCTGTTAGCTTGATTGCTTTTTTCGCATTAAAATATGATAGACAACAAAGATTTCCTTTAACAATAGGTAAGCAAAATGTTCATTTAACTAACGTTTTACGGATAATCTAAGGTGATTAAGCATCCCCGTTTGTTGGTCTTGCTTACACTTAACTGCTAACCGAATTCATTATTTTCAGAATCTATATTAAGCACTTAAAATGTTACGACTGAATTCCATAGCTGTTAACATGACCGCAGCCATACATAAAGTTGCTCTCACTTTTGCTAGTTGCAATAACGGGTATCAAAGCGTCGCTAACATGCAATAAAGTGCATCCAAGTGACACGTATTGCATGCAATAGGTTAGTGGCGAGTGCAACGCGTCATCCCAGCGATTCTAGCCATTTGTGATATTACTGTTAAATAATGTAGTTAATTTGATGCAGGTTCTAAAGTGGAATGGTTGTGACTCGATGTTTGTTTCTATTTTTAACCAAACTACATTACAAACAGGTGCAATTTTATTAAAATTACATCAGCGGGACAATCTCAAATTGTCCAAGTCCCGAGCTAAGCATTAGACTTATACTATGGGTGTTAGACAATGATAAACATAGTGATATAGATAAAAACATTAATAAATACATGTCTCAAGGGTTAGCTGGAAGAGATCCATTAAAGGGATAAGTTCGCCTTTGTATTTTTTTTATTGTATTTTTTTATTTGTTTTGTAATGTTCATTGTATTGTTTTTATTTTTCTTTTGTACAATAAAGTGTTTACATGCATACATTAAAAGGTCCAAGACTAATGATAAAATGGCTTGGCCATGACTGCGCGATAGCGTTGAGTGCTAGCGGGCGGCAGCGGCGGGCGGTAGCGACGGGCGGCAGCGACGGGCGGCAGCGACGGGCGGCAGCGGTGCCGGTGGAAACTCGTGGCGTGCTTCATACATATCTATATATTTGTTTTTTGCCACTCGATGCTTATCGCTGTCGTCATTCGGAGTAGCGGCAGAGTTTTTAAAATGAGCCTTTGCATATATTTATTGGGTTCTCTGCTTTTTGGCAAAAATATGTTTGGCCAAATGTATTCCAAACCGTGCCCTTTGCCATCCCGCTTTTTTTTTCAGTAACTGTAAGTACGAGTATTCCGGGATTTTTATAAAAACTTACCTAATCTATCCTATCTAAGGTTCTGCACGATAGTACTGAAATAAATTGTATGGAAATAGATACCCACATATTGACATTTACTAAGTTATTTTCCGAGCCAGACAGAAATATTGACAGCTGCTATTATTCCCAGTCCAGAACTTGGGATATCGTCTATACAAAAATGAATTTAACCGTCATTAAAAACTTTTACGGTGAATTATAATAATGCTAGTTGGATATTTTTCTATGACTATTGTATGAATACTTAACTGTATCTGATACAGAATCACCAGCTCAGCCAATAACAGCCTGGAAGGCGGATGAAAGGGAACTGCGTGCGTTTGTGGATATTAAATATTTCGCATCGCGCTCTCTGCGTTGTAAGTGATGCAGACAGTTCGCATAATCGCGCTCCACAGAAGAACAATGGTTTGTTAACAAGCTTTACCCGTGGGTTTACTCTCGATGTATTACAATATTTAATTTTATGCAAGTTCCGTATACAAAGGTTGCTAATATGGGACCCTACTACTAGCCCTACACTATCCGTCCATCATCGTCACCTGGAACGTCAGTGATTTAAGTCATCCCATACATTTTGCGGCAAGGAAGTCATTAAGTAAATGTAATAATTATGAAATAAAATAAATTAAACCAGATTTTGTTTCCCATTTTGGTTACAAAGGAGTACCTAGTGGGACTTACGAGTATTATAAGTTTTGTTTACGCCAGAACCGAAAATCACCAGCAATAATCTCCACAATTAAAGCGTTAAGCGTGGCTAACAAAATAAACAGTTTAATTTATAACCTACGACAAAAATCCCAAACGCAATCGCAATTTATTTTCCGGAACGTACGACTGCTCCGTAACCCACTGTTTTCACTAATCCTTTAAAAGTTCCACTAATGGTTGAAACATAAATCACGCCTGAAAAATGTTGCTTCTTCCTCGCAGTCAAAATACACCAAAATAAAGCGCAAAAGAGATTTCGCAAAGTTTACATGTTTACCAAACTTGAATGCTCGCCAAATGAGTCGTTGGTTGTCACCGGCAGCGCGGGCGCGCCGGCCGACGAGCTTCATGCTGGACACTTGACCGCAGTTACTCCAAGTTTTGTGGTCAGGTATATTCTCTAAAGAGGAGCGGGTTATTCATGTAGCTCGACAGTCTTTGAGTCAAACAGATGAGTAATTTGGCTCATGAATTTTATTAGAACTGTAAACATATTTAGTGCCCTGAAGACGAAAGGTTTAAATTTTTTCTCTTAATGGAATTTTACAAACAAACAGCATGGTCAAACGGCTTTTTATGCTTCTTGGTTTCTTTGGTAATCCTGGAAGGTATGACGAGGAAGAAGAAGTTTCTGACCCTTATCGTTATAGTTATCTGTGTTTGTTTATTTCTTTTTTATTCAGGCTTCCTGCAGGAGTTACTAAGTAATTGAGTTTTTTTATTCAATCGCTACTAACGTTAATACAACTTGAAAAAATTGTAGTTCCACCTACCACGCCTACAATTTTTGTTGCTAAACTATACATTATATCATGAAAATTACTAAAATGCAGGGAACCTTTAACAATGAGCGACCTACGCTGTGGGTTCCGCAGTCGTGTAATAAGAAGCCAGAAAGATATTTTATTCATAGCGAGCTGACCGCGACACGTGAGTCTTGGAATGAATGCCACCCGATATTGCAGGTGCCACCTGTCTGGTCTGGCTTCCAGTTGAGTTCCTCCCAACGCGACGTCAAGAAAGCGTTGCTTAGTGTTATAATGTCCTTATTTTAAGTAAATTTGAATTTAGTAACTTCATTAAAATGTTATGATACTTCAAAAGTTTATGCTCACATTGTTAGGAAACGAAACAGAAAATCTGACGATCTGTCGAAGCACTGTCGTTGCAATAAATTCACACCTAATATCTAAAACTATTATATCTGTGAGGGGAACTACATTGTTTTTGCTTGATATCGTGTAATTAAATTTATGTATACCTATAGATCGGTTTCGGGTCGTCAAAGAGCTATTATTATTCTCCATGCTATTTTGTTTCAGTTTGATTATTATGTCACTCAATCTTACAAGAGGTGCAATAATTATGTCCTACCTACCCATCCTACATTACTTCCTGTGTACTCGTAACTTGTAAAAAAATAAGCCTGCACTAACTGAGTGTGATAAAATGGCCTCATTGTACGCTCAGTTTAAAGCACTTGCGTTTAAAATCCATAATAGTGGGCTAAATTGATATGTTGTGTTGTGGACGGGCTGCCCGTGCTGCGGTTGTCAACTAATTAAATCTTCCTCTGCCTGAATAAATTCGCGCTCGTTAACGCTAGAGTTTAAAATGAATGTATGGCCTGGGTAACGGACAGCGGGACTAACTTTTGAGCGCGCGTTTCTTTTTTAATCGCTTTGTTTCGTTTCTTAGTCCGGAAATAGTTATTTGTTCAACAAGAGAGCAAAGTTGGTTTTTGCTGCGAGTGATGATTTTGAATCCCGAGTAAGCGAAGGATTCTATTATTGAATCACGAGCGTAGCGAGTGATTCTAGGTTAGAATCCTGAGCGTAGCGAGGGATTCAAAGATACGAGACGTAAAAAACTTTGATCTCGTTGAGACATACAACTTTTCACCTCAGCAGCGAGAACAACACAGACCGTAAAGCTGGTAGGGCCAACGCAGATCTTCCGTTGTGACCATTTGGTGAATACACGACTAAATAACGACACGATCGCATGTGCATCAATCACAAGCATTTTTGCAAAATACTAATAAAATAAAAAGTGGAAAAAATAAACATGAAACAGATAAAACCTGTCACTCAACTTGATAATGCCGTAGTGCAAACACAACTTTATACAGCTTTATGTAGTCTGTGGCTTTAAAAAAAACCTAACTAGGCCTTGTCTATGGCTATTGGCTATGGCGGACAAATTAACAAAAATTACATCGTCATTTACATTACATTACATTTATTTATTTTTAAGTACTGTGCAGGACGATGCAAACACCGGTACAGCAAGACAAACATGATTATAGAACTCTGTTAATTAAGTTAGTTGTAAGTTTAAATAAATAGAAATGCCAGTAGGGACACGGGAAATAGGTAGGTATAGGAGATAGGTACAGGATAGTAAATAGTAAACATCGCATCCCCTCCTAAAAAGCTTAGGAAATAGTATCCCCACTCAGACTCTTTCGTAGACTTCCTTGTCTCTCCCTTTAATATCACTCCTCGTTCCTTCACTGTCTTGATCCATCCCTCCTCTTACACGACCCTTCCGGTCAGCGAGTTTGGTCGCCTCGGACCTCTCGCTCACTCCGACCTCTCTGTCCAGCGCTTAAGCGCACACCTCGTCGCTACCAGGACCAAGTCCGCCCCACTCCTTGCACGACTCCCTCCATTTTTGTATAGCTATCTCCCTCTCGTATTTTACCTTCTCTCTCACGCATATTTGCCGTCTCCCTTTCCAAGTCCCTGTCTCTCCTACCAAACTATAGCCTCGTCCGGATACCAACTAGGTCCGTCCCCCAAAACTGGAATATTAATAGGCCCCCGATCGATAGAAAGTGTGACAAAATCGTGGAAGCAATCAAGAAATAGGGAAGCAAACCAGTAGCAAGCAAGAAGAAGAAGGGATCCTCGGCACCCCCCCCCATAGAAGCTTGCTACAACAGTCACCGATAGTTCCCGCTCCCTACTGGCAGATCGCATATAGATAGAAGCATCTTCGTTTTTATTTCTTCGAAACGAAACCAGCCCCCACCTCCGAACATACAGTCCACTACTCTACGCCTTGTGCGGGGCAATAGCAATTCGACGTCCCGCACAAGTACAATAATCCCGCTATTTCTGAAATGCGTTCTGAAACTGCCCCCACGGTTTATGTCACGAAATTAAAGATTGTTAAAACGATAACAAAATTATGAAGATGCATGATAAACTTCTTATTTTTCATTAATTTTGTCTTCAAAACATTAAATAAAAAAAATGATTGTACCTACTGTATAAAATAGTTATAATAAACACATTTCAAACTTGAACAGATAGTTTTATTTGCAATTTACGGTTATGTGTGCATCCGAACGTGCGTTTCTTTTTGGGCCTACTATGTGTGGCCTTTGAAAATCGAACTTCGAATCAAGTTGTTTCTATCTCTCGCTTTTTTCCTATCGAAGTGAAAGTGACAGAACAAAGTGAAGTTAAATTTTTTCGAATGTTGTGAGTAGCCCCAGCACTGCTCACGGCATTTAAAAAAAATAATTAAAAAGCTACTTTGCCTCTCGCTCGCAGCAAAATTGAATTTTGCTCACTGTTTTTAAGCAGCAAAACCTGCTTGTTTGAGCTGCTGAGGTGAAAATGTGTTTTTTTTTGCTTGAGCAATCAGGAAAGTTGGTCTAGTAGAAAAGAGGGGTTTTTTTCCAAACTGTGAAATCCATAATATAGATAATTTTAAATAGTATAGTAATGAAAGGGGGCATGGTTTCGTACGCTTACAATTTGTTTCCTGACACTCACCTATTTCTTCCCCTTCCCCATCCTTTCTAATTGCACTCCATGGAATATTTCTTCCACAAGTCTCTAGGTTCAGAGGTGTAAGGTTGTGCGTTGTCTTATTTGTGTACTTATCGTCACAACAATCAATTATTAATGCCAGTCAAGTTAAAAATCGACCACGTATAGAAAAAACACTCGTGGAACACGGCAGTTGCCAGTCAAACTAAACGTTGGAAGCCCATTGACTAGAGCCCACCTCGGCCGCAGTGTACTTTGTGAGGAACGGAGAAACACAGGCAAAGAGCATTCCGAGCAGCCAGCGGCTGGGGCATTGCGCCGGAATACCACTCCAGCTAGGGTAGATACTTCCAATAAACAATTTGTTTCGAAGCTAAATTGATGAGGTTTGCTATGGTATTCAATGTTTTTGTAACTAAGATGTATGTTTATTTTTTAAACCCCCGACGCAAAAAAGAGGGGTGTTATAAGTTTGACGTGTAAGTCTGTGTGTGTGTGTGTTTGTTTGTCTGTGGCACCGTAGCTCTTAAACGGATGAGCCGATTAGATTTTTTTTTAATTTGAAAGCAGCTTTTTTGGCGGTGGTGGTTTTAAGAAATGTTTTATCAAAATCTGTTCAGCCGTTTTTGAGGTATAGAGGTTTTAGGGGGTTAAAAGCCCCCAATTTAACGGCGCCACATACTTTAAGAGCTGACATCTCTGATACGGCTTAACCAATTTTCATGAAATCTTGTTAAAAACCACCGCTAAAAAACCTGCTTTCAAATAAAAACTAACCAAATCGGTTCATCCGTTTGGGAGCTACGATGCCACAAACAGACACTCAGATACATAGACATACAAGTTATAAACGAACACCCCTCTTTTTGTTTATTAGTTATTAATCCCCTATTATTCATTTCATGTCTTTAAAGAGACGTTGCTAGCTATATAGTCATAAAGTATAAAAAGCGTGGGATAAAAAAAAAAAAAAACCCCCGACTCAAAACAGTTAGTAAAGAAAACACTCTTAAAAGAAAAAAAAATATAAGTATTGGCCTTATAACTTTAAGTAGGTATTAATATTTTGATCAAGCGTCGACACGTCGGGGGACGGGACTGTTTTGTTACCTTCCAGCGTAGTTGATGCTAATACATGAAACTATATTGTACAGTCCAGTTAGATCTGTATTGATGATACAAGAATGTAGAGAGAGGGAGAGAGTAGTTTATTTAAGCTAGATTATTGGTCTCTTGTTAATTATAAAATAAATATCAAAATATTTGTATTAGGTTACAAGTTATGACCTACACCGCAGACTGATTCAAAACTTTAAGCCACTTTACTATACAGTTTTGAATAATTATAAAATAATATGTTTTTGGAACCAATTAAATAAAACGTACCTACTTAGTTTCATTATAACCCCCCCTTTTCTTGTTTATGTTAATTTTTGGTTGCGTTGTGTTTATCTATTTGTTACGAATAAATATTTTTTCTTTCTTTCTTTCTGTCTCTAAGTTTTATTATTATACTCGTTAAAACCATCGGTAACGCCTCATTCAAATCCGCGAGCCTGGTCGCCCATCGATCCTCCGACTTACCAATTCAAGCGGCGGCGGAAGAATTCATCCCCAGAGATGCCCAAATTTCAGTTCCGACTCAGTATCCCCGAAAAGAATACGTCAGTCGGAAAGTATAAAAAATTAGCTTTCCCTAAGGCACTTTTACGTCTGTCATTTCTTGCTTTACTTCCATTTAGGTAGCTCTATCCGTTTGAAATGAACTCCACCGAAGTTTATACAGCTGTCCTGTTCTTTTTGATTCCTTTTCGGACGCTGCCCGTCGCATTTCGAATGCAGTCTATTTTTGTCGCTTAAAACGCTCTTGTGTAAAGTAGGTAAAGTTCCGTGTAAGGGGCGGGTGCATGGGCTTGCGTTATTTTATAGTTAAATTGAGTTTCTATGGGAGATTTATATTCCGCGCGTATCGGCATAGTCTCCTTTAAACGGCCATTTATATATTTTCCGCCTGTATTTTAAGGCAATTTATTTTGGCAGTTTGTGATGCTAGGATTAATGAACGGGTTTTATTTAAAATCATTCTCCTTTGTTGCGGTCATTATACCCAAAACAAATTTAAATAAGTTAATTAATGTCAAACAAACAGAACTATAATAATTTTATTTGACCAATTTACTGTTATTTCAGGTGAAAACGCCTTTACGCCATTCAGCAGTAGCCAGGATAAATGTAATAAAATTGTATTCAATTTTGTAATTCAATAATCAGTGAACTACTCTTCAAATTATACGATATATTATGAACTAATAATTAAAAACGGTTCAAAAAATAGGTGATTTTGTGCCTTTATATTTATAATATAAATGTGATTTACTAAATAGACATGTAAGTATATTATTGTGTCTTGTTGCAGTGCCCTTGCAGGGTTTATGTTGAAGCTACCTACCAACTGTATTTTTAAGATCTCATTGTACAACATAAAGCAATAAATGAATATGACTATGACTAATTTTAACTAAAATGCGAATACGAACGATGGGTAATAAAATAAGTTAAAAAGTCTATTAAGATCTAAAAGACCGACTTTAAAAAATAGAGTGTCATGATATTTGTCAACGATGTATAAGTCATAAGCCATATTAAAAAATAAGGGTACATGGCTAGACGGGTTTTATTTTTTAGCTCGTAGAGTTATTAAACAATTTAAAAGAACTAACACATTTCCACAATTTAATTACCCAGCTAGCATGTAATACGATTGTTAGCACGCCATAAGTCCCTCGGACCACACTAAGATCGCAAACATTACTCTAACTCGGATTATGTTGATTCAAGGCATGTGCACGGGGCCTAAGCCGCATGCTTTTAACTGATTGCCAGCTTGGCCAATAGCTTAGCGACCCCATTCATCGAGAACCTTCGAGAGCTTTCTAGAATGCCGGCTGAAATTTTCAGTTCCAAATGTACAGACAAATAGTGTTAGGAGCTCATCTTTGTGTTAGTCGCACACACCGCACAGGTGTGAGGGAATGGCTATCAGTGGGGATGTTGTTGAGTGATCTGTCTATCTGGCTTCTTGAGTGTCGTATGCTTATTGTTGACGATATGGTTCATATTCCTTAACAGAAAGAATTTACTAGTAGTTTGTCGTCAACGGGTACACCCATAATTCCGAATTTGCATAATTCCGAATTCATCAAAATTTCAAATACAATGTTTTGTTAGCCCTTTCAAATCAAACTTAAACTTCGTAAAGCAATTAATAACCCCGGTATAATAATATAGTTTTCGGTAAAAAATAAATTGGGACAACTTTAATGAATATTCGGAAAAAAAATTGAAACTTTAAGGTAAGGGGGTAAGGTTGTGATGCCGCTTTTACGTATTACTAGCTGTTGTATGCAACTCGGTCTGCGTGGAAGTCGTTTATCGTTATTCCCTCGGGAACTGCCCTACTTTCCGGGATAAAAATAACCTTTATTCTTAACCGGGACTCAAGTCCTCTCCATTTGAATATCATTGAAATCGGTGGGAAGTGAAAGTGTAACAAACAAAGAGACCAACTCTCTTTCACATTTATGTCTCCTATCACAAAAATAAATACATCTGCTAGAGTTTCTACGAAATTGCTCCACTGACAAGAGCATTGCTCTTGAATTTAAGAAGAAGAAGAGTTTCTTGCGGCGCTTGTTCTCAGCATGGCAATTACGATAGTCTAAAGCGCTAGAACGATTCCTCGTTACGGATGTGAAGTACTAATTTGGCAGTTTTATTGAAAAAAAGGTTTTAAATCTAAATGTAACGAAAAAATCAATAATTTCCTCAATTTAATTGATGAATATCTGAAACAATAAAATAAAACGCTACGCAAAATTTCAAGTCGATCTTGACTATTTACATAACATATTTTAAATTCTCTTTTATTTGATAAAAGTACTTCCAAGAAATCTCCCTAATTCCATATATTTGACTTATGAACTTTAAAAGACAAGTCAAATCCAAGAATCAAATTGGAAACTTAATCCGCGAGTAAAGGCACAGCACTCAGACCCGTTCTTTTGTCGTTCGGAGCAATTCATTCATTGTTTCTTTCTATTGAACGAATACGGAATGAGTGAATGAATGAATGTAGTCTATTCAACGGTCTTAAAGACAACTCTTTTGTACGCGGGATGAAAGAGCGGCGATTGGGGATGTCATTCTGCCCTGATCGTGTAAATGGTATTCAGATTTTCGTTTTTTGGTGAATTAATAAGAGTTCACTGCCGATTGGAAATAGACATCGTTACGTAAGAGTTGTTTTGTTTTGACGTATTTACACTGAGTAGGGTTTGTAAGTGATGGGTGTTGCACCATGTATTTATGGGATGAACACGAGTAAATTGTTCTCGGGATTTGTTTTTTTTCTATGTCATTTTGTTATTTGTCCTCACAGTTCAAGCCGAGAGCTTAGTTTCGGAGTAGGTAGATCATTTTTTGTAAGATTCTTCTCCCTGCTCATAAAACATCTTAAATACAAAAAACTATTTTTTTAAATTAAATAATTGTAGTAACACTTGGTTATGTTTAATAACTTTTGCCGTTTATAAACACAGTTTCAAGGTCAACAGAAAACGAGTCACAGATTTTACCTGGCTCGAAATTGTCACTTCTTTGGCTTCTTTCAGCATTTAATACGAATCTTCAAAATATGTTACCTTCGAAACGCAGCGTTTGGCGCTATCTGTATCACCGCTCTCGAGATTTCATTTCCAATTGACATCTCGCAAATGTTCCTTTGTCGGGGATGATCCGTCTCCCGGGGCAGCCTCGAGTGTAGTCAGGGATTCCCGTACCCTTAACATACGATAAATGTACTCGCTAGCGAGTCGAATGCTCTGTCGCTCG
The DNA here is from genome assembly GCA_963966035.1 of Acleris laterana. Taxonomy (NCBI): domain Eukaryota; kingdom Metazoa; phylum Arthropoda; class Insecta; order Lepidoptera; family Tortricidae; genus Acleris; species Acleris laterana. The sequence continues at coordinate 16,747,366 of OZ014455.1, read as the reverse complement.
CAGACCTCGCAGTATTCTTATAGAGTGCGAGAGACAGAGCATTCCACTCGCAAGCGAGTACGGTAATTGTAACTCATGGTAGGGATACTGATCCCGGCTAACGTTTCATAAAGAACGAGCCACGGCTTCTTCTTGAAGTGGAAACATGATCTCTAGCGCCATACAGTCTGTAGAGTACCGTATTAAATATTACCAAAACAATTAAGACAAGTTTTGTTACATAAGTATTTTGTGAGTCATTTTGTCTACGTCAAGTTCAGCGGCTTTGTAAGTCATCATCAGATTAGGCCTTAGATAAAAACATAACCTTGTCCTTGTGTTTACTCGTTAAGACCCCGGCAAATTGCTTAACGCAAAGCGGAGCAATTGTTTTCATTTTGTATGCAGACAAGCCTTCGATTTTCAAAATTAAAACGATTGCGAATGCTAGTGCGCTAGATAATAAGCCCTTTCGTCCCTAACCAAGCTCTAGGCTTGTATGGGAACTAAACAACGATTAACATATTTTTGTAGTAAAGTTCGTACACAAATATTTGGCCCTAACTGGGAAGTGAACTCAAACAAAAAACACTTAAAAAATAATCTGTGCAATGCTTTGCTTATATTATAACACCACTTCTTTCGATACACTGTTCGCTTCTCTAATGTACGATAAGACACGGCCTCAGCGCGGGGCGAAATGGATTTGGGGAAGATGTGTTTAGGACTGTTTATTTCCCCCAGTTACGATTCAACACACAACATTATAATATTCCGCTTGGTTTCACGTTCAGTACCCCAATAACCCGAAAATGCAATTTAGAAATGGATATTTCTGCGATAAACTTATGACAATATTGTTCACGAAACGGCTCGGAAATATTGTCAACGAGAAAGCGTTTCTTGTAGGCATTCGTGAAATATTACCAAATATCCGTACGTTAGTCTAGACAAGTTGTGTTCTACATACACATACATACATCAGCTCACGCCTTTATTCCTAGAGTGGGGTAGGCAGAGCTACAGAATTACTAACAACTCAAAAAACTTGTTAATAATTCTGTAAACACATTTTCACAATCAGGCTAAGATGTTTACCAGGGCATCAGTGACAGATTGCAAGCCCATCGCCTAACAGTACTACACAGCCTTTATTCCCTTAGTCGTCGTCTCTTACTGCCGTGATATATCTATAATGCCGTTATCTGACATCTGATTTATTTTTTATTTTTAATGCTATATTAATGAGAGAAAAATTCTCTATCAATCCGTGATTGCGATTTTAAAACAAGAATTTGGTAGATAACTGCATTATAGATATATCACGGCAGCTTAGGACATCCACGGCAAGACATGGAGTAGCACTTTTCTAACCCGGCAACACGCGGGGGTTAAGTTGTGTTCTAGTAATCATAATAAATAAAAGAAAGGGATTTTGCATGCAGCTACGAATTCCTCCCTTCGCACGCAACTAGCATTATTTTACTGCTGTTTACATTATCAATATTAGAAACTTCATGGTTTTGCAATGTGTCAGTCTTGGCTTTTTATCTGCCTGTTGAGAATGCACGCTCTAAAATGTTGTTTATAGGCACTGATGGGACTACCTAAACTCGCCAGTTACTAATTTGTCAGAACGAGTTGAAGTGAACTCCGCAGAGAACAACGCGACAGGTCTATCTATAGTCCCACATAAACTCGACGTGAATCAACTTAAATCGCCTAGAAATTTATTATTCAAAACAAATAAGAATAAATAAAGTTTCCCAAGGCTCTTGGCATGCAACTATAGCGCAGCTTAAACCACAATTTATGACTCCGCGGAACAGGCAAATGCAATCACAATCACCGGAATGGCTTCAAATGCACTTTAGGAAATGTACCTCAAGTGCATGCGGAGCGAAATGTAAAATATTACTGAATTGCTTCATTGTCGTATTTATTATTTAAACATTGGCCAAATGAAAAACGGTTTGAGTATTGTATTTAAATTACGATGACGTTTTGAAAATACGGTTTTCAGGCGGACGTGGGAGAATAGTGCATCGCGAATGAAAGAGGGAAGCGACTTGATTGACCTGTAGGTACAGCAAAATCAGAATATAAATCTTTTACTTCTGTTTCTCGTTTTTATTAATGCTCGGTATTCGGCAGTGATTTCGCCAACGTCAAGCGAGTAAAAGTAAATCAATAAACAGATTGAATCAAAAGTAAAAACCGGATCCAGAATGTTTATAGTACTCGACTGACTATCGCTGTCACACTCTCTCAATCTGACTGACCGTCGTCAGAGAAAGTGTGAAAGCGATAAACAGAAAAATACTATTAATACTCTGGGTCTTAGCGTAGGTTATAACAACATAATGTAAGTTCCGTTTTATAAAATTATACCAATTAGAAATAAAAATAAGAAAATATTTATTACGCTTAATTTAAATTTTTACAGTGTGTGAAAAGTAGTATTACGAAACTGGTATCCACTCAGCTAATTATGTCGTATGTACATCTATTGCAAATACGACACTAGTTTTCTGTGTGTATTGTGAGAGTGTGACAGCGAGTCAGTCGAGTCCTTCATCTAGGGAAGAAAAACTGTTTCGACGAGGAAACCTGCGTACATAAGAAAACTGAGGCCTTAGATAAAATGTATTCGGCAGTTATTATTATCGTTATCAAAAATGTATTCGATTGACGTAGTTGCAATAGTCATATCATAAGAATGTGAATTTCGAGGGGCTCAGATTCTACTTACCGTAAGGTGGCTTGTGTGCTCGTCAGCACTATCGTAAAATGTTCCTACTATGCTCGCCCATGGCTAATTATGCTCCGTGGTTATATTGAGGTAATCTGTATTGTAAATCATTATATTGCTGTCATTCACTCCGTGGCTGGATGTATACACCGATTCTTTTTAGAAAATTTCTTATCGACCTTGATTTATAATGTAACAAACGAATGTCGCATGTTGTCGTCATGGAGCATGTTTACCCATTACATTTTACGGTACTCTCCTTGCCATACTTTACTCATCCGGCGTCGGTCATTTAATCACTATAAACTATACCTAACCTTACAAAACTAACCCAATCCTCTACTCTTTGTGAATAAATAAGTACAGTAACCTTTACACAAATACTTTCCGCTCAAAAGCTACATTTAGCGAGTTAACTCGATTCTTGCCAAAATAAACATCGTCCCGGCGTAATGAAATTGTCCTAATTTGTATTGAGCACGTAGTCAAATGCTAACTACGTTCCCGTAACGCGTTTACTTTTGACAAAGCCCTTTGATAACCCTCGGAGCCTCTCAATGACCTTTTACGTCAATCAAAGGAGGATTAGATGTTGTCGGGTAGGGCCAGGAGGGGGGCGGGGCCACTGTTTTGTATTAGCTAATTAGGTTCCAGCTGCCAATATAGCATTTTGCATCTAAATAATACTCTCGATTTTATTAGCATTGAACTCAAGTTTTTGGTATTGTTCACAGAACATTATTTAACAAAGTTACGTGATTGAAAGAAACTTTACCTATTAAACAAAAACTGTAGGAACGTTTTGTGTTTTTTCGGAAATGGTTAAACGTTTAAGAAAACGATTTTCAATATAGGTACACTGGCCCGCAAAACTAAGTATCACACTTTCATTGAAATTTTCATATAATTTTAAATCTTTCAACGAAATCTTAGAGACCGGTGGGTACTAAAAAGGTTGTTCCAAAGTTTGTTTAAAATTTTTGGAGTTTGTAACGACGATCATTTTTTTTATGAGTTATTAAAATGGCCAAGAAATGCAGTTATTAGTGTCTTAACTTTCTTGGAAGGTATTGTTATTTTCTTAACGGTTTAAATAAAATAGGTAATGATAAATTGTTTCCCTTGGTGGGGGCGATCAGCCTCGGCGAAGGGAAGCCTCTCGTTGAGCAAAAAAAATGAACTTTGCAACCTTGGATTTGGAAGAGTAAGACCATTTTTGACATACTTATTTCCATGTTATAATAGTGAAAGAAGCTTTGTTAGTGAAATCTTGTAAAAAACCTTTATTCGCATTCATCAACAAATAAACACTAAATAACAACGGTAACTGCGTGATATCAAATAATTCCAGCAGAAAACGTTCTCGTTTTATTTTCCGACCGCCATTACCATAAAGTTGACAATACCATGACAATAGTACAGACAATCTAGAATAAAGCCACAGGCCCTCCACTGAAATCATTCGGTAACACCATGGCAGGTTGTTTACTTTAACTAAAACTATTGTTCGTGTCCGCTTGCTTGGCGGCCCGCCGGTCCGTGCTCGGCTCCGCGCCGTTTGCCGGCAGTCGTAAAGCCGGTGAACTACAATCCACCCGGGGACCCGCCAGCAGCCGCGCATACGCCTCGGGGTTCACGATGCGGGTATAAAGAACCCCTTTGACCATCCACGGCTTTTGATAAAAGAGGTTAGTAGTAGTTATTAGGGGTTTTTTAACCCCCGACGAAAAAAGAGGAGTGGTTTAAGTAACACGTGTGCATCTATGTAGTTTTTTTTTTTATTTGTGTCCGAATGGTTCCTATCCAAGTTACATGAAAATCAGTACAACCGTTTAGCAGATAAAAGCTCTAAAGTAGGAGTTGCTATTATATTGGGAGATTTCTTTGCAATATAGTTCATCAAACTAAATAAGTTGGTAAGTTAGAGAGTGATATGATAGATTTATTTTCTTGTGTATTCACAAGAAAATAAATCTATTTTTATTATTACACATAACATACATTAAATCACGCCTGTTTCCCAGAGGGGTAGGCAGAGACCACTTCTTTCCATTTGCTACGAACTTGACAAATTTCTTTCGCTTCTTCTATGTGGACATTCATACATCGAGTCATGCACGCACGTCGGTTTCGGGTACTTAAGATTCGGCCCTTTTCCAGTATTTCTCCGATTTGACTCGAAAAAGTACGCCTAGGGCGGCCCCTTCCGACCCGAACACTCACTTTTGAACTGAATATCTCTTTCGTCAATCTTCTTTCATCCATCCTTTCCAAATAACCGAACTATCAAAGCATGCCCTTTTCAATCTTAGTCACTACATCTTCTTTTATTCCACATTTCTCTCTGACTTTTTCATTCCTTACTCACTTATTCTTCTTCCTCATTCTTATTAAAAACAATAAAAAGATAAAATACATTTATTTAGTTAGCAGGCCGCACCCAAGAGGAGACCACTGCTGAGAAGAAACACCGCAAGAAACTCAGCAGCCAGTCAATCGTTCAAATTTAGTCCAAATAGTTGAAATATGAAATCTAAATCCCTGTACGTAATGAAAACATCCATGAGACCGTGTTCACATTTTGATTATTGTGTACCGCAGGTGCGTCGTGAAAGCGTATTGAATTAATTAGTTAGTTGTTAACGGATTTGAATATCCACTATTTTCCTCTCTCTAAGTGCTCCATTATCGAAATCGGTATTAACTTAGTGAACATGAAGACCTGACTATTGGGTTACGGTCAGGGTTTAGAAAAATACGTTTTAGTGTGTGAGTCTGACTCAAGCACAGTCGTATTTGTGTGAAATATTAAACTAGCTGCTTGCTGGCTGCATCTTTCAGAGGCCCCACCATATGAAACACGTCTAGCGCTCTGTAAAGTAAACAACAGATTCTGAATGTTTGCATTTTTGCCGACGGAGAACTTCGTCAACCGCAATAAAAATTTGGCCCGTTTTCTTTCTATAAGCCATATTATATAGTAAAAAAGATAAGAGAGGTTTTTCAGGAAGAAGTATGAGCATGTTTATAATAGATTATTCCTTAGTATGTGTATTTTAAATCTTTAGTAGTTTAAGTAATAAAGAGGGGGTAACGGGACAGGGTGATTTTATTTACGTTTCATGTTATTTATCCAAATGTCTCAAAAACCATTATAAAAACCTACAAAAATATGAACATTCTTATTAAAATCGGAGCTTTCAAAATAGTATATTACACGAAAGGTTAAAAAAAATACGGTTACGGTTTGATTACGGTTTGGTTTGGTTTGGTTTGGTTTGGTTTGAAACTGCCCGCAGTTTGGCGAAATTTTTTGTATACCTACCACCTAAGTTGTTTTTGAAATAAATAAATAAATAAATAAATAATTAGACCACAAATATATTAAAATAGTACATATCGATAGCTTTAGCCTTGTCATCAGAAAAGGGCTTTAACAGACTGATGGTTAGGCAGACAGACATACAGCAAAGTAACATTAGAGATGGAAAAACATGCAACGAAGTAATTTTACAAGAATTCAGTTTACAGTACGGAACCCTTAATATAATTCTTTACATTAACTTTGCACCATTACTTACCTGCTTTGAACATTTGCAATACTGAAATGAAGAAAATATTTATCATTTCCTATTTGTGTCAGTTAGACTCCTATTTCATTTTAAATTCAATACTAAGAATGAAGGGAAAGAATGAAGGAACACGGAAAACTTAGTTCGATATACCTGAATGAAACACAACAATCTTAACGTCCTGTGAAAAACGTAAGTAAGCACAGTTCCTTAGCGAACCAGTTGAAAATTTCAGTAAGTACGAGTACCTATACAGTTCATCGATGGTTAAAACGCGATAACATAAACTACTCTGGCTCACAAAACAAATTATCACACCTTCAATGAAATTTTCATTAAAAGTGTGACACTTAGTTTTGCGTCAGTTATTGACTACTGTGTCAGATGACTCTTCCCATTTTTCCATCATGTGATGTTTATTTGTCGACCAACTGATTGGACATGATAGAAGTTTGAAGATAGTAAAGTTTGAAGATAGGTAGTTTGAAGATACAAAATGTTTTTTCAATTTAAATCTTTTCAATTTTTTTCAATCCCAGATAAAAATACGACAGTATCGTAATGAGATAAAATAAGTATATAATTCGAAAACAAAGGACGCATTAGTGTTTGTGTAGGGTCTGTTGTGTTCATACTCGTTGTTTTTTTTTGGAATTTCATAAGGTAAAAGCCTATGATCTTAGACGCGCTTTAGATACTTTACATATTTCGCAAGTGTTATTAGCTAATTCTGTACAAAGTTGGAATCCCAGCAGCATCATCGCACCGGGAGACACTCGAGGGGCGGCGGCGGTAAAGAATTCTCTGGCGGATTCTTGGAAAATTTCAATTCAAATAAAGTCATTACCCACGGCCGAAATCCGGGAAAACTGTGAATAATGACTGGGAATTATACTGTATTTTATGCCCGGATCTCGGGTACGGAGGAAATTTTAACGAATTACTCGAAAGATTGGGCCCTCCGAGAAAGAATTGGTGTGTGAAATTGGATTGTTGGCTCGAGATGAAGCCGCGTTACAAAGGTTTACTTTTTATAATAAACCGTCTATTGGCAGGTGGGTCGATTTAATAAATCTATCGCTCAACACGTTGAATTAATTTTTGAGGATTATTGCTTACTGTTATTGTTTGCTTGGACGGACACGTTGGGTAGTACATTTTTCCACTTTAGATGGTAAATCAAGTATGTATGTATGTATGTATGTAAACACTTTATTGTACAAAAGAAAAACCATAACAATACAATTAATATAAAAATATGTACAAAGGCGAACTCATCAAGTCAAGTCATTTTAGATGGCAAATAACAACAAATCTTCATGCATTATAACTACCATCAGATAGCATGGGCAAAAACTATCTAAATAATTATTTAGACAACGCATTCACAGTATTGAGATTGCTAATATGTATGGGCCTTAGAGGCTTAAATATAGGTAGAGCCCACTTACCATGACATGAGTCGGCCTATCTACTATACATGTATAAAGCACATAAACATTGAGGGTAGATATACCCTCACCCTTGTGCTATAAAAACGTGAAGCCACTACTTTTATGCTGATAATTTTTAAAGAGACGTATAGGTATGTTACAAGTTTAAGCAAACCATTTTTGAGAAATAAAGCTACACACGATTATTAAATAGTTGGTTTGAGTACCGACAGATCATTTTAAAGTTGGAAGAATTAGGCCGGGTAAGTCAAGGAATTCAAACGTTCCACTTGCAGACCACCCGCCCAACTGGTGCAGGACACCCGTAAAAAGGCGGGAGACATTGGAAGTTCGACGTTATGGTAGCTTCATCCCCTTTCTCTCGATTTAGTCTCGAGTGACGCAACAATTGAGCCCACCAGTTAAGAGTATGACCTTAATATCAACATGGCCAAGATGAAGATGATGGCAAATAAGCAACAATGATGACTGCGATCAAGAGGTGGTTAGAAAAGCCGAGATGGCTCTCTCTGCCTGCTGTGAAAAGGCTCAAGAAGACTTGGATAATAGAGGCATCAACCCTTCTTCGGCCACCTAGCAAGATCAGGACCGGACAGCTTGAAGAAGATCATCTTCACCGGCCTTGTGGTAGGGAAAAGGAGTAGAGGACGTATTTATACCTACCTATTAAATGGACTAAGGCAACAACAGCTGCAATTGGACATCCCGCAGACATGAGAACACGATAAAGAAGTTCAACGGAGAAGAAAAGTGACAGGCACTCAAGTTTTAAATTTAGTGGTTTGCGGGTACCATCCAGGATCTAGGATAGTGGAGGATGAGCAAGAAGACCACAAAATATGTGCAGAACAGCAATTTAATTCCATTTATTTAGGAACACGAGTTAGACACACCCACATAGTAGACGGTGCAGCCACATGATTCAGCAGCGACCAGTGTTATGTCACGCCCCCCACCAGTGTTATGGCTTGTGGTGCCTATGTGCACAAGCACAAGCCCCTCAATATACCCTTGTTTCTAGATGTTACACTGGTTTGTTTATTATTGTCTAAGCCCAACAGTGCAATTGGTCGATACAAGTTAAATGATGTTGTTGTTTAACATTGGCATTTTTTTTTTGGTTCTATCTTTTGTATTTTTTTGTGATTAGGTACCACTTTAAAACAGCACATGCGAAATTGGTACCGTTTTAAAATGTCAATGTCTTTCTTTCTATCTTTTCTTTATTTCTAAAAAACCTGCAATTAGTACAAAAATCGTTTTAGGGTTGCACAAAAAGGCTTTTCAATTGGTTAAATGAGAAAATACTAATCTTCCAGGATGAAAAGAACTCACCTTTATTAATTCTATACTGGGAACAACGTAAAGCTAAAAGATGTAATAATGCTAATGCAATGTATTTTTTATCATTCATCTCTTATCGGACGGAAGCGGGATTAAGCTGGAACAGTTTGGAGCCTCGGGGAGAGCTAATTAACAAATGAGATTTCACCCAACCCCCCCTCGAAGCCTGACATTCCTTAAGTATTAACTTTTCCGACCTCTCACGAAACACAAGTTACTTTAAAAACCGTGTTATCTAATTTATTTTTTATTCAATTAGGGTTTAATACTGAGTAAAAAAAATAGAAATATTTTTAGGTTTCCTAACACTTTTCACACGGGAATACCTTAATTTTACCAGTCTTTAAAGAGACTTATTCATGTGTTATTATTTAGCTAACCGATCATCTAGTCCTAGAGAAAATCAATACCAACATACTTTTACTTTTGCAACGTAGTGAATTGAATTCACAAATACAATCATAAGTACCTAATCTGTTTATGCTCAGTCACTTGTTACTTCAGTCCAGCTACTACAAAGCCGTAATTCTACCTTAACAGGCCCGCTATCGTTACGACATTGTTTATTCGAAGACACTGAGCAAGTGTGCCGTGATAGAGAAACGCCACGTTAAGCAGTCCGTAGCGATGATACCCCTTGCGAGGGACGTCTTCACCGCAACCAAATTGAACACAATGTAATAATGCTAATCTCGGCTAAATATCTGACAGCTGACTATCCTCAAAGTGGCGTGGATTGACATCTAAACGGTTGAGCGGCTGAATCAAAGACGCTGGACGCAGCCGAATTCAAAGAGCTGTCTTCAGTTAATAACCATAATAATAATAATAATAATAATAATAATTTATTTATTTGCCAGTAAACACAACAACCAAAACAGGATGAGTACAATATGTATGTAGCTTATATATTTATAAGGAGCTGGACTTCAAATATCTGAGTATGAATGAAAAGGGAAAGCAAGAAAAAATATATATATTGCTCGCTACGCTTTCTATTGTACCTAACTTTTAGAATTCAACTACTGTTCTATACGTTTTTTTTTATTAATTTAACCCTATTGATTTTGCAACGTGAATAGGTATTTTTTTTTTTTTTTCAGATCCTAGTTAAACATATTATTGACATGTATATACGCACTCGTATCTCAGGAAGAGACGCGTTCAATGAAATATCCTCAAACACCATTTAAATGAAACCATTATTTTGAAATCTGATAACTGAATGTGGGTCAGTAAGCTTATTGCTTTAACTGGTTTTCGAATGATTTATTTTTAAAGTATGATAATGTATCCAAATTCTCTCGCACGCCGTGCCCCCCAACTCTACAGCAGTTAAAAATACATACACCGAAGGACAATTTATTTTTCTGCTATTTTAATTGGGCTCGTAAGCCTCCAAAGCTGTTGTCAAATTGAGTGTTGCCACAATTTTAATTTGCCATCCTAAATAATCCGCAGCGATAAATTGCGCGCGAACACTGCGCCAGTAACTGTGAGTGTCGCGCAAAGCCAGCGATGGACAGCTTCGCAAAATCGAAATTAACGAATTACACGTTTTTGCAGATAGCAGTAGGGTTGGGAGGTGCTTGTGGTTAACACTTTGTGGTACTTTTAATGTCCCAAATTCCTATTGATTAAGTCAATTACCTTAGTGGTGAGGGGTGGAAATTTGAGGCCATTGCCGCCTTTATTCAGTAAACACGATTTTTCGTCGGCAGCTAATGTTGCTTAACCTAACCATAAGGAAACTTTTCTGTATAAGTGCGGCGGTTACGTTTGGTTACTATAATTTAAAAATATGTTTAGATTTTTTAGGCCATATATTATAAATGTAAAATCGAAATTGAGTAGCATATTCAAGGGCCTACTGCATAATAAAGTACAAGCCCGTACTATTAGTAAAAATTCATACAAAACTACTAATACTGCTATACTACTAATGCTTGTACTTTATTCTGCAATCGGCCCCAGATTTAGCTATTTAATATGGAAAAATAAGTATAATTTTGTTGCAATACGCATAATAAAACTTGTACTCGTAGGTACTTCATCAAAAGTATATCTAAATATCCTATGTTTAACGGGCACGCAGCATCGAATAAAGTATTAACTACAATAGGTAGTATCAATTACTCTTTTCTATTTCGCACGTACAAATATTATCGAGAGTTTTCCTCCAAAGTCCCAAACGCTTGCGTTTTTCCCATCCCCACCGAACGCGTAAATTCCCGAGCGGCATATCGCGTAATTTTACCCCTTCATCACGCCCGGTGACACAATACGCGTTGATTGATCGGCGATTTAACGAAATTTAACCGAAAGCCTGATTAATAGTTAAACGTAGATTCACGGGCTATTATGTCTTTATTTCATTAAAGGGCTTTGTGCGGCGGTAGTGTGACGCAACGGACCGATCGCTGTTTTGACAGCTTGTGTTGGAGCTTTGTGGGCTGGTGTTATTTTCTGCAATGCAACTTGACCTTCTATTCTAAGCGAGCAATCGGCTACTATTACTGTCATGAAAATAAGAGCTATGTAAACGTTGACTAGGTCAAAGACAATATAGTTTTTACCGCCTGTAAAAGAAGCCTTGGCGATTTAAATTTGATCTCCTTGTTGGTGCCTCTGATGGTAACTTATTAGAATGTGAGAACCCTAACTCGATACCTTGAGCACGAACTTTTATCTTCCATCGAGTAAAACGTTGAAGTAAAATGTGTATGGTGGTTGGTATAAAGCGCCCCAGTGGTCCTATTGCCTAACGCACTCGCAATCGCAATCGACTTCAAAGGGAGGAATTGTTTTCATTTTATATGCAGACAAGCCTTCAATTTTCAAAATGAAATCGATTGCTAGTGCGGCAATAGCCCCTCTGGTCTGTATTTAGCACTAAAATTTGATAGCCAACTGACACTGACGTCGACTTTCGCATCGTTCTCATGTAAAGGGGGAAGTATACCTACGTAAGCACTTGACAGAAGCGCGTGGACCTAACCCTATGTGCCTCTGTTTAGGCCATTGGAGAAAATACTCTTTTACTGAACAATTGTCTTCGCGTGTGATATCGATATTGATAACGATATATATGATATTGAACTTTTTTTTTTAAGAAGTCCGTGGGAGTATCTATAAATAACTCGACATTGGCGAAATACACCTTAACAAGAGAGAAAGCCATCAATAAAGATAAAAATATAATATAAGTATATGTAAAATAGCGTATGACAACGTGACTCTGTTTTAGAGGTTCATGCTTCGAATAATGTAAAAATTTGTATAGACTTTTCGAAACACCTAATAATAGAACATGCAAAAACACAGTGACATAAAAGCACAGTGATTTAAATGTGCTATATAAGGGACAGTGTTCAATGTGAGACAGTAAGCCTTTAAATGGTTCTTGGATGTCAAAAAATATCATGTAGATAAAATATTACAATTACGATTTTGTGTAAAAAACCGAAATGAAGCAGTCCACTAGAGCCGTCGGCATCCCATTCTAAAAGCCATAAATAAGCCCCTCGCGGTATTACAGCTACTCACATATTTTATCTTTCCATTTCCCTGTAATACATTCGAATCGCCGCGTAATGTATGTGGGGCTCATAATGTGCAAATACATTGGAACTACCCACCCTACGCGGATAGCGTGATAAGATAACAGGCTTCATTGTTACGTAGAAATAAGAAACTATAAGTTAATACCTCTAAGTATTGTAGGTAAATAATAATACCTAATGTAATTTCCTATCTGCTAACAAAATACTGTTACGGTCTGTCCAAAAGCAAATTATCATGCTTTAGAAACCAGAACCACACACACTGTTGGCTGAAAATTTCCCAAAAGTCGACCAATACTGCACCGAAGAATTTTAAACCAATGTTTATTTTTTTGCCGTGTGGTTGCCGGCTTAGAATAGTGCCACCCCATGTCTTCCTGTGGAAGTCGTAAGAGGCAACTAAGGGAATAAACGCTATTATTGTTAGGCAATGGGCCTGCAACCTATCACTATATACACATGGTAAACCTCTTTTTTTTTTTTTTTTTTTTTTTTTAATGTCATAGAGAAGACAAACGAGCACACAGGCCACCTGATGGTAAGTGGAAACTGTGACCCATAGACATTCGCATTCACAGGACTGCGATGCAATCCTAAGACTGCAAATGCGTTGCCAACCCTGAGGACTAAGATGGAATGCCTCTATGCTAGTCATTTCACCGGCTGTCTTATCCCCAAACCGGAACACAACAATGCGAACACTGCTGTTTGGCGGTAGGTTAATGGATAAGATGGTGGTAGCGATCCGGACGGGCCCTGCACAAGGTCCTACCACCGGCAACTTAGACTGATTGTGCAAAATGTGGTTTCAGATTTGACAACAAGTTTTTATAGTTGTTGATAATTACGTAACTTTGTCTGCCGTACTCTGGGAATGAAGGCGTGAAGGTATGTATGTATTTATGTGTTTATTTTTTTAGTGTCGGGTGTGGCGCAAACGGGCTTCCCCGGACGTGCATAGATGTACTTCTAAATACTACTTGACATTCTATTGTGTCCACTTTCCCAAGTCGTAGTCCTGAATGATCTTAGAGGCCAAAAACGTTTTTATTCGTAAACACACAACACAAACACTAACTAAACACCACTCTCATTATCTTTATAAACATAACACCAAGTCCAACATTCTTTACTTTCTACATTACACCTTAAAACATAAGACAGCAAGTCGCTCATACAGAATCTTCCGTTAGATTATTATGTTTCTAAAGTAGCATATCTATTACACTGGCCACAGGGCACGTTTGGGGAAAATGCGGGTATTTCCACAATACTCTCGATATCTAATCTGCGACCGGGTCGAAATGAAAAGGCCCAACATGGCGCACACGTAATTACTTGGGTACATGCGATGACTGGCGAGCCATGAGAGGACGTGTAAGGGCGAAAAACCCTTTTAAGAATAGCCATTTTATAACCCAAGCGTATATCTCGGTGATATATCTTCGGCGAGTTCTTTCCTTCTCCGGCCACTTGGTGCTTTGGATACCCAAAAGCCTGGAAAAACTTATACTGGTTGGCAGCGAGGATAGAAGAAGAAGTAGAGGGAAGGCACCAACCTGTTGGACTGATTCCTTACTGGAAGCCCTGAACTGTGACACCCAGGCTGCACTACATCAAGCATCCTTTTTGTATTCCCGGAATCATACAAACTTGGTGTTTTCAAGGAAGAAGTGAATAGGCTTTTTTTGGGTAAGCGTGTACTATGCTCGAACTCGCGTCACGTAACATGAGGTGAGACTGGGGCAAAACACAAACCAGTTTTGGATTTAAAAAAACAACCTGGGGTGTATAACTTTATGGTCGGCACGACCCTCAGACATGAAAAAACGACCAAGGAGAAGACTTCAAGCGTAGGTGAGCTTTGTTAAAGCAAACATCGATGTGATGAAACTCTACATGCATATGGTGCAATTTAATAAAAGCACTGTTTAAAAAAAATGGGCCTTCTTGAGTCAGAAAATCAAGCAGATAGATACTCAACAACGTTGAAGACCGGTCGAATAGCAGTTTAATCGACTTACCATACTCTACAACTTTAATACGCTGTCAGACCTCAAGAATGTGATTACCTCTATATCAAGAAGGCAGCGCCAAAGGCAACCGTCAATCTTTGATCTGTACTTATTACCAGCAGAAAAAGTGGTTCTCCGAAGAAAGCCACTCAAAAAACAACGGGAGCTAAAACGTTTCATATTCAATATTCGTCTAAACGTACGAATCTGTAACTACAAAAACAAAGAGTTAACCTTTTGTCATAAAAAACTACTCAGCCACTTTCATAACGGCAATAATGTAATAAAATCTATTTGGTATTATACCCGCAACTTGTAATAACCCTTTCTATATATCAAAGAGTAACAAAACCAATAACCTCCATAAAATTGCCACTTATACCTTCTTATATCAAGCATAGTGGGTGGGAATATTTACATTGATCCCGCGATTTACTCTGGAAGCACTCTGTAATAATGTATCGGGTTCTTTTATTCAAATCGGATACACGGGCGGGAAACATTTGGAGGCACTGCTGACCCCTCCCGCAGCGATCACGGAACAGTAAGTAAAACCAATTATTATACTTAAGGAAAAAATATTATTAAGAATTTATTTTGCATAATCTATTCTAAAATCCTATCAAAGAGATTGAATATGGTTTACCAAAACATATTCTATAAGTTCTGTTACCCGGTTACTTTACGCGTGATTAGGAGAAGGTTTTGATGTGTATTTCTCTGCAACAAACTAACATTTCCAGTTCCATCAAATCAAAGTCAGAAATTCATTCAGAGGGGTTATTATGACATCGCTATGCAGTTCATTTTACGGTGAGCGTAAAGGACGGAGCTATACCAGTCACATAACTCTGTCCTTTTCTCTCAGCGTAAAATGAATACGTCATAATGACCCCACTGATTGTAAAAAAATATCACATTTATTAAGACACTTTTATATTTTCAGTTCATTTAGTTTTCTCAAGGCGCGGCGACAAACTCATCACCCAACGACGATGGTGAGGAGCTGGACGAAGACGACGGGCGAGGATAAGGGATATTCGTCTAGAGTGACTGCTTGTGCCTGCTTTTTGTCATAATTCATATGCGGTCTTTTATAAAATTGCATCAAGGGTAAAGACAACTGCTATATTAATTTTGTCATAATCGTCAATTGTTTTTTTGCACAGGTAATGTCGCCTCTGATGGTAACTTATTTGAATGTGAGAACCCTAACTCGATACCTTGAGCACGAACTTTTATCTTCCATCGAGTAAGTAGCGTTAACGTAAAATGTGTAAGGTGATTGGTATTTGACGACGCGCTGGCCTAGTTGGTAGTGACCCTGCCTACGAAGCTAGCGGTCCTGGGTTCAAATCCCGGTAAGGGCAGATATTAGTGTGATGAGCGCGAATATTTGTTCCTGAGTCATGGATGTTTTCTATATATTTAAGTATGTATTTCTCTATATAAGTATTTATATCGTTGTCTAGTACCCATAATACAAGCCTTGAGCTTAGTTTGGGACTAGGTCAATTGGTGTGACATTGTCCTCTGATATTTATTTATTTATTTATTTATATAATAAGCCTATTTGCCTATGTGACCAACTTTCTTTCTCAGGGTTGGCAACGCATTTGCAGTCTTAGGATTGCATGGCAGTCTTGTGAATGCAAATGTCTATGGGTCACAGTTTCCACTTACCATCAGGTGGCCTGTGTGCCCGTTTGTCTTCTCTATGCCATAAAAAAAAAAAAAAAAAAACATAAAAATGGCAGGCAAGCACATAATTATCAGGCCATGGTTGATGGTTAATTGGTCCTCGAAACCATAAATACCTTTTTAAAACCAGTTTTAATGTTCAATAATGATTTGAAATAGTTACACCTTCTTCTTCTTGACGTGTAAAAGTGCCCGTGCGGCCTACTTACTGAATAAACATCTTTTATCTTTTTTTATCTTTTACAGTAGGTTTAATTTAGATTAGAGATAAATGATTTTAGACAAAATCAAAGTATGCGTTACATTACATTAGGAACATAAATATTTATTCGTGCAGATATGGATCCGTTGTTCGCTTTTTTCTCGGTGTTTCCAATTGATCTACTGCTAGATCTTTGGACTGTGGCCTCATATGGGTGGATTCTGACAACTATATAAATTCTGATACATGCAACCCTGTTTTATAACTCTCGCTTATGATATTGGACAGGGCTTTACATTATTGATACAAGTGTTCCGATATTTTTTCAAGGATGCCGTAAGTTTACTCAACTGAATTTATACTGACCGGAAAATTACATGACTCTGAGACAGTCTGTTTCACATTAGAAGCATAAATTTAAGTGGTTTTTCGACAAGTTAAAATTAAAGTTTTCACGTATTTTTAGAAGTTACGCTCGTCGAAGGCCAAGCCTAACATTCAGATTAAGGTATTGTTTAATACTGAAACCTGGAACCTGGTTTTATAAAGTGTAATCTGGTATTTTATACCGTAGTATTTTGAGAATTAGCGATTGTAATTCACACTAAGTAAATGCCGAAAATCAAAACAACTTTTTTAAGTCACCCTAGATATAATTTGTATCGGTACGGAAACCTCAAGTCCTAAGTGAACCATCCCGTCTCAGTCTTTTTTCAAAGCCGGTTTTTTCAAAGAGTATTAGGCAAAAGCTGTCCGGAATTGTTTAAGTAGACCGGATCGAGCGCAGATGGCGCGCCCACGTGCGGGCCCGGACAGGACAATAAGTGTCAAACGTCGCGATCCGTTATTGTGCGCGTGCCGCCCTTTGTCTCTGATATTAGGTACGATGTTGGCCATCCAGAAATACATTAGTTGTGCGTAATTACAAAAATACAGGAATATTTATACAGGGTGTTGGTGGGAATAAAAGGTTGTAGTACTGTTAGGCGATGGGTAAACATCTTAGAATAAATGTGCAAAATGTGGTTACAGAATAGGCTAAGTAAAGTTTTTGGAAGATATGTATATTATATTTTTTTTCGATAGTCGTCATCCTGAAGATCATGGAACTGCGGCTCTTTTATTTTTATTTCCTCTAATATTTTAGAAATATTTTTTTTAGTTATGAAGTTGACATTTGTACACTTTAATGACCGACTAGCTTGTTGCCTTCGTACTTAATGAAAAAGAAAAAAAAACACTTCTATATCTGTCATTGTCAAATCAAATCAAAGTAAACAAACGATTCAATACAATGGCTCTTTTCTGTTTGCTTCTGTTTCATGTGATCAGTGTTTTTAGAAATATTTTTAACGATCTCAGAACGAACTCCGGATTTTCGTTTTGCCGCTTTGCTCTAAGACCTTTGCACGATATTTGGTCTAAGTACGATTTATTTTCGAACCCTTTGGCACTTCTTCTTGGACACCGATTTCTTCCTTTCTCGACGACTCTTGCCCTGCTTTTTGATAGCCACGAGAGCACTTTTGAATTGTACAATCCACGCAATGAATTCAGGCAATCCCACACGGACTGTGGAAATGGAGTATTACAAAGATTTACTTGAATTTACTTATTTGAACTGAACTGTTTGTTTACTTTGATTTGATTTGACGTTGACAGATATAAAAGTGACAGTTTTTTTTTCAGAAAAGATTTCTAAAATATTAGAGGAAATAAAACTATAAGAGCCGCAGTTCCATGATCTTCAGGATGGCGACTATCGAAAAAAAAATATAATTTACATCTCTTCCAAAAACTTTACTTACCCATATCAACAAGTTTTTAGAGTTGTTGGAAATTCTGTAGCTGTGCCTATCCAACTCTGGAAATAAAGGCGTGAGTTTATGAATGTGTATGTATGTATGTTAAGAACAATAATAACGAAGAGTAACTATGACATTTCGTGCCATAGTCAAAAATACTAGGATGTTCGAAACTAATGTTTGCTCAGCTTGTTGTTCCAGTATGGGGATAAGAATATCAGGAACATTACTTACATAAGATAGAGGTGTTACCTTTAGCCTCAGGGTTGGCAACGCATTTGCACCCTTAAGATTGCAGCCTTGTCATTATAGTCTTGAGAATGCAAATTTCTGTCTCCGATCCCACTTTCCAGCAGGTGGCCTGAGGAACACCTAAATATTCCGAATTATGTTTTTCCGAAGTTTCATTTTTCCCAAAGCTATGTTATGCTGGAGCTATTTTAGATTGAATACATAATTAAATTGCTATACGTGTTATTATTATTACTATTTATTTTAATCATAACTGGTTTAAATGATTTGTGATAACCTGTTTAATTGAAGTATTTGTTAGATTCCACGACATCGCTGAGTTAAACCAACTACCTATGTTATTCAGAGGAATTTAATATTAATCTTTGCCACTAAACAAGGCCATGACCAAAATTTATAATATAAATATATATAACCCGTCAAAATAGAATGTCCATAATCACCAGATTTAAGTGAAATATCACAAAAAAGGTTTTTGTATGTACTTAATTTTCTATGATGGTTACTAAGCTGAATTCCATTCCCGTTTTTTTTTCAGTTGTAAGTGGAAATCGGATTGCACCCGCGGATTACCCGCATTACCCAGCGTGAGCGCAGTTATCAAAAATCCTCAATGGAATTAAGCTTGGTGCCAATAATATAAAATAAAGTACATTTAATAACCTGTCACTAATACACTGGTACCTAAGCATCTTCGCCTAAGTGTGCAAAATGTGGTTACAGAATTATCATAAAATTTTTAGAGTTGTTGGACATTCTGTAGCTCTGCCTACCCCACTCTGGGAATAAAGGCGTGAGTTTATGTATGTATGTATGTAATGAGCATAAAGCAAGCAGTGCATACTTCATACAAGGTTGCCCATGGTTCTGCTCAAGATTCTATGTATGTAAAATTCAAACCTATAATTAAGAATGTTCATTAAATAAGTAAATATCAGAGGACAACCTCACACCAATGGACCTAGTCCCATACTAAGCTCTACTCTAAGTACTAGACAACGATAAGCTTAAGTACTTACATATATAGATAAATACATAGACAAAACCCAGAACTCAGAAATATTTAATCGTGCTCATCACATAAATATCTGCCCTTCTATTTGAACCCGGGACCGCCCGCTTCGTGGGCAGGCTAATATGTCGTCTAAATAAGTCATATCAGCTGGAAATGTTTTTATTCTGAAATGGTTTTATTTTCCTAGATTTTTACAACACAAAACTAAGCTAGCCTACAGGATCTGTAGGCAGAACCTGCAGGTTCTGTAGGTATATAGGTATATCTCTTTTACCATTTTGGAACGTTAATAGATTAAAAAAAAAAGATTCTCTAACTTATGAATTTTCGGACGAATCACACAGTTGGGAAACAAAACTTTGGACTTGATAGGATACCCGTTCACTTTTACTTAATGCTAGTATAAAGATTGAATGCACGACTAATTTAGTTTTGTTTAATAAATTGTTAAATTATGTCCAGTTTTAGTGTATAAATTTTAATGTATAGTTGTCGATCGTATTGTGAAGGACAAAAGTCGTAAACAAAGTTCAATTAAACCACTTACGTAAAAACTGAACAAACAGCCTATTATTTACAAGTGAATTACATTTACAGACTGAAATGCGATAATTTGTCTGAAGGAGACAAACACGTCACTAAAGTTTCAGCTGAATACATACCTTTTCAGTAAAGCTATAATGCGCAGCGTTTTAAGTGGCTGTTAATATAATAATTGTTTATTACACACATATAGAGGTACTTATGAATTATTTATAACGCTGCCGCCTTTACTGTGAGGTTAATATTTGTAACTGCTTATTTATATAACATTAAAATTAGCTATTTGAATGGTTGATTCTTCAAACTAATACCTTATATAGCTATAACTAACTCACCTGAAGTTACCTAACAAAGTGTCTTCGAAGTGCTCAACTTAAGTATCATGAGAAATCATTATATTTTAATGGCTATAGGTAAAGGCAGTTGGGGGTGCGGGGGGGGTGAGTACGCTCGGGTATGCGACGCTGAGCTATCAGGCACACTCCACCAAGTCCTTCATACACGTCCACGTCGTCCCAGGCTCTGCCGCCGTACAGACCTGGGGCGAACCCACTCATTTTACGTAGTGGGTCGTGCACCCTGGAAATGCTAGCGGTAGAAACGGGCGTCGCATATTTACCAACTACCCCGGACTGCTAAGCAGCTAAGTATGGAGGATGATACCTGGTACGACAGTCCCAGCGTCCAGGTACTCCCTACCCTCTTTCCCGTGATCCAAATATCCAAATTCCTCTCACAAACACCATCCCTTCCCATCCTTATTCCCTCCTACACCCCCTCCTGGAGGAGACAACCTCGACCCCAAAAACCCCAACCTATAGGTGTCACTCGTACCGTGCCTACAGGTGCGTGACTGAGGGGGAGCTCAGTCGCTAACGGTGTACCCTCGATACCAGGCGACCTCGAGGTGTACGTAGCCTTATTCCGGCAAGCGGGGCTCTGCCGGAATGGACCTTTATTTCCCTAGCTTCTCGTGGGATTCGTATGGAGCAAAACAAAAAAAAAACAGAAGGTACCCTGGAAGACCTATGCCAGGAACTACTGCCCCTGACGGTAGGCGCGGAGGAATCTGCCCAAACGCAGGAGCAACAAATGGAGGTGGTGGAGCTCACCAACACGGTGGAAAGGGCCGGCAACGGCCCAAACTCACTGTCTGGGGAGCCTCACTCCGCCAACGACCAACCTGCCAAGAAATTGGCAGGTTCAGCAAAGGGCCGCTACAAGGCTCTGAAGGGATTAGGGATACCACCTTCCGAGGCGGTAGAACTGGCCCAAAAGAGCTTTGCGGAGCTTAAGAGGTTGGGGTACAAATTCGGGTCCTCACACTCCAAACCGCAGCAAAAGCCGGTAAAACGGCCCCGCTCGGAAGAGGAATCACCGCAGGGGCATATACCCAAAGCCCCAAAGGTAAGTGAGACCCCTCCCATACCACCCATACCACCTACTCCGACCTCTACGCCCTTAGCCTTTAACGAGGTCCTGAGCATGATCCGAGTCGGTATCATCAACCCCACTCCGATGACAGACACGCAACTGGGGTTAGTCTGCGACACCATCGTGCAGAAGATAACCGGCTTGGTGAAAGGCGAAGGGCCTAAGTTCAAAGGCTACTCGTACAAGCCAGGATGGTTGCTTGTGACCTGCAGCGACCAAAGGTCCAAAACCTGGCTTGAAGGAGTTATACCATCCTTAAAACCATGGCCGGAAGCGAACCTCACCGTATTACGTGAGAGCGAACTTCCGAGGCCAAACATAGGGATGGTATATATCCCAGAGATAGACGCCACCAAGACCCGGCAAACACTATCTCTGCTTAGTGTGCAGAACCAGGGGCTGCACACTGAGTACTGGAAGGTGCTCCACACAAAGGTCGAAAAGGGAGGGGTGACACTCACCCTTTCTCTAGACGACCTATCTGTGGAGACCCTTCGTAGGTCGAACCTAAAGGCCAGTCTTGGCCTCCGAGAGGTCCAGTTTAGACTAAAGGGCCCGGCCACAGGTGCCCAACAGTCACCACTGGACCCTCCTCCCACCCCAACACCGACGGCCACCACACATGGTCCCCACGCCCCACAAGACCAGCCAGGGCCTTCCAGGCCTGACACATCGGTCGCGCTGGCCCCCACGCCCAACCGCAAGATCCCGAGGGGATCAAAGAGGGCAGTCCCGTTTACCCATCCCCACCCAACAACCAGTGGACCAGCAGAGGGCCGACCGCGGTTTCCCCTTAACAGGGGGACAAACAGGGGCGCCAACCGCTCCAGGGGGACGCAAAGAGGCCGGCAAGGGCACCCAGGTGCCCACCGCCAACCTCATCACTGACGCACCACGGACCAAGGGGGCGGTGTTTCTACAGGCCAATCTCCACCACGCTATCGCGGCCTCAGCGGTCGTTGAGAAAATCTTTGGCGAACATGGCCTGGACATCGCCCTCATACAAGAACCATGGATCAACGCCAATTCCATGGTAGCAGGTATGAATAATGCAGGTAAGATTCTGGTACATGAAAAAGGCTCAAAACCAAGGGCCTGTATCGTGTTTAACAGAAACATCAGCTTTTTGCCTGTTTTAGAACACTTACGTGGATCTCAAAGGGCGTGGAACATCGAAGGTCCTAGTCTGCTCGGCCTACTTGCCCGGAGAGAAACAGAACCCCACGGAAGAACTGACTAAAGTCGTGGACTACGCACAATGACAAAAGTCGGAACTGATCGTGGGTTGCGACGCGAATGCCCACCATACCATCTGGGGCAGCACTGGAATCAACAGAAGAGGTGAGTTACTCTCTGAATTTATCTTTACTAACTGTCTATACTTGCTAAATAAGGGCAACACACCAACCTTCGTTACCAAAGCTAGGCAGGAAGTACTTGA
Source organism: Acleris laterana (assembly GCA_963966035.1). Taxonomy (NCBI): domain Eukaryota; kingdom Metazoa; phylum Arthropoda; class Insecta; order Lepidoptera; family Tortricidae; genus Acleris; species Acleris laterana. Next base: position 16,724,294 of record OZ014455.1, on the reverse strand, counting down.
TATAACATTCGCAACTGAAAAAGTAGCCAAATGCCTAGCCAACTGGCATGTCAGTTCCGAAAACTCAATGTCGGACCACAAACATATTATATTCGAGGTAACAAGTTCGTTAGGTAAAGAACCACAAAAACTTAGGAACCCAAGAAACACTTGCTGGCACACCTACAGAGACTATCTCGAAAAATACCTAACGGACCTCCCAAAATATGTTAAAACTCCAGATTCCCTCAACTGCGCAGTAATGAAACTCTCAGAAGGAATTAACAAAGCCTACGAGAGGAGCTGCCCGTTGAAAGAATCTAAAACAAACAACACAACGACGTGGTGGAACAAAAAGCTGGAAAGGCTTCGCAGCTCCACACGGCGTATATTCAATCACTGCTCTAGGCCGCAAGATTGGGAAAGGTACGGTGGAGCTTTGACGGAGTATAACAAAGAAATCAGAAAAGCCAGAAGAGCGTCTTGGAGACGATTCTGTGAAGATATAGCCCAAACACACAAAGGAGCGAGAATTCACAGAATACTCGCCAAGACACCCACAAACTATCTCGGCCTACTAAAAAGACCAGATAATACCTTTACGACCACGGAGAGGGAGACTCTCGAACTCCTCAGAGTAACCCACTTTCCGGGATCGTACACCTCCGATGACACCCAGCGATGTGCCCAAAGAATTCATCCTGATCACAGGGCGCATAGAGCTGATTGGAATAAGGCCACAAACATCTTCAGGCCTAACAATGTTAAATGGGCTATTGATAAATTCCAGCCATTTAAATCAGCGGGAGAAGATGGAATCTTTCCGGCCCTTCTTCAAAAGGGAGAAAATATCCTCCTCCCGCATCTGGTTAAAATATTTCGGGCAAGCTTTGCCTGGGGAATAGTACCAGAACCATGGACACGAGTCAAGGTACGCTTCATACCAAAAGCAGGGAAAAAGGACTACTCTCAGCCTAAATCCTTCAGACCGATCAGTCTTACATCCTTCCTACTCAAAGCTATGGAAAGGATTATAGACCAGCACATCAGAGCTATATATCTAATAGCTAAACCCCTCAGCTTAAACCAACACGCTTACCAAAAAGGGAAATCCACGGAAACTGCCCTCCTCGATCTGGTCGACAAAGTGCAGAAAACCTTAGAGGATAAGCAAACAGCCCTATGTGCTTTTCTTGATGTGGAAGGAGCCTTCGATAACACGCCCACAAATACCATTCTAAACGGAATGGCATTAAAGGGTGTGGACGGTACCACCATCAACTGGGTTCAGAATATGCTCTCTAACAGGGTGGCATCTCTAACTCTCAATGCAACTTCGCATGAATTCCACACCACACGAGGCTGTCCACAAGGGGGTGTCCTTTCCCCACTTTTGTGGACCCTAGCAGTGGATCAACTACTTGCATTAATGACGGACCAAGACTATGACACACAGGGATATGCCGACGACCTTGTAGTCATAATCAAAGGCCCCAGCCTCCACACAATCTCATGTCTAATGCAAGGAGCTCTCAACACCATAAATAAATGGTGTAAAGAAAACGAATTGTCCATAAACGCAAGCAAAACTGTGATAGTTCCCTTCACTAAGAAAAGGAAGCTCGAAAAGCTACTAGATCTTAAGCTTAACGAACAAATAATTCCAATCTCAAGTGAAGTAAAGTATCTAGGGCTCACCTTAGACCAAAAGTTAACTTGGAACTCGCACATAAAAAACACAATCCAAAAAGCCAAAATGGCTATGTGGACTAGTTGTCGAATGGCGGGGTCAAGATGGGGCCTAAAGCCCAAAATTGCCCTGTGGCTGTACACGGCAGTGGTAAGGCCTATAATTACATATGCCTCCGCTGTCTGGTGCACAAAAACCAACCAAAAGACAACAATAAACACCCTAAACAGTCTGCAACGCACAGCCTGCGTTATCGCAACAGGAGCTCTATCCTCAACACCGGGAGCAGCTCTGGATGCACTGCTAGACCTAACACCACTGCACCTACAAGTGCAAAAAGAGGCTGAACAGTGTATATACAGAATCTGCACCACGACAAGGACGAAATGGAGCTCTCAAGCACTGACCAAGCGTATGGCATCGGTGTTTGAACACAAAACCTTATGCATGCCAACTGATGACATGCATATTGAATATAACTACAAAAAACTATACTCAGTGGAGATACCCTCCAGGGACAAATGGCTGAAAGGCCAGCTGGACTACAAAGAGGGCTGCCACATTTGGTATACAGATGGTTCCAAAAAAGGGAACGATGTGGGGTGCGGCATCTACGGTGAGAGACCAAGACTCAAAGTTAGCGTCAGCATGGGTACGGAGGCCTCAATCTTCCAAGCGGAAGTCTTCGCCATCAACAAATGCGCGGAAATCAACCTTGAGAAGAACCGTAGGCACCAGCACATCTACATCAACTCGGACAGCCAAGCTGCCCTTTTGGCACTAGACGCATTGGAGATAAACTCTAAACTAGTCCAAAACTGCAAAGAAAACCTTAATGCCCTAGGAAACTCCAACAAAGTAATACTTAGATGGGTACCAGGGCACTCAAAGGCAGCTTACGCGGTTAGGAAAATTAGACAACTAACTAATGTTGAGACAGCTCGCATAGTTTATTATAGTTATTTCCATAGTGTGATGTCGTACGGTATTCTGGTTTGGGGTAAGGCAGCTGAAATACAAAGTATATTTGTCTTACAAAAAAGGGCTATTCGTTCTATTTATAACTTAAATTCCCGTGACTCCTTAAGAGAACTTTTTAAAGAAATTCACATCTTAACTGTAGCGTCTCAATTTATTTATGAGAATATTATTTATGTTATTAAAAATTTAAATTCTTTCACCAAAAATTCCGATGTACATAATCTAAATACAAGAAATAAAAATAAAATTGTTATCCGAAAATTCCGCGTCCGTAAAGTATATAAATCATTTGTTGGTCAATGCATTCATTTCTATAACAAATTACCTGACGAAGCTTTAACATTACCCTTTCCAGCACTTAAAAATTACTTAAAAAAGTCGTTAATATCTAAAGCGTACTATAGGGTCGAGGACTATCTAACAGATAAAAATGCTTGGCCTAAACCCGAAACTTAGTCATTCATAATTTGTAAAATTGCAAAGTTGTTTGTCTAGGGGACACCGTTTTTTTTTTCCCTCTCCTCTCTTCCCCCCCCCCCCCCCTTGTCTCTCTCGTAATGTTTTTGACATGTTTTCCTGCTGAACTACGCATGCTATTTGCTATTTGATATTATATTTAATTTAATATTTATTGCTGTATATAATGCTAGATTAAGTACTACCATTGTAACATGTTTAAAAAATGACTGACTGCTGAGTTTCTTGCGGCGTTTCTTCTCGGCAGTGGTCTCCTCTTGGGAAGCGCTGGTAGATTCATGACATGTAAAAGTGCCCGTGCGGCCTACTTACTGAATAAATATCTTTTATCTTTTATCTTTATCTCCAACATTGATGGAAACGAAATAGCAGATGAACTGGCTAGGAAAGGTGCTGACAACCCCCTGGTTGGCCCGGAGCCTTTTTGTGGTATCACAAAAAGGAAATCCTATTCACTGCTAAACGACCTATATAAATCTAGGGCGATCGAGCTGTGGAAGTCCACGAAAGGACAAAAGCACTCGAAATCATTAATTACAGGGTTCAAAAGCAACTTCTCCAAAGAGATTCTACAACTCAAAAGAGAAAAGACTTGCGCAGTGACTAGAATTCTAACTGGCCACTGCAAATTGAACAAACATCTGTTTCTAATGGGTATGAAACAAGAACCGACATGCAGGTTCTGTCAGGAAACAGAGGAGACAGCAATGCACATCCTCTGTTCTTGCGGACCACTAATGCGTAACAGAAGTATCTACCTAGGGCGACATATTGTGGACCCACAGGAGATACAACTTCTCACGGCCCAAAGCATCTGGAAATTCTTAGACGCAACGGGCCTTTGCGGTGAACTTTAAACAAAGGGCTGTTACAAAAGATCAGCAATGGTCGAAGTGACACACAAGGCCCATCCAAACCCCCCAATAATAATAAAGGCTCCCAGACACGTGGGACCTGCGCGGCTACAACTGCTCAATCTCTCATAATCGTATGCCTCTGTATGCGTAAAAAAAGTGCACTTTTTTAATAAACTTGATATGAGAAACTAGAACTATAACTTTTTGTCTGACATGCGAAAAGCAGTGTATTCTTTGGTAGTAAAACCACGCGGTTACGTCTCAACGACTAGAAGATGATTTTGTCCTTGCCTGTGGAATCGGGACATACTCTGAACTACTTTAAAGTAATCTTAAATGTGCTATGTGACTCCATGTTCGCTCTTATTGTCACTAACTTTAACAAAATTTGTTAAGACGCTTGATTATTTTAAAGTAAAAAAAAAATACATAACATGGATGAGCGTTCAGATTCTAGAGTACACTAAACTTGTCTCAACTAAATGTTCACCGTCAATTTCAAATTTCAAATATTAACGTACCGCATGAACCAGGTTCCCGCAATCTTACAAGAACTAAATAAAAAATTCAAATTCAATAACCGTGTATAAATCGCGAATCATAAACCCAGGACAAAATAAAATAACAAGCCAGAGCCGGGACTGGGAAGTTCTCGAATGATTTTCGATTTAAAAAGTTTAAAATTGCACCGCACCGGGCCCGCACCGCGCTGTATGAATTAAAGATACGAAGTTTGATTTCACGAGTCGTTATAGTTAGTTTTAAAATGTAATAACAAAGTTTTATTCTCGCCGCAAGTCTTTTGTGTTTAAACACATTAGATTCCCTTAAGGGCAAATATCTGTGTGATGAGCGCGGGGAGTTCCGGGTCGCAATCTAAATAATAAGTATATAAAAGCGTTTCGGTAAAAGTGCTCTCATTTGTAAAAGTCATACATTTTCAAGGTGAGCGGCCATTAGTAAAAGTGGTAAATTATGATAGAATGATTCAAAATAAACATGTTTTGTTATGTAATGTAATACTCTTAAGTGGAGCGCAGCCGAGATGTTTAATATTCTTACCTACGCGTACATTTAGTTTAAAAAACTGAACACTTAAATCTTAAATACAAATACAAACAAAAAATACAAAATTCTTTATTTCATAATAAGCACTTGATTACAAATATCTCGGCTCCGATATTATTAAACGCCATTAATTATATATGTGTATTTCGAGGTCCTCTAAATAGCTACCTATGTAAAAATTATCAGTGGCCGCTGAAAAAAATATGACAACTGTCTTCAAACTTTACCCAATGCCCTTTCTCGTGTCACAGTATTTTTAACAAATTCCCTCAGAAACGGCTTGACCGATTCTTAAGAAATTTCGTGTGTATATTCAGACGTAAAGTATAATTCATAAGGTAGATATGTATGAAAAAAATATTATTATATTTTTCATATCTTATTGTGCCTGTAGCATTGGAATACTACATTTCACGGGAACGTAGTTCCTACCAATTGCGCAGTCATGTAACTTACGAAATACTTATATTTGACGCAATTTTAAACACAAATTATGAAAAACTATGGAACTTTAAGGAACTACAAACAATACCTTATTTTATAGTATATAGATAAATTAAATTAACATTACATTATAATAGATTGCATTTTCTTTTGTAAACCTTTTAAAAAATCGAATAAAATGAATGCGATTTCAATTAGCAGTATCACTAAATTTGCGAAATGACATCTGTCACAGGCACAATAAGATATAGATACATACATACACATACATAAGCTCACGCCTTTATTCCCAGAGTGGGGTAGGCAAAGCTACAGAATTACTAACAAGTCTAAAAACTTGTTAATAATTCTGTAACCACATTTTGCACAATTAGGCTAAGATGTTTACCAGTGTATTAGTGACAGGTTGCAAGCCCATCGCCTAACATTACTACACAGCCTTTATTTCCTTAGTCGTCTCTTACGACATCCACGGGAGGACATGGAGTGCCACTATTCTTACCCGGCAACCACGCGGGGAAACACACACAATAAGATAATTATGAACAATATTATAGCGACTCGCCAGCGGCTTCACTCCACTGTAAAATTTTCGACTTTCCCGGTGGATATTTCAATTTTTTTAACATAACATAAAACCTTGTCCTGTTAATAACGACCACAACAAAAAAATATTATCCAATTTGTACCAAATTTGTTCAGAAAATATGCAGTACATACTCGTACATTTTGGCGATTCATTTTGTTTTAATAGACTATTATGTATTTTTGTACGTTTATTGTTCTCTAGTATCCATCGTATAGTAAAAGCCTAGTTGAGCTCAATTTGGGCGTAATTCACTTGTCTTTATGTGATATTATCCTCTCGTATCTTTTTGCGATTCATGTTTGAATAAAAACATAATTATAATGATATTATAAATTTCAAAAATGTATTCTCATCCTCAGTAAATGTCTTATAATGTTATAGCGGGGCACAAATAATTTAATATTAAAAGATTATGAAAAATAGGAAATAACACAAGTGACACTCAAATCTAGAAATGTTTATACCTACGTGTTCGAAATGTATTATATGGTTAGGTTAAAAATGTTTTAGAGGGCATTTAAAGGTAGGTTAAGATAGTTTGTCATTTTTTTGCGCTGACAACCAAACCACCAAGAAACAGGGGCCTCGCTTAGCAGGGACCCGTCGACCAAGTGGCAAAGTTGTATAGTTGAGGTCGAAAGACCCGCTTTCAAATTTTGGTAAATTTGGATTTGGACAAAACGTTTACCATGAAACATACAGTCGTGCACATTTATTTTCCTTTTTATATTCCATACTTGTGACGGGAAATAGACAAAATACATTTACCGCTTTTAGATCTGCTTATAATGCGATTCCTTACAGACCAATTCCAATTTGCTGATTGCCCAATTCAGTCATTCTACCACTCAACTATTTATACCACTGCCAAAAATATTTAGAACAATGCATAACTGCCACTTCTCAGCTATCCTATTAACACCATCACTTAATACGTTCCCAATGAAGCTGACGTTAGCTACTGTTGGCAATCCCGTATTCAAATTCAGGTTCATGTCAGGGTGCAATATTGTAGTTCCACTAAGCCAGCGAGCGGATTGGTCGGGCATGCAATGCGTCCCGGAAGGGAGCTTGCACTGTCGGTACATCATTATGGTGTCGACATGTGTCTCTTACAATTATAACTGCGAAACTATTATAGTCGTTTATAGCAATGTGGATAATTGAGATTAAGCATCTGTCACTTTCTGCCTAGTATGTAAGTTCGAGAGTGACGGTCTGACGAATGCTTAATTAACCGTGATAAAGGCGACCATAATATAGGGGCTGGAGAGCCTTAAACGAGGTTAAGACTAGCAATAAAAATGCAAAAGTTGACTGCTCTAATTTTTAAGATAGAAAATGACAGCAATATTGCTTTTCTCTCTTTAGAACTGAAGTTAAAGGAAGACAGCAATTACGCTTCTGCAATTTTTATTGCCTGTCTTATTCGCGCTTTGTGAATAGTGACGAATTTAAAAGGGAAGGCACTTTAAAATTAGAGTCAATCTCCAATTGTTAGTAGCGGTTCGCTACTGTTCGGTAAGTTTATTAAATAGAGTTGCTAAAAATGTTTTAGGCACTTATTGACGACTTTATGCACCGTATCGCTTTTGTTCTTGTGAAATAAAAAACAGAAAAGTCCACAGTAAATTTTCTGCTTCAAAAATATCTCGCGTACAAAGAAAGTAACTTTGGCTTTGTACGTACTTTTTTACAACATACATACATAAACTCACGCCTTTATTCCCAGAGTGGGGTAGGCAAAGCTACAGAATTACCAACAACTCCAATAATTTGTTAATAATTCTGTAACCACATTTTGCACTTTTAGGCTAAGATGTTTACCAGTGTATTAGTGACAGGTTGCAAGCCCATCGCCTAACAGTACTATACGCCTGTATTCCCTTAGCCGTCTCTTACGACATCCACGGGAATATATGGAGTGGCACTATTCTAACCCAGCAACCACACGGGTAACAACATAAAATCTCAATACTACGAGTGCTAATTGCAAACCCTGTAAACTTATTTGGAATATTTCTGTATGCTCGAAGGCAAAAATGGCTCTGAAACATAAGTTCTATAAAAATATCAAATGACGTGTCTTATATATCTCATATGACAAGATCAAATAACGTTGCAGCGAAATAAATTAAAAACGCTAAGGACTTGAACTGTGAAAATTAAATATACGTAACATTCGGCACGCCTGCTAAACCCCAGCGCACACTGCGTCATATGAATAGCATTAGCATTGCTAATTGTTACGACGTCTCCGCGCAGTGCGTTCCGCTCAAAAAGGTCTTAAGTTCTTTAAACATTAGCTTGCATTAGGCTGTTCTAAGGAACTGATGTGATAAGACAATTCTCGTATTTAATTTGCAATGCACGAGGAGTTTATTGGCCGTGTGTGCGACTACCTTATTGATCTCCAGGGCTTTGTACTTAACTGTTTAGTCAGACTGTGCTTTTATTACCTTTCCGTTGTATTGTAAAGCAGTAGTAAATTTATACATTGAGAGTCAGTCTCTGTGATTCCTTTAAGATGATATTAGATAGATAAAGAAGCCCGATATAACGGTGATCCTTACTCTCAGAGCTGGTACTTCTTCGATAATCTAACCTATTTCTTCGAAACCTAACTGGGAACCATCTTTTTGGGAGCTACAATGCCACGAACAGAAACACAAACACACATACATAAATGCACAAGTTAAACGAAACACATCATCGCTCTTTTTGATTTGACGGATAAAAATCCCTACGTGATTTCAATGTAGGTCGAGAGGTTTTACTTGGATACCATTGTATATTTTGACCACTTGACTTTTGAGACTCTTTATTGGCATATAAAAATATAACGATGTATGGTGCGCTCGCACACTTGCTGTGTACGATAACATTTTTCAACATTTCCCGCCTCCCCTACAGACAACTACAAGTTTTGAAAATCTCAAAAAATCTTTAATTAAAGCGCATATACGAACTTAAATAGAAAACAATTTTTATACTATTAGATACTGGCGGCCAAAGTGTTGTACCTAAAATTATATGACGGCCACACCACATAATTCCGAAGAATCATAATTCTGAATTGATCAAATTTCCGATTTTTTATAATTCCGAACGCAATTTTTTGATAGAAGACTTAAATTTTTGCTATCGCTTATAAATCAAACCTAATCTAACCTACGTATAACAAGTAAATTATGCATTTAATCTTAAATAATTCCAGCGTAACATAGCTTTCGGCAAAATGAAAATTAGGACAAATTAATATTCGGAAAAAATAATTTGGAAATTTAAGGTGTAGCACCAACTAACTTTCAAACAGTAAACTAGTTCATACGTACATGTTGATTTTCGTGTTAGTAGTAACTGCTTCAGAACTGAGCGTGGTATATGAACTTGCCCGGTTTTTATTGTTTTAATTGATAATGCCAGATAGCAGGATAGTAATACTTAGTGACATGTTCCGTTCAAAGCAAGAAAATTGAAACATAATAATTATTAATAAAAAAAATGCATTACAGTATCCATCTACATCTACACTTATAATTATAAAGAGGAAAGATTTGTCTTTTTGTATTTTTGTGTGTGTTTATGTTTGTAATGAATAAACTCAAAAACTACTGTGCTGATTTCAAAAAATCTTTCACCCTTGGAAAGCTACATTCACCTTGAGTGACATAGGCTATGTTTTATTTCTCTGCGTGGACGGAGTCACGCGCAACGGCTAGTTTATTATAATTTCATTTAACTTTATCTTTGCATAATTTACTTCTTTAATGTGTTTGTAGCATATTATACTGTTGGTTCTCCAATAAATCGATGACTAAACAAATTCATCACAAATCATTCAATAAAAATGCTCAACTGTTCAATAAAATTAATACAAGTTCCTTAACACAGCTGCAAGCTAAAATACAAATAGATTAACTCCCCAAACACTAGTTCGCCGCCACTGGACTATAATTGAAGAGGGTTCTAATTTCCTGCCGTAACTTAAAGTGCTGTTCTTAGCTGGCTCTCCTTCCTACTGATAATATTTAACAACTTAAATGAAATCATGAACCATGATTTGCACACCAATATCACACTTATTAATATTAATGCAAAAGTGTGTGGGTTTGTGTGTACGTGCGTGAGATGTTTGTTACTTAGTACACTAAGTTTCAATAACATTTGAAATGGAGATAGCTTATGTACCTTGTATTAACAAAATCACTACCGTTGATACCAAAGAAAAACCCTGTTTTAGTGGGACGGTCAACGAAATGGGAGGTATTAATATTCCTACGCGGACGAAGTCGCGGGTCGAAGCTAGTATTCTATAATGCTTTTGATTGGATATTATATTTAAAGAGTAAGACCATCCAAAAAAAAGACTTAAGCAGGAATTCAATGATTGACTTTCGGCTGTGTCCTTATCAATTTTACCTTTTGGTACGTTGGTTGGTCAAATACGACACAATTACTACAATATATTGTTGTTAAACTCCAAAATAAGCTGGATTTCGTTGTTTACGCGAGGGTAATGGAGATGAATGGCGACCTGTGATGGATGTTACCAGTAACAGGTGGACTTCGTTATTAGACTATCGATTACTCTTAAGGATTGCTACTCGACAACATATTTGGTAAATACACACACACACACAGATGTATTAAAATATCATAACTTAACCTAATCAGAACACAAGATTCATCTAATCGATAGTTGATAATTATACTAATAACGTTTGAAACCTTAGTGTCTTTTCCGGAGTCCCGGAAAAAACGTGGGTTGTTCTAACCAAAAGGAAGGTGAACCTGTTTGTTTGTCTAAAATTTCATACCACCGAAGTGACGTAAAATTGTTTCGTGCGACAAAGGCATTTATCTCGAAAAAGTAGCAATAAACGAAGAGGAATGGCGTACAAAATGTAATATTAAATAGATGAAAACAGTTAATGGACCTATATGTAAAATAAGCAGGGCATATTCCTAAATACACCTTTATATTGTTTTGATAACGCCGAATCAGGAAGCCGAGTACTGCGGGGAGCCTCTCGTCGATAAACAACAATTATTGTGGTATGCGTGTAAAAGCAAATATAGTGGTAACTAAATTATTTTCACATAACATTTATATACATTTTGGTGAAGTGAAATAGCACATAAAAGTACTTTCGGGTTTATTTTTCTTTTCCATTCGCACTTACTTATTCTGTTCCGACACATGAAAGTCTATTAAGGACCTCATGTACTGTTTTCACATTAACGTCTTGTAAAAAACTACCATCAATCAATGGAGTAAAAACCACGAGATGAAATAGTGATAATTTTTAAAGACTGACTAAACATGTACCTAAAATACTTAGGTGAAAAATAAAGGTAGGTTAACAAAATATTTCTACCTGTGTAGAATTCGGATGTTAACTTCTGGTAGTAAATGACCTTTACATTGTGAGAATGTTTTACCATAGGGCATAAAAAACAGATAGTCAGTCAGTTACCTTTAAAATTACGTTCAATTGCGCACAAAAATAAATACAACTCGGGACGAAGCCAAGTGGCTTGTGAGCGCCACGACGCTGGTCCGTGGTTTCAGGCGGCCGCTTTGGTGAGACAGCGAACAGGGAATGACATTCAATTATATTAAAAGCTTATACATGTTAGTCTTAAAATCTACATTACAACTTACTTAAGCAGTCCTCCATTTTACCAAATACTTGAGAACAAAATTAAACGTTACGTTTATTTGGTAAATACACACACACACACAGATGTGTTAAAATATCATGACTTAACCTAATCAGAACACACGATTCAAGGAAACTATAACTTGTACTTTATACTTCTTTATTTACGAAGAAACATTTTATTTCTGGTAAAGATAATGTAAATATAGTTTTCAATTACAACCTAGTCAGTCGTCTCATATGAATAAACGATTTTTATTTTACTTTATTGACATCACGGGTTCGATAATGAGTGTCTTCATCGCTACTGACCATGGCATGCATCTTGTTCTAAACCTATCGTAATCAGGTATTTAGCACGACGCGGCTCAATAACACAGTTCATCACATCCTCGGGCTTCCAAATGTTCACTCTAGCATCAGCTGAATCGTGAAACACTATGTTGTTATCGTCATCGAATACAAACTTCTCCACTCTACCTCTCTTATAGGCTGCGTATTCTACAAGCTGTTTGCAACCGCACTATCTATATTGTCTAACTTAAGGTAGATCGCAGCTGTGATAGTTCTTACGTCGGACAGATGAAACGCACTACCGCTGAAAGAGTAAAGGAGCATAATAATATTATTGCAGCTGTCAACAACCGCCAGGTTAGCAAGTCTGCTGTAGCGGAGCACTTGTTGAAGTTTGAACAATTGGAATTAACATCAGATTCTGAAAATTCTCTTTACGAAACGAAATTTATATGATAGACATATATTTTATATTTTATTTATATATGATGCGGTGGAAACTAGGAAATACTAAAATTTCAACGGCGATGATGGATGCTGGACTTCGTGAAATCCGGTGATTAGCAACTGCAATCGTCGTCATGTATCGGACAAATCCGCGGAGACTGTAAGTGTTGTGTGTCAGGTGGGTATTCCGATAAATCCAAAAAAAGACAAGTGCGGCCAGTTCGAAAAACTCGCATCCAACAAATAAACACCAGCCCTCTTCAGTCTGCTCGTGACCATGACCGTTGCAACATGACTGAATCGTCGAGGTATTATTTTAATGTTTTTACGTGATTAAGTCCTGTTTTAGATTTAAAATAGTTTAGTATTGTTGTTCTACAAACAGGCCCCGCGGCATTCAGTACATACATGGCTTTTGTGGCCGACCGTTTAATTTAGAACTTTGGTTAGCCAACTGTTTGTTTTTAGTGGCTTTCATTAACTAAGCGAGGTACCTCATTTGTTGGCCTTTTAAATTCATGAATGTTCAGTCGCCAAGGGAGATGTTTCTGTCTGTCAATTTGTTTTGTAATTTTACGATCTTGCTGGTTAAACTAGATACGACATAATCGTTAATTTTGAATGAATTACCCATAAGGCCAAAATAGACAAAGTATAATGCTCACATTTTGCAAAATAGTTTGATTTATAGAATTAAAGAATTTAATCATTTAAAGTACCTACAAATAACATTCTTATAATAGATGTTACGACAGTCAAAGCTTTATAATAATAGTTACTGGTGAGATGAAGTGAAATTTAATTATTTCAAAGAAAAAAGATGTAAAATCGTTAAAAGATAATAATGAAGCAATTACTAATACACCTGTGATATTACCTGAGCCTAAATGTTGGTCTCGCGGGACAAATCGGGTGAGCGGAGGGCAATCACAAGCCGTTTGACTCAGCGCCGCAGCTTACACCGGGTTGAACCCTTTACATTTACAGCCGATATTTCCAATCCCCGTATAAATATACGACATTTTAAGTTAACGTTTTCCTTTTCTTCGTTCTCGCTAATACGTATCGGATTGATGCTGTTATCTGGTGATTTAAAAATCTGCCCTTAGATTTTAAACTGTGGCTTTATCAAAACAAGACAAGTGTCAAGCCTACAAATAACGCACTAACGTGGGCTTAAACCTTATAAGAAATATTGGTCTTGGTCCGAATACTCTAATGTTTTTTTGCTGAATAAAGATATGCCAATCTTCGCCTGAAGTTTTCATAGTCCTGAATCTTTCATCGGACAATGGCTAGGTAGCAATTCAACGAAAAAATGCAGCCAGTCTCATGTGCACAAAAAAAAAAGATATAAAAAATAATAATTCTACACTCAAGAGCAAAAATAAAGGGTCAGAGTGCGTTTTTTATACAAACGAGGGTATTTCGAAGCCTTGGTTTCTAGTCAGGCCCAGGGGTATTTTTTAGTGAGGTTTAATGGTGGATACTCCAAGGTTCAATAACGTAGGTCAAAAGTTCTTAAGATACCTAACTGATCGCACAATCAGTTGACTTGACACCACAGCGAGAGAGTTTGGGTCAGCATTTGGATTTCCTTACATTTTATTGTCATTTTAGATGTTTTTCTGAACATGCACAATTCCGGCGTTAACCGCAGATTCAATCAGTTGGGTGTCCTAAGCACTCTGGAAATCCTGTATCGATGCTCGGGGTATCCATCATCAGATTTCACTACAAGCATCCCGTGGCGGGGAACCAAGGCTTCGAAATAGCCTCGTTTGTATGAAAAACGTACTCTGACCCGTTATTTTTGGTCCTGAGTGTATAACTCACAAGTTTTATAATAATTTCGATGACTTCTGCATGGCATAGAATGAACACCCTCGTAATACTACTTCTCAAAAATGCTGTGAAACAGTTTTTGTTTTAATTAGAAGTAAAATCAACAAGTTTTTTTTTCTGACAAATTTAATTCCAAATAAACAACAGAAAAACGTAGCATACTGTATAATTACATTATTGACACGTATAAGATGAAAAGAGATGCCTGTGTGAGTGTGACACGCATGTCAAAGTCAAATGCAGGGATATGCGTGCGTGTCTACAGGCACACACGATCAGAATAGTTCAATGTCTGATAGAGTAAATAGAGGGGGCTCTAAAGGCTAAATTTTAAAACCATTGTTTTCTCGGTAAATACTAAACCGATTGTTACAATACTTTGCATATTAGTCAAAAATACCGTAATAAACGTGTAGTTATCGTTTATGTCCATAGGCTGAGGACACGTTGTATATTTTGTTTGCTTGATTGCTGTGTATAAAATTGAGTTTGGCACGCATATAACTCATAACATGTATGTGTGAGTAAGTGCAAGTTCCCTACGAAATAACACTGACTGTGCAGTTTTCCTGCCAGTGTTTTACCGCAAGAGCACTAGAACATAACAGAACTGACTGTTGAGTTTCGAGCGGCACTTCTTCTCGACGTCTTCTCTTGGGCAGCGGCGGTAAAATCAATAGTTGAACAAATACCTGTGCAGCCTACATTTATTGTTATCAGGAGAGCTTGTATTTTTGTCTTTAAGGACTTTGTTTACAGTTGCTGTGTAGGTACACGGCTACGTACCGCTGGGAATCGAACTCTTTACTTTACGATCATAATTGGGATGATGGCTGATGTTGAACTTTACTATAAGTATGACTCTATTAATATTGATTGAATAACTGGAAATTATCATAACAAAAGTGAAAACAGAGAAAGGAAAATTGATTTATGGACATGAGACTTCAGAATTTCGAAAAAAAAAATATTTTTTTATCAAAAGTAATTTTAATGATACTATCAAGAGCCCAAGCCTGTAAATTGATAATAAATTGTATCGCAGTTTTCTACGTTCAAAATGAATAATTACTTGTTTTTACATTTAGTACCGTATTTAGCTAGTTGTGATGTCATAATTTGCTATCAATTTGAATGGAGCATTTTCAACGCTTAGCAGAAAAAAATTACGGACTTTGACTCTCATTTTTGACTTCAGCAGTGCTATGATTGCAGTTGGTTCCATATATACATTTGATTCTTACTTAAGACTAGATTAATTTGCAGCATAAATAACAAAAAGCATGATTTAAAAAACGCTACTGCTGTTTGGATAATGTCGTCAATAGGTAAAATGTTAATTATCATCTACATCATATATCGACGACCGTAATCTAAATTGACGTAAGGGACAAAATGGCGAAAATGAGTTATGAATGGAGTTCTGTTCAGTTTTTTTTTCTCTATCGATTGGTATAGGTGACATCTCAATAGCCTTAAAAAACATGCCCCTTACAGCCTTAAGAAAATGTTACTTTTACTCCGTATTTCAAACAAATACGACGTATCGATAGCAATAAAAAAAAGTTCATTTACTTCTTGGTGTAACATTCATCTTCGCAATTTACCTAACGCTGTAAGGAGCCATTAAATAAGTAAAGGTACGATACATCATTTAACGTTCTCAAAATTATCTACAAAAACAAAATTCATTCTATCACAATTAGATGTAACTATAATTTTCTAAATTTATCTACGTCGTAAAAGACTATTCTGTACTTAAGCAATTGTACGATACGCAGTTTTGCTTTCACAAATGTAAGGCAACAGTGACCCTTACGGTAATTTGTAATTGTTTCAAATGTTTGCTAAGAGTATATACGACATTTTTTTACAAGTAAAATGTCAAAACTACCGTCCCTTACATTAAAACATAGCTGCAAAATTTTAACTATTACCAAAAATGTAAGCGTTATCTCTTTCGTTAGATGGCATACGAAGTGTTCGTCAATATAGCTAAATTAGTCTAACGCACTTAAAGTTGCTTGAGGGTGAAAGAGATCTCACTATCACCTCGTGTATCAAAAACATTGCAGAAAGAGCATGTCGCTCCTGGTAGTGGTTGACAATGTTGCCGCTTCATCTGATTTTTAGGAAATCTACTGAATTTTCTTGACAATCTATTGATTTTTGAGCCTTGGACTTCGATTGAAAATATGGCTATAAATGCATTTAAAATAATATTCCAAGGGTTTGTTTGTTTGTGCAAACAGAGTATAAAGTATTTACAATAACACGACACGTGATAACTATAATTTTACAATAGAAATAAAATAAAATAATTTTAATGAGAATACTCTATACATAATTCAATTGTTAGTTTTCCAATAAAGCGTTTACATACATACATACGAACAAGAAAAAAACAGTTTTATAATCATTTATTCAAAGGTATGTTCGACTGATAAAAAAACTATTCGTTTTTCGAATTACACCTGGCTACACTGAATTGAGTGCTGCCGCTGCTTGCTCAGTTCTGTTTTGCACGAGCACTCGTCTTCACGCACGTTTAAGTACTTAATAATAAGGAAGGCAACCGAGATTTGATAACGATGAATAGGAACAGTATTGAATCACTCTTAGCTCGACGCAATAAATTACTGCGGGATCGAGAAGAGTTATTGCAGTAAGTATTTTATTTAATAAAATATCAAGGTTTCGGCTACATGCAATTACCGTGTTTGTGTCTTCTTATGTAGGTATATTATTTTTCAAGTCTTTAGAAATGCTATGCTAACCAAAATACTTTGTTACGTTTCTAAATACATTAAAATATATCTATTCATTCTTGGTATTACGACATAACTTCCTAGGAAAATACCAACTAAGTTACTTGTGTGCTATTTTGTTAAAATAAACTTAATAGAGGACCAAACTATTGTTTAAAGTACTAATCTATACTTTAAACAATAGTTTGGTCCTTTATTAAGTTTATTTTAAGAATTTTTGGTCCGTTTATACAATTCTGGTATCTGAACACCAGTAAGTATTTCGACCCTATTAAGATAGCATTTGGCCTAATTGTACTACTATTATTAAGTTCTAATTGATACTGTCGAATTAAAATTGCTTATGTTTTTACATTTCTAATCGTTTTTACACCGAATAGTGTATTTTGTTTTATTTTATTACTTGTTACTAGCTATTGACGTATTAAAGAGAGCTCATAATGGCGTATAATATATAGTGATGTATCATTGCAATATAATTATAAAAACACTCGTTTACAATAACACGAGAGCAACGAATAACTTTCATTAGAATTGTCTTATCTCTTTTACTTCTTCAGAACACTTTACTTTAATTAAAAACCTTGTATATTGCCGATAGTAAAAGAAAAATGAAGATTTAAATAGTGAAAGTCCTGTAAACACACAAGTACCACTACATAATTGCGATTCCGAGCTCTGGCAAATTATGTCTATACTTAGGTACATGATTGATCTCTTAATTTTTCTAATAAATAACACATTTACATTTTATGTTTTGGTTTATTATTCCACCTAAGATAATTTCCCATGTACCTTTTACGCCCTGTCATTGATTAGTTTCAATGGAGTTACGACCACTTTAATTTCGTTTCTTTCAATTTATTTGTAGATACATCAAATTCACTCTAAAGTCAACTGTTGAAGAAGGGTGTATTGGACATAATGATTTTTTTTTTTTGACGTAAGGGACATGCTATCTCAGTAACTAAGCGTTAAATGATAAATTGAATTATTTGTAGTTAAAGGGTTAAAGAAAATAAGTAATTGGCTATTATCAGTTACATGATACGTAAACAAACAAAAAAAATATGAATTTAAAATGAAAAAAAAAACAGTTTTTTGGCTCTCCTGAAAAGTAGCCATTTGTCCCTTACGTCAATTTAGATTACGGTCGTCGATATTTTATTCCGTCAATTTCTCATTTTAAATACGACATATTGCTGGTCAACCGAACGATCAAACAACAAAGATCTATACATACATAATATACAGGTCAAAAACATTACCGTCCTCCTTCGGCCGTCGGGTAAAAAGAATTGTCATCTACCCTATTGCTCATTCTTAACACCCCCTAAACATCATCAGCACCAGTCATGCAACCTCTTGAATTTTCAATACCCCACCGACTAAATGACCCAGTATTCCCCCCATGCTCTCTCGGTTCCGAAGCGCCCGTATACATCACATTAAGCCGTGATAACGCTAAGCGAGGAGCGTGATAACACTCGGGGAATTTAAACAAGGACCCTTCGAGGCTCTGAATAAACGATTGCATTGGCTTTTTGGAAGGACTATTTGATACCTTCTAAGGTTTGTATGATGCGAGCGAGTTTGGTATTAATTTATTTTTTTAAGGGAAAGAGAAGGGAAACAAGCACACACCTTATAGCAATTGTGACTACGCATAGACTTTTGTATTTTTAGACTAGGATCTTGGGACTGCAATGCTGCGACAGCAAATGCGTGGCCAACCCTGAGGTCTAAGTAAAGATGGAATGCCCCTGTGCTAGTAATTTCACCTGTTGTCTAACCCCATACTGCAAAACAACAATGCAAATAAGTGCTGAGTGGCTTTAAGCTGAGTGCTAGCACGGGCTTTTCATATATTTTTTATTTAACTAAATTATCCACTTTCCCAAAAAATATTTAACAGTTATAGTTTCTCTCTGTTTTCACACAGCCGTGGTAGACAGAGAAAAACTATCCCAAAAATTAAATTCCCGCCTTATGACATGAGCACTTAATGTTTTTTTTCTAATTTTGGAAAATGAGGGCAAATGGATCAAATGAGCAAATGGGCAAATGAGGGGAGAAAGGGTGTCGTAATATCGCGTTGGTAGATCCTTCAACTTACCGCCACGCAGTTATTTTTGCATTGTGGTGTTCTGGTAAACTACTAGCATAGAGGTATTCCATCTTTGTCCTCAGGGCTGGCAATGCCTTTGCCGTCTCAGGATTGTAGTTTTGAGAATGAAAATATGTCTACGGGTCTCACATCCCCCTTACCATCAGGTGGCCTGTGTGCTCGTACGTGTTCTTTCTGCTTCATTTGACGGTGTGTTTAGTCAAGTTGCTAATGTGCAAGTGAAAATATTTGTGTAATGAGTGCGTTTTTAAGTATTTATTCTTAAGTATGTTTATGTTTATTGTAGTTGAGTACCCATAGCAGAAACCTTGAGCTGAGTTAAGATTTAATGTGGTTGCCTGGTTAGAATAGTGCCACTTCATATCTTCCTGTGGATGTCGTAGGAGGTGACTAAGGGAATATAGGCTTGTGGTACTATTAGGCGATGGGCTTGCACCCTGTCACTAATACACTGGTAAACATCTTAGCCAGATTGTGCAAAATGTGGTTACAGAATTATCAACAATTTTAGTTCTTAGAGGGCGTTAAGGTTTGTATACAGGGTTATTGGTAAGTCGACCTATTCCCGTTAGGAGGCGATAGGGGTGACCATTTGCGATAATTTTGATCCCCATATGCATTATGCTAAAGTGAACCATTTTTGAGTTATCGCGTTTTTTAGTTTTTTTTTAAATTATTCAGAAATTCAACTTGAAAAATTTATTACAAAAAAAGTATCAAACTAAATCTATTTTTTATTTCTGATTTAGAAAATCAATTAAACACTGGTTATTTCTCAATATTAAAACAGTAATTATCGGTCCAAATTTAAAAAAGCGAGACGGAAAACGAAAATTTTTCAATATTTTTTTGCGATCGCTTTCCACTAAAATGCCTTACAAACAAAAAAAACGTTATAAAAGTTGGCTTGCAGAATATTTTAAAAACTTAACTGTTTTCTTAGCTCTCCAAAAATGCATAACAACTAGGAACTTATTCATAAAAAAAACTGAAAAAAAACATCACAAAGGAAGCGGGTGGAAATTCATATTCGAACTAAACTAAAGAAGTAGTGACTCAGAAATGCAACTTCAAAAATTAAAAAAAAAAAAAACCAAAATTTAAGTCAACTTTTTTTATTTGCTTTTGTACAAGATGAAATTGTGGTTCTTACGCAATATTAAAAAAAATATTATCTGTACACGTTTGAGAATACGAGGCCGAAAACTAAAAAAATACATGTTTTTTTTCTCAAACTCCAACATAAATTACACGAAAACAGAAAAATGTACCAATACATTTGGCGTGCAGATAACACATAAAAAATTAACGTTTTTACAGCTTTCTAACGAGCTATTAAAACTAATATGATTTTTGTTAAAGATTGCTTGAAAAAATTGATCACAAAGAAAGTAACAAGGAAGTCACGTCCGAACATAACTTAAAATTAACTAACTACATAAGTCACAGTTACGAAAAAGGATGCGTATCTGCGTAAGAAATGGAGGTAGCCATTTTGAAAATGAACTATAAAAATCCTGATTATTTAAATTATAATTGTTTATTTTATTAGTTTTAAATTTGTTACTTTTTACAGATATATTGTTGTTATTTGTGTTTACGAGTATAACAGTTACTTTTGATAGATTTAGTTAGTTGTTGGTAATTCTTTAGCTCTGCCTATCCCACTTTGGGAATAATAATAATAATAATAATAATAATAATAATCGTTTAATTCAGAATTAGATTCCATAAATAGGTTAATTACAAAAGTTCATTAATGAAGGCGTGAGTTTATGTATTTATGTATGTAGTTAGTTAATTTTAAGTTATGTTCGGACGTGACTTCCTTGTTACTTTCTTTGTGATCAATTTTTTCAAGCAATCTTTAACAAAAATCATATTAGTTTTAATAGCTCGTTAGAAAGCTGTAAAAACGTTAATTTTTTATGTGTTATCTGCACGCCAAATGTATTGGTACATTTTTCTGTTTTCGTGTAATTTATGTTGGAGTTTGAGAAAAAAAACATGTATTTTTTTAGTTTTCGGCCTCGTATTCTCAAACGTGTACAGATAATATTTTTTTTAATATTGCGTAAGAACCACAATTTCATCTTGTACAAAAGCAAATAAAAAAAGTTGACTTAAATTTTGGTTTTTTTTTTTTTTAATTTTTGAAGTTGCATTTCTGAGTCACTACTTCTTTAGTTTAGTTCGAATATGAATTTCCACCCGCTTCCTTTGTGATGTTATTTTTCAGTTTTTTTTATGAATAAGTTCCTAGTTGTTATGCATTTTTGGAGAGCTAAGAAAACAGTTAAGTTTTTAAAATATTCTGCAAGCCAACTTTTATAACGTTTTTTTTGTTTGTAAGGCATTTTAGTGGAAAGCGATCGCAAAAAAATATTGAAAAATTTTCGTTTTCCGTCTCGCTTTTTTAAATTTGGACCGATAATTACTGTTTTAATATTGAGAAATAACCAGTGTTTAATTGATTTTCTAAATCAGAAATAAAAAATAGATTTAATTTGATACTTTTTTTGTAATAAATTTTTCAAGTTGAATTTCTGAATAATTTAAAAAAAAACTAAAAAACGCGATAACTCAAAAATGGTTCACTTTAGCATAATGCATATGGGGATCAAAATTATCGCAAATGGTCACCCCTATCGCCTCCTAACGGGAATAGGTTGACTTACCAATAACCCTGTATACTCGCAACTATCGATTTACTAAAAACCAGTTGCTTTAAAAATACAGGTTCATTTCACTGTCCATGATTCGACCAAAGTGACCTTAGTTTCACTAAAAACACAGTTTAAAACGTCGTCGCCGCCCGGGCACTAGTTAAACACACTCGGGCCTACGCAAATAATGTGGAATTGAGTGTAGAGCAGACAAAGCAGAAAGTATCATAAAGCAGGTTATGTAAATCCAGGGAATATAAAGGTCATATCAACATCAGCGGCGCGGGGCGGCCAGGTTGGGGCGGGCTTCGCGAGCTGCAATTGTGTTTGCAACTGCTGCGGTTTGCGGAAAAACTCACTTATTATTTAGTTATGTTCTTAGTGCCTTTTTCTTCTTCATATTTAGACGACGTATGTGGGTATTTATGTACGGTTCTTGGTTCGTCCGTAGCGACTGAACGGACGGCCTAACTTGGACAAACGATAGAGATAGAAACGATGGAGTTTCTTGCGGCGCTTCTTCTCCGCAATGATGGTCTTGTCCGAAGCGCTGGTAGACTCACCCTATATTACCGATGTGTAAAGAGCCATCATGTTGCCTATTTAATGAATAAATATTTTGAATTTTGAATTTTGATAAATTATTCTATTGGTTTTAGCGTCGCGAATTTGTTTATAAATAATGATAAAACCGCGGAATAAACAAAACATGGTAAATTGACCGTCAGACTTCACGATCAAAATTTGGCTAGTTTACTTTCGATAAAAATAACAAATTTGTGATTTTATCGGCGTCGCGGTGGATAATTGTGAATAAAACGGAAACCCATCATTCTATGGAATTTGAATTCATTGATTGTACATATCATCGACTAGTGACCCGTCCTTGCTTCCCTTCGGTTTATGTGAGTATAGCCTTCCTCGATAAATGGGCTATCTAACACTGAAAGAGTTTTTCAAATCGGACTAGTATTACCTGAGATTAGCGCGTTCAAGCAAATAAACAAAGAAACTCTTTAGGTTTATAATATTATAGTATACATAACAATCGACTTTAATTTCACCGAACGCTATCTTCTGCTGAAACCTTATTAGTTTACAGGATATCTCAAACGTTCATTCCATAGGTTAAGTTTGGTTAGACTGGTGACTAGGTACTTTCCCGTGTGGTTGCCGGATTAGAATAGTGCCACTCCGTATCTTCCCGTGGATGTCGTAAAAGCCGACTAAGGTAATAAAGGCGTGTAGTACTGTTAGGCGATGGGCTTGCAACCTGTCACTAATACACTGGTAAACATCTTCGCCTAAGTGTGCAAAATGTGGTTACGGAATTATCAAAAAGTTTAGAGTTGTTGGAAATTCTGTAGTTCTGCCTCCTCACTCTGGGAATGAAGGCGTGAGTTTATGTATGTGTATGTAGGTACTTTAAAAAAGACTCATGTGGCGAGAAATGCCTTTCGATGTAATGATAATTCTGCGTAATGATACGTTCGTTAAAAAGTGTTTGATTAAATAATAGGTACCCGGACAAAACATCCCATCACTTTCAGGCCAGTATGCAAGTGTAAGAGTGACGGATGCTTTATCCACCGCGATAAAGTCAACCAAAATAAGGGCATGTAATCATAACCAATTACAAGATGCTAAATATGTAAACTAGAATCCCAAAACTTAACATTCAAATTAGGTATGTACGAGTTTATTGTGTTTTACCAAATATCTGCTACAGCTGTGATGAAGGGTTCCAGAGGCCAGAGGATGAGGACGTTAGCTCCATTCCTGTCATGCGTTATTCAATCGTATTAATAAAATAATTAAAGGGATGGAGCTAACGTAACTTCAACTTCGATTTTCAAAGTAGGTCCTCTGGTATATCGGCAAATAACCGGATCAGTAACTGTGTAGTTCAACATGAATCAACTTCCCAATTTGGCACCAGCGTCACTATTGCCTATCGCACTCGCAATCGCAACCGGCTTCAAAGTGGAACAATTGTTTTCTTTTTGTATGCAGACACGCTTTCAGACTGTCAAAATGAAGGCGATTGCGATTGCGAGTGCGTTAAGCTATTAGCCCCCCTGGTTGATCCGATTCATATCAGATATCGTAACGATAACGTATCCGGCAAAGTGTAACATAATTAGGTGAGTAATCGGATCCGTGAAGTCACGTGACGCCAACATCTTATACAACACACGCGCCTGCGCCATATCGCGTCGTTGACGATAATAATGATCATTTAATACGTAACGCTCGACATAAATGGTGACCCCACTGCCATAAATACCAAAAAAAAGCGACTAACTGCAATATATTACTCAAAACATTATATACTCTATTTGTAACATTAGATTTAAAATGCTTATCCTATTACTTCAGTTCAGCACCTTCTTTGGTATCAGTGTATAATGTCTAAAGTCACACAAACTCACTAACATACACATATGTGCAGTAACACACACAACACACACAAATAAAATGGTAATACTTAAGAATATTTTTAACTAGTGTAAGCTAAGTTTAAATTGAAATTTTGTACTTTAAATAAGGTAAATCACTAAGTACCCTTTACTATACTTTGGAGAGCGAGGTCTCCTGATACAGATATTGTTATATCTAAATCCCTTTACGCACTTCTACCGCCGGCGAGGAAGCGAGTAGCTATCAACTATTTCCTCGCTCAAGAAACGAACAAAATGTATAAACCTTGTATCAGTAAAAGAGACATATATATTCATAGTTAATCGTGGGCTGTTCACACTGTTCTCTCTTCACTAGTTTGTCGCAGCGGCAAGACTAGGGTGAGTAGGGATCAAGGGGTGAGTAGGGACACAACCTAAAATGAAGTATATTATAATGTTACTAATTAGGTATAACACTGAAATTATTTCCAATCGACATTACATGGTTGTCCATTAAATACTTGTTCTCATTTGTAACAAGTAATGACTTATTTTAGGTTGTGTCCCTTCTCACCCTTTAATCTCTTTTCACCCCGTTTTACGGTACTCGCTCAGCTACCAGAGGTACCGCCCGAGCGAGCGGTGCGAGTAATCGCCCGTCTTGCAATCGAACACTCGCTTAGATAAGCGACAAGTCTATCGGAACTACGCACTCGCTTCTCGCTGCTCGCCAACTCGTATCTAGTTTCCAGCTCTAATCGCTTCTCGCTCATCGTTGGAGTACAAGTGACGAGTGACAAGTGCCTAAGAAGCTAGGGAAGCTACGGATAGTTCGATACATTCATGTTATCGCATTAAAACTCGGTCGCAATTGTCAAGTAACTAAGAGCTATCGTAACGTTAACGATAGGATAACATGTCAAAAGCAATATGGTTATACCAAGTAGAATAGAGCCCGAAGGTTGCGCGATGCCGCCCGCAACTCCCCCCCGTGTGCGCCCCCCGCGGGCTCGCTGGGCTCACTCTAGCCGAGCCCCACGTTCCTTGGCAACCGCCGTTCTTCTTCGCAAATTGCGATTTATTCCAGACAAATGTCTAAATAAAGCCTTTTGCTCTAGCGCCCGTTGTAAAACTCTACCTGCATCTTTGCTATATAATTCCAGCGACTTTGTTATGAAATGTGTTTTTCTTGAGAGATTATGATTTATTTCGCAATGTTCGAAAAGCTAATTAACAACTTCGAGGACCCGATCTAAAGCGTTATCTACTCGTTTCTATTAATTAGTATACTGTACACCTGAAGAACATTGTTTAATGACTCATACATATAATTACGAGTATGTATGATTCAACTTCCTAGTTTGTACAAAAACAAAATAGTGTTATTTGTACAATTATCATACAGTCAATTATTTAGTCTGATAAAAAATATCTGCTTATCGGATGACTTATTAAAATAGATCCTGTAATTATTTAAAGAACAGTGAGGTTATTATGACGTATCTGTGCCATTAATTTTAAGCTGAAAGAAAAGGACAGAGTTATGTAACTGCTATACCTCCGTCCTTTACACTCACCGTAAAATGTCATAATAACCCCCTGACATGTCGAACGTTTCAATTTTACCGGATTACATATGGACGACCAAATTGCATGAAATTTCATCATTCAAAGTCACATAAACCATAATGTCTCATTTCGATGCAAAAAAAGGATCGTAAGTTAACAACCCAATAACACATCTTGCGTCACGGTATAAAGTCCAGCCGCTGTCTAATTGGTGCCTTGCAACAGACTCACAGTCGGACAGGTCGAGAGGGACGCCTTTTACCTTAAGGGACATACAATGGAGTCTGACTCGCGCACGAATGGATCCGTACCATTATCTAAACAATATTAGACATTTTAATACACGTTACCAATGTTCCGGTGTGGGGATAAGATACCTGGTGAAATTACAAGCACAGACGCATTATAAAGATGGCGGTAATGTAGCGATGCGGACAGACCTTTTTTTTTTTGACCCAGGAGTTCAGACTGGGGCCAGGGCGGGTTATGTCCGGCATGCACGGACTTGCGCCAATCTCTTTAGGAGGGGGCTACGGGACCGCTATAGCGCCAAAACGTAGCCCCCCAATAGCGGATGCCCTTTGGGGGCTTTTACAAGGCTCCTCGCCTACTGCTCTGAGGGCACTCTGGAACACAGCAGGGGCATGCGGACAGACCTAGCTCAACTTTTTTTTAAACCTGATTCACAGTACCATTAGATTCCCGGGTTTTAATGGGATTTTCACAATGACTCTGCTGTTTTGTTGAAATGATCTCATAAACCAGTTATAAACAAAATATCGCCTGACCGCATAACGATGATGTTTGCGTCATGGTCCAAGGTCCGATTCAAATAACAAGTGATGATTGGACTTTGGCCACTGGTTTTTTGGAGTCACACCACATTATTAAAATGAAACCTGTTTCTTATGTCTCCCAGATGCGAAATACTGTGAATATAATAAATAAAAATTTCACAAAACGATGCTAACATTGATTAAACTTAACATCGTATGGTGAAGTTGGTACTAGAAATCGACTACTTTGTTAAAAAATGATTCTTTAAAATTTATATGAAATGTATTAAAAACGCTTTTAATTATTGATGTCACATGATGTGAGTTCTTTAATAATATCTTTATTTGCATCCAGAAATTACACCTGAAATAACAATTTATTTTGTCCGCAGTTGGGTAAACTTCAGTAGGTAGTCTTCATTATGTACCAGATTGAAATATAAATTCAGCATCATGGCGTTACATAATAATTGTATTATTTTAAAGAGTCGTGAAGGCTGTTCTAAAAAATATCACAATTAAAAAGGAACGCGGTGCGATAAAGTAGTTCATCGTACAAAAATTAGTTTCATTTATTTCAATTTGGTTATAACGAAAACCTTAAAATGGCAGTAAAATAAACTTAAGGACTTCTGATGATTATGAATTTAAATACTTTTTGACTACAAATTTGTAGTTGAGCCTTTGTATGGACCCATACAAAAAAAGGCAAAGGCTTTGTTTTAGAATCTCCAATACTAACTAACCTACAAATTCAATCAATTGCAGAATTTACCTTAGTGACTTACATACTAAGATAAATTTTGCAACTGATTGAATTTGTTAGTGCCGCGGTATTGCAGTGTCACCGACAAAATGATGCTAACTTTACCGTTTTCTTCTCGAATCGATATTATGTGTGGAGTTGACATTAGCAGTCGACGATCTGTCATTGACTTGCGTCAATCTTCTATACATTTTGTTGTTTTTCCAAATTCACTGACTTAGCGTTATGCATCATGACTAGGCTCTCAGATATCTAATATCTGCCTACTAAAGTTATCGCTTTCCTTTTCTTTGTAATGTGACAAGAAAGGACAGAACTACAATTTATCTGTGAGATAATATTGGGAAACAGGCTCTTTATCGAACCCTATAGCATTATGACTTACTCGTATAATATGAAACAAAACAAACAAGGTTGGCTGCATGCATGACCTTCGAGGTACGAACACAACATTGGCACAAGTTTTTGCACCTCATACTTAATGATAATGAATAAAAAACATTTTATTTTTTTATTTATTTTAGCTTTATTGCGCAATAAATGAAGAGTATAAGTTTCGGACTTAATGCCTTAAGGTATTCTCTACCAGTCAACCAACTGGCCAAACAGATACAAGACGTTGGTGCTTACTGTAAGAAATCAGCTAAACATAAATTATAGCTTTATAATTCTATAATATAGTAATATAACTGTATAATAATGAACAAATTAAGGCATTTAACACCTGCGGTGGCTGTGAGCCGGCCTTATTGTAAAATTTATGATGGGACTCCACAGGGGTAGGGTCTGTCTTAGTAATACAAGGTTATGGTTCAGAGGTCAAGAGAAGAAAGTCTTGAAAAATGCAACAATATTCTTAATAAGGAATAAAAAGAGAAGGTTTTGTATACAAAGAGTTATTAAAAGGTTAAAAAAGGGCCGGCACAGGGCCAGTGCAGGTGAGTATAAAACACCTGCGCGATTAACTAAGAAAAGTCCCTACCCCTTTGGAGTCCCACTATAATTCATAATTAAAGTTTAAAAAAAAGTGAGTTCTGCGATTCCTCTGGTGTTGCGGGAGTTTATGGGTCGCGGTGTTCACTTACAATCAGGGGTGTTGTTCTCTCAAAAACAACGGACGGTCGGACGGACGAGCGAAATCGCAGCGGCAAGTTTAAGTAGTCCCGTCAGAGCGAACAAAACAGATTTTAGCGCGTACATTTTCAATTAGGCAGCCTTATACGTACGATCCATCGGCAGAAACCATGCTGCTAAATTGAAAATGCACGCGCTAAAATATGTTTTGTTCGCACTGACGGGACTACTTAAACTTGTCACTTGGACATTCACTCGTTCGTCCGTCCGACCGTCGTTGTTGAGAGAATCACTACCCTGGTGACTCGCTTGCTCGTCGGCCTCCATTTTTTAAGTTATTATATGAAACTCTTCTAGGGCACTGCAATATAATATTAGTTAGTCCTTTCAACTAGCTTACAATAACACCTACATAATACCACCCAGAAAAAAATAATAGAGAAAAAACATATCAATGCTTCAAAAGTTACAAACAGAACTAATTTTACCAAACTCGAGTCAATTTTAGACATCGTTTTTTAAGTTGGTTTAAAAAAATATATTTTTAAATCTTTTTCTTAGGTGTATATGTATAAATCAATCGTAACCTATAGAACTAGCATCGAATAGGCATGCAGATATTAACTCACGTGTAAGTTTTATTAATTTACTTAACTTTGCCATATAAAATATTTACATAACATCTGAATCTCAGTCTAGACGTTTTATGTACATACCTACTATGTTTCTTATGTCTTATGCAAATAAAGATATTTAATTTTCACTTTGTTTTGATTCATTTTATTTTAATTTCTTTGTGATTGTGTGATAGTTGTTGTTATTGTTTTGGATACAGGTCGGTAGGTCTTATCCACACATATAAACGCGGTTATAATAGAATCATAGATTTATTTCTATAATCATAGTTTAATATTTTTATTTTACATCAACTGTTTTACACAAATTAGGGTTTATAAGGTTTAATACGCAATAGGAGACGTGTCGATATTTTTATAATAACTAATGTCATACCTACTTGGTTTTACCATATTTCGATGGTTTTACCTGAAAGTAAGTACGCATACACAACAGCCACAACACAGCATTGACAAGGAAAACGATTTTTACCACGGCTACTTTTACACAGTACTTTTGTCGTTGCAAAAGTCCAGAGGTTATTTTTGACTATAAATCAGGGTATTTTTAATATAAGATTCAATTAATAAACAAATGTTCTAGTTTATATGTCCTGATATTTTATTATAATGAGCCTGCCAGGTCTAAGTCACACAGAATTTTAACTCTACAAAATTGTTTTCCGCCACGTATTACGTTTAATTGATAAGCAACGTTACCATCTGGTGAAGTCATCCATACCGATGCCTCATGATTACCACAAAGCAACTGTAATTATCCGCAATAAAACATGTTTTATTAATATTATCAATGATTTTAGTGTCTAACTGATAAGTTGTACCAAATAGTAACGTTACAATACCTAACATAGTTTTAAGGCTCATTGTTACTAACAATTGGAAATTATTCTGAATTAAATTATTATTATTATTATTATTATTAAAGTAGATGATGATTATTAATAATTAAAGTGTCTATCGTAGATAATAGTGTCTAAAGGCAATGAAATGCACAGTTACTAATCTTCTATCAATCATCACTAAAACATCAAATGCCTGCACGATAACCACAATAAGATAGCATCGCAATCGAGTAGCAAATTATGGCATTTGCAACTATATCGACCTTGTTATATACTCAAGTGTAAGATAAATGCTCTGGCTACGAGTGTGGACTCTCTGCAAACTAAACCGGTTAGCATATAACAACAACGCACGCGCGTTGGCTCCGTTCAGTATTCCTCGTGTGCCGCTAGCGGCCGGACTCGCATCATGATCACACTCGCTATAATTGCCGTCGCGCTCGTCGCGTTGTACCTCTACAACATAAGAACCTTCGACTACTGGGAGAAGAGAGGCGTCAAACATGACAAACCGGTCCCTTTCTTCGGTAACAATGCAAGAAACTACCTCATGCGAAAGAGCCTTACCCAAATCGCAGTCGAAATGTACTGGAAGTACCCGAAGGAAAAAATTGTGGGGTTCTTTCGGTCCACCAGGCCAGAACTTGTCATCAGAGATCCTGACATTGTGAAGCATATTTTGATTACCGATTTTGTACATTTTTATCCGCGAGGTCTTGTTGCTGATAAGAGAGCCATTGATCCGATTATGAAGAATCTTTTCTTTGCGGACGGTGACCTGTGGCGGCTGCTGCGGCAGCGCATGACGCCGGCGTTCACGAGCGGCAAGCTGAAGGCGATGTTCCCTCTCATCGTGGAGCGCGCCGAGCGCCTGCAGGAGCGGACGCTGGCCGCCGCAGCTACGGGGCGCACCATCGACGCCCGCGACCTCATGGCCAGATATACCACAGACTTCATCGGAGCGTGCGGTTTTGGCATCGATGCTGATTCTCTCAACGAAGAAGAATCAGAATTCCGCAAATTAGGAGCAAACATTTTCAACATTGATACTAAAAGATTCATTGTAACGGCCTTAAAACAATTAGCGCCTAGGCTGTTCTTTTACTTAAGACCTTTAGCTAAAGTGGAAGAAGGTGTCAAAGAACTTTTGCGGGCTATTTTGAAAGAAAGAAATTATCAACCGTCTAGTAGGCATGATTTTATAGATTTATTGATTGAGAGCAAAAACAAAGGAACAATGGTAGGGGAATCTATTGAGAACATGAAGAATAATGGAGTTCCAGAGGTAGCTACTTTGGAAATGGACGAAGATCTTATGGCTGCACAAATTTTTATATTCTTCGCAGCTGGTTTTGAGACGTCTTCTTCAGCCACTAGCTACACGTTACATCAACTGGCTCTTAACCCTGATGTGCAGAAGAAAGTTCAGGCTGATATCGATAGAGTGCTTGCTAAATATGAAAACAAGCTTAGTTACGACGCTGTGAAAGAGATGACGTATTTGGATTGGACATTTAAAGAGGGAATGAGAATGTTTCCGTCTCTTGGTTTCCTTATGAGGGAATGTGCAAGAAAATATATTATCCCTGACATTGAAGTGGCGATAGACGAAGGTGTTAGAATTATCATCCCAATCCAGGCTATGCAGATGGATCCAAAATACTTTGACAACCCGGAAGAGTTCCGGCCAGAGAGATTCAGCCCCGAGCAGTTTGACGCTAATCAGAAGAGCATATATCTGCCATTCGGGATCGGACCTAGAGCTTGTATTGGTAAGTGTTTAATATGTTATAATTTGTTTTAAGGCTTAAAGGGATATTTGGAAAAACGGTCCCTAATAAATGAGATTAGAGCAAGATAATGATGATTAGATATAAAGATTAGGAGAAAGAAAATTAAGTTTTTGTCTATGATTAATTTTGAGACACTTTTTAAATGACAGACTGGTACAAATTATTGTATATGTTTGCGTATAATTTAAAATTCAAAAACAACCTACTACCTACGTAGTAATTTTCTAGCTTTGACTCTCCTAGCAGTTTATCAGAGCAAAGCTGCAAGCAGAACTAACAAAATATTCATCTGAAATATACCTATATGTGGGTTGTTAATACGTTACGTAGATAACAATAGGAACACACTGACATTTAACCTTGTTTTTAAATACCTCGTCGCGTGCCCGCGATACTTTGGTCGTTCACTGTAGTTAAAAGAATCTACAAATTAATTTGTTTATGATGTGTGTAATTGTGCCGTTTACCTTATACGAGTGTATAAAGTTAGTCATCATTCTGATGTAAATAACAGCTGTTGTGATGTCAAGCTGTGTCACTCCGCTTACACCACCGCGTGCTTAGTTTGTGTGGTGTTGTAAACTATTTGAATTTAGCAAAACTATTCATCCAATCACAAATGACAGAATAATATAAAAATATTTGGATACCATTCTAGAACATAATTAATAATTAATTAATCCCAGGCAAGAGGAACTCTATTTATTTTTTATCATTGGTTTAAACGTAATAAACATTGGTAATCTTTGGCCTCAATTTCTTCCGGTGAACCCAGTTTATCGCTAAAAGTCACCTAGACTAACAATAGCAAGTTATCTGAACTGATAGGACATTATACAAATAATTACATAAGCTACTCGTGTGCGATCATTCATATCCATAGAATTATAAAAGTGTGAGACAACTGTAGGTACATCACCTACTTTCATATTGATAATAGTAGTGAGATGTGATTAAAAAAATAAGTCTTTTGATTGTGATTACTAGAGTATGCGTTTTTTGTTCTGAGAACTGAGATAGAATGCCTCTATTTTAGTATTTTCGCTAACTTTTTCCAAGTAACTTTACTGGTCCCTTCACTATAACACATAAGTACGATCGTTCCTGCTTGGTAGTTGTTCCTATAAGATCTTTTTACCTCTGAGATTCGACGGAATGAAATTATTAACAAAATACTCATTAGTGAGTGGTGACTCAGAAGTGGACGTAAGTTTGAACTTACTTATTAAACAAAGTTTATACGTGCTCTCTAAACAAAGTTTATAGTTTTTATGACAAGCAGAAGGCACACGTACTCAGAGGCTCTAACCAACATGCAAATGCTACTTACGTTTTTCTTTTATATCACTTAAAACGTATAGTTTGTGCCAATTGAAATTGGCAGAGGGGTTTGTAAACACAATCAGATGGACCAGTTTACCATTATTACTCTAAAATCACCTGCTTTTCAAAAGCAATGATTTATACACTTGATCTTAACTATAATAATATAAAGTTTAATATAAAGATTAAATAACACAGACAGCCGGTAAAATGACTAGCATAGAGGCATTCCATCTTAGTCCTCAGGGTTAGCAACGCATTTGCTGTCTTAGGATTGCATTGCAGTCTTGTGAATGCGAATGTCTAAGGGTCACAGTTTCCACTTACCATCAGGTGGCCTGTGTGCTCGTTTGTCTTCTCTATGCCATAAAAAAAAACAATGAATTATGCATAATTTTAAATAAAAACACGCTCGATGAAATTTCAATGACTACAGACCACGTATACACACTATACAGCATGTTATTCTCGTGAGTTGCGATAAACCACCGTGGTCAATCTCTTCTCATACATTTTGAGTAATAGAAAAGATAAACGTTAGTAGGTAGCGTTTTCATCTTGGCTTGGGATGGTAAGTGGGATCTGAAACTCACAGATATTTGAATTCTCAAGACTACAATCTCAAGACTGCAATCGTAAGACTTGAAATACGTTGCCCACCCTGAGGACTAAGATGTAATGCCACTATGCTAGTAATTTCACCGGTTATCTTAGACCTATACTGAAGCACAACAATGCGAACACTGCTGCTCGGTGTTAGGTAAATGGATACGTATACAATATATACCTGTTAAAATGTATATCAATGTATATTTCACTTTTAACGGGTAAATTTTAGCTTGTCTTTTTAATGTGTAATTGAATTTTATTACGCAAGTAACAATACTGCGGTGCCCTGCAGGGTTACATGGCTGAACTTTTTTTTAGAATAGCAACTCTCTGTACTACACAGGGTGGAAAGTTCGAATGCCACATGGAATACCTTAAATATTAGAAATATGGGGAGTCCCAGAAGTAAAGAGACCAAATTAGGTTAGAAATATTTAATATAAGGAATGCAATAAAATCACGGTTTATATTGCATTCCTTACTATACCGAATTGGTGCATCATACTTCAACTTTGTTACCATTTTTGTGAAGGTTATTTGCTGTTTGTCTCATCACAGCTTTTCTAGATCTATAAGCTACAGTTTTAACCAATCTAGTCCACCTACGGTTAAATGCAGTGAAAGATTTGGGTTTGTCCGCTTGCTTTTTGACATAATGACCATATCTATCTACCTCAACTTCAAGCAATAAAATATCCCTTGCCAGGAATACAACATGTATCAACAGAAGGCAGGTCTCATCATTAACAATAAGAACTTTCTATGTTTTTTTGTAAACAAAATAACAATCCGTTTAAGCGTGCTCCTCCTGCCCTTTTATATACTTTTACTCCGATAATGAACAAAATTAAAGGCTGAATCATTTACCCTCATCCTGGCCACAACAGATCTTGACATCTTTAATTTTACTGCTGTAACTCTAACATGTGTCAATGGAACTTGCTCAAATGTATTTTTTTCCTTATTTATGTTTTGAACAGTCGAAACTGTATGTTGTCATCCAGTAATATATATAAAATGTAGATTTTCATTACATAAAACATATTTATATTTCTGTTATTACTTGTTCCGTCACGGGAGTGTACCGCAGCTACCTTAAATGTTGGAAATAGCAAATTTTACGCAATGGAGACTTACTTTTATTTTAGAAAGTAATAAATACTACATTTATGGATTTTATAAAAATCGTCCGACTTAACCGGGAATCGAACAGGTCAAATATGACAGAAATAATATGCCGTATTTTAAAATGAAAATCGAAAGGGTTTTTGTGTGTTTTAGTTAGTTCTCACGGTCCTTATTTAATTCATGATATGTATTTGTAAACTATCGCTATGAAAACTTTCGATTTTCATCATAAAATACGGCATGTTATTTTACCGCATTTGACCGGTTCGATTCCGTTGAGACAGTTGATTTTTCAAAAAACCATAAATGCAGAGTTTATAGTTTTTAAAAATAAAGGAAAGTCTCCTTTACACCAAATGTGCTATTTCCAAAAAAATTAAGGTAGTTGCCTTCCATGTGACACTCGAACTTTCCGCCATGTATACCCGTGTAAAACAATGAATAAATATGAACATACATGCTCAATACATAAAGTTAATACCTGCTCATCACACAAAGTTTATACGTGCTCCTTACACAAAATTTGCCTCCAGCTTGGGCTGGAGTCCTTAGCCGTGAGGGATGCATTCACGTGACTTTATATCTTAATTTTCAGGTGAAAGACTAGGCTTGATGCAGTCGCTGGCAGGTCTGGCGGCCATCTTGTCCAAGTTCACAGTGGAGCCTGCACCTGCGACGATCCGCAACCCACCCGTGGAGCCCAAGTCGGGAATAGTGCAGAACATTAAGGGTGGTATTCCTTTGCTTTTCAAGGAGAGAACTTTAGGATAAGCTGAAATTGTTTATAATTAGGTCTAAGAATTAGTACTATTATTTAATATATTTTTAAAACTCTTATATTTTCAATAAACAGAAAGAAAAATGAAAGAACGATTCATTTATTTAACACACCCAGTTGAGCGCTCGTGCAAGTTTGATCGAACTTATTTAATAGCAAATATCACTCGCCACTCTAGTTGCACAAAGCACGTTGTATGTACTTACCCGTACATACAAAAACATTAACAGCGAAAACAAATTAAAAACGCACTGACTTAAAACTAGATATTAGTACATACATCATCAGTACATTATAATACATTTAAACAAGCAATTCTTGTATTTAATATATATTATACTTGACGACGGGGGGTCTAAGTGAGATGCCGGAGGCACGTCATCATGCCCATCAGACATGTCGGATATTTGAAATAATAGTCACCACGTGTAGATTAACAATGTATTGGGCAATCACAGTAAACAAACACAAAATAACACTTCAAATTAGGCCGATGATAACGGATTTATCTTGAAAACGCGGCGAGTTCGATACAGTGTGGCGCACGGTCGTTTCCGTTCTGTCATTCCTCCCTCTCCTGACGTCATAATACAAATCAGGTGGCGCACCTGCGCCATCTGTCCGTAGCTCGCCAACCCTGTATCGACCTCGCCCAAGCGCACAGCTTGACGTATTCAAGTAATACAATCAAATGCCAACAGATGGCGTTATAATTACATTATCACGTTAATAATTTAATCAAACTAGTGGCGCCACTGTGCCGACACTCCGACACGGCCATTCTGACTCCTCACACGTCCTCGTGGGAGGTACCTGTGGGCAAAACGGATCCGCAAAGTAAAACATTTTCCACTCGGCTTCCCTGACCACAAATGGTGTCAGGAGTAAAAGGTGAATCTAGGAATCAAATCCTTTCTAACGTATTGGTAATAAAACGTTATTGGCATTAACAGTGCTCAAAACTTCCACAAATAATGAAAACAAGTCCAAACACTTAAACAAAAAAATATCATCAGTTGTCAAACAATACTCAGTATTCACATAAACCACAACTTAGGTTAACACAAATAT
This sequence comes from Acleris laterana, assembly GCA_963966035.1. Classification (NCBI taxonomy): domain Eukaryota; kingdom Metazoa; phylum Arthropoda; class Insecta; order Lepidoptera; family Tortricidae; genus Acleris; species Acleris laterana. Next base: position 16,687,629 of record OZ014455.1, on the reverse strand, counting down.
CGCTTAGGTGTACAATGCTCTAATTGTCTATCAATTGCCTCCATCCAGCAATTATAATCCAACATGAACTACCTCCATCCAGTATTCATGTCACACAAAACCATCGCTACCATCCAGCGATGTCAACGACCGCATACACCCCCTGACCAAACGCACGCCACTCACCATCGTGGCCGCACAGCTACGGGAAATCAAGCCCGAATTTACACCTACGTCTACGAGTGATTGAAGGTGCATACAGTCTGAGCCAAGGACACCCACACACAATACCAAATTAATTTCGTTCGACGATTCTAAGAAGAAATAACAGAAGGTCCAACCCCATCAACATCATCATTAATCTGGTCATCATCATCATCATCATCATCATCATCATCATCATCATCATCATCATCATCATCATTGTCGATGTCTAACTCATTGTCATCTAAATGGTCACTGTTGGGCATTGGTCTAAGTCGGTCACGTGCGTACTTGTACGTCCTGTTAGAGTTAAGGGCCCGTAGAACATACCGATCTCCGTCTAACACTTCTGATACCCTGAAAGGACCTCTATATTTAGGAGCGAGTTTAACTTGATTTCGCTCCTCGTTCTTCAGTAGGACAAAATCACCCATACAGAAGGGTCGCACTTTGGCTTTAGTAGAGTCAAATCGTACCTTATCCTGCGCAGAACTTCTTTCCATACACTCTACTGCTTGTGTCCTCACTTGTTCCATGTCAATCACTGGTTCCTCGTCTCCGGCAAACAAAATATCTAGAGGCCTTGCAACCTTACCAATTAGTAGTTCCAGTGGACTAGCTTTCGCCACTCGGTGCATGGTACAATTAAGAGCCAGCTGAACATCGGGCAGAGCGTCCTGCCACGATCGGTTGCTGGTTTCCACCGTGGTCAGCATGTTTTTCAAGGTACTCATAGTACGCTCTACCTGACCGTTAGCTCGCGAACTACCTGTTGCTATCAAGTGTAGCTTGATGTTAACCGAATCGCAGTAGTCTTTGAAGTCTCTGCTTGCAAAGCAGCAACCTTGATCGGCAATAAGCCGAGTTGGCGCTCCAAATAAAGCGACGCTAGCTTTGAGGGCCCTGATGCTGCTAGCAGTGTCAATATGAAGAGTATGGTGAAGTAGTACGTACTTGGTAAAAGCATCGATGAGCACAAAGACGTATTCTTTCCTATCGTTCTTCCCACTCAATTTACCACTGGCGTCCACATGCACCGTATGCCACGGGATTGCTACCTTTGGTATGGGGTGCATATCTACCTGTGTTTTGCCGGAATGAGATTTGGAGATTTTGCATGTAATGCAATTCTCAACAAACCTCCTCACGTACTTAGTCATGTTGTCAAACCAATACATGTCGTAGACTTTCTCGAGCGTCTTCTCCCATCCTAAGTGTACCAAGCCTTCGTGAACGTTGTTTATGACGGACCAGCGGAATGATCGAGGCACCATTGGCAAACAACGAGTCTTACCGTTGCGCTGAATTTTACGATGAATGACACCCGATCGAATTTCGTAAGTTTTTGCAACATCGGAAGGCAACTTTTCATCCTTCAAATCGGCCATAAGCTTCGAAAGCTCCGCGTCTTTCTGCTGTTCCGCCATCAACCAGTTGTCACTAAGCTCAGTCAGGTTAACTTGTTTTGACTCTACCTTTTCTATTACGACGCTGTCACCTTCAGCCGGTAGCGGATTTCTTGAAAAGAAATCGGCATGGGACATTCGCTTACCGCTTCGATGAAGTATGTCGAAGTCAAATCCTTGCAGGAACGCCCACCATCTGTGTACTCGAGGCGTCAGATCCAATTTCTTCCGGGTAGATTGTAGGGAGCTGCAATCGGTTACTACGACAAATTTGCGTCCGTGTAGGAAATGCCGGAAGTGCTTGACGGCATTAACAACCGCAAGAGTCTCTAACTCATAAGAGTGATATTTAGACTCTGCGGCCGTTGTGCGCTTACTGAAGTAAGCCACAGCATGCGACTTACCTTCTTTCACTTGGATCAGGACTCCACCGTACCCGATCGAGCTGGCGTCAGTGTGAAGTTCTGTTGTAAGATCCGGGTTATAAATTGTCAGTACTGGCTCACTCGTGAGAATAGTGATGATCTGTTGTCTGATGACCTCATGTTCCGGCTTCCAATCTACCTTACCATTGCCAGAAGTCAAGGCGTATAACGGAGCTACAATTTGGGAGAATTTCGGCACGAACTGTCGAAAATATGATGCCAATCCTATGAACTGGCGTAGCTGCGTCACTGTCTTGGGTGGCGGTAGAGCGGTCAAAGACTCTACCTTGCGAGTATTTGGGCGAATTTGACCCTGCGTTACTTCAAACCCGAGGTACTCTACCTTCTGCTTTAGGAAAGCACACTTTTTAGGATTCAGTGTAAACCCTTTCTCAGCGAGAACATTGAGTACTACCTGTAGTCGTTCTAGAGCCTCTTCGACGTCTTTGGCTACAATGAGTACATCGTCCATGTACACAACAACGTAGGTATTCACAAGATCGCCAAGAGCATGGATAAGAGCGCGCTGAAAAACTGAAGGCGCGTTACGGAGTCCAAAAGGCATGGTTAGATATTCGTACTGGCCTTCAGGCGTCACGAAAGCCGTACGTTCGATGGAGTCATGCTCAATGGGGATCTGGTGAAAACCTGACGCTAAGTCTAAAATTGAAAAAACGTGTCCTCCATGCAACCGGGCAATCTGATCCGAGATGAGCGGCAAGGGAAATCGGTCAGGTACGGTATTGTCGTTCAGTTCGCGGTAGTCCACGCACATTCTATCAGTGCCGTCTTTCTTCTTGACAAGAAGAATAGGACTCGCAAATGGCGATGAACTACGGCGAACTACACCCGCCTTCAGTAATTCGTCGATTTTATTTCTAACAATATGTCGCTCATCTGGGCTCAGTCTGTATGGACGCCGGTTAACTGTTTTGTGGGGGTCCTTCAATTGTATCCGCATTGGTTCAGTGTCAGCAGGGGACTTAGGGACTCCAGTTGTAAAAAAGTATTCAAAAGACTTTAAAATCTCTATTAATTTGGGTTTCATGTCAAGGGGGCAGTCAGTGTCAATCAGTTCAAAATTTATTTTAGAGTCTGCAATAACATCACATGATTCGACAACTCGGACCTTTTCAAATTTCAATTCATCCGCTGACATGTGTACCGCCAGACCAATAGCTAAAACTTCGCGTCCAATCATGATTTTGTGTCGCAAACAATAGTCAGGTAACACGTGCAAAAGTATTTCGAGGTTTATACCGTCAATTTCTACATTGGTCAAAATTTGCATAGTCGAAGTAACAGAGGTCTGTCCTATGCCTGTCATAGATACACTGTCATAAAATCGCTTGCCACCAAATTTACTAGATACAGATTCTTTGACAAGCGAACATTCTGCACCTGAATCGTAATAAAACAAAAATACCTCACCAGAGTGACGTAGGGATCCAGAAGGGGCGTTCACACTGCACACGTCGACTCGCTTTTCTTTAGTTGAACTCGCTCCGGTGTTGCTGCTGCGCTCCACGCTGTTTCGTTCCGGGCAATGGGAAGCGTAGTGACCTTGTCCACGGCACTGGAAACATGTGATGAGGTCCATCCTTCCACTTGATGGAATGGTGGCGCTCTGATTTGTACGAAGCACCTTCGGTCTAGTTTGGTCCTCTTGTTGCTTCAAATCCCTCCTGCCATAACAATGAATGGACTTGTGACCCATTTTCCCGCAGTTGTAGCACTTGAGGGTCGTATTTGTCACAACGGGACGGCTCCTCTTCGCATCAAGTCCCTCTCGTTCGTTGCCCGGTGGTGCATGTCTTTTCAAGAACGAAACTGCCTTCAGTTCATTTTGTAGATCGTGCCGAGTTTTAATATTGGTGGTAAACGACAATCTCTGAACACGTGGTTCGAATTTCGATACATGAGCTAAAACAGTAGCAATTGCTATTTCCTCCACAGTAAGCCCTTTCCATCGTGACATGATCGATGTCATAAGGGTCGCGGCGTACGCTGCCAAGCATTCATTTTCTTTTGGCTTTTTGCCATTCAAGTTAATAAGAAAAGAAGCCGAGGTTTCGGGGCAGTCATACCTTGCTATAAAGAGTTCCTTAAAATCACTCCAGGTCATGCCCGTGAACGACACCGATGCCAGCCAGGTTGATGCTTCGCCTTTGAGTGCACGGCTTAAAGCAATCATTAAAGATGGGCCTTGACAGGACTGATCGGTTACACACATGTCCGCGGTGTTTATCCATGCACGGGCGTCGATGTCACTTTTGTTTGGATCGAAATCAGGGAAATGAACACTCGAAACCTCATTCGATGGTGTAGTAGGCACTTTCATAGCTTGTAACAACGCTTGGAAATTACGGTTCTGCTGTTCCAGTAATAACCGCCATTTATCGTCGTTCAAACCACTGTCTGATGCACGTGCGCCGATATCACGGTAATTCTCGCCTGCGTCGCTATTTGCTTCATGTAGGACGTTGATTCTCGTTCCCACTTCTGATGACGACGGGGGGTCTAAGTGAGATGCCGGAGGCACGTCATCATGCCCATCAGACATGTCGGATATTTGAAATAATAGTCACCACGTGTAGATTAACAATGTATTGGGCAATCACAGTAAACAAACACAAAATAACACTTCAAATTAGGCCGATGATAACGGATTTATCTTGAAAACGCGGCGAGTTCGATACAGTGTGGCGCACGGTCGTTTCCGTTCTGTCATTCCTCCCTCTCCTGACGTCATAATACAAATCAGGTGGCGCACCTGCGCCATCTGTCCGTAGCTCGCCAACCCTGTATCGACCTCGCCCAAGCGCACAGCTTGACGTATTCAAGTAATACAATCAAATGCCAACAGATGGCGTTATAATTACATTATCACGTTAATAATTTAATCAAACTAGTGGCGCCACTGTGCCGACACTCCGACATACTTATACAGGGTGTCAGGAGATAGGTGGCCAACTTGACAGGGCTGGATAGCTCAACTCATTAGTGTCCAAAATATGACAAATCATGTTAAGTAAAAGTCGCATCGAAAACGAGATATCTCAACTTTTCACATTCTGGAAATGCGGTACCCTGGTTTACAATTTTCGATGTCACGACCACAGTTATTAGATTTTTTTAGTTTTGTTTGCTGTAAAAGACAGTTGATTAAATTTGCTTAGTGATCCTTTTAACGAAATTAATGTCTACCGCATGTCCAAAATTTTTAAAAGTTGTGATAAGTATTTCCTTTTCCATGCGACTTTTACAAAACATAATTTATCATATTTTGGACACTCCTGAGTTGAGTTATTCAGCCCGGTTAGGTTGGCCACTATCTCCCGGACGCCCTGTATATTATAATATATAATATTTATAATCTAGATCTCGGAAACGGTTCCAATGATTTTCATGAAATTTAGTATGCAGGGGGTTTCGGGGGGATAAATCGATCTAGTTAGGTTTATTATTTAGTAAACTTACCAAAAACAATACCATCATCCAGGTTAAAAGGAGCCCCTCGCAACCTTGTGCCGCGCGGCAGTCCGAGGGACCCTTCTTAAAACTAGCTTAAATTAAGGGATAAAGATCACTATCAATCACCCTTTCGATCTGTATCATAAATCGCGACTCTATTGTTTTGTTACATTCAACCGCAGTTCGATTTCCGGGTAAGGCAGAAAAAAAAACATAAATACAGTATTTATTATTTTTGAAAATAAAAGTAAGTCTCCATACATACATACATACATACATAAACTCACGCCTTTATTCCCAGAGTGGGGTAGGCAGAGCTACAGAATTACCAACAAGTAAGTCTCCTTTGCGTAGAATTTGCTATTTCCAATATTTAAGGTAGTTGCCGTCCATGTGTTCGTTTTTCCACCCTGTAAAGGTAACGTCCCTCGCTCTCAGCTGGTGTCGGCGAGTGTTGCCGTGACCTCGCAGCAGAACTGCTCAGCTGGCGGGGTTTAGTCATTGGTATGGAACGGAGCGGAACGGATCCATCGATTTAATAAAGTAAGACTTAGCGCCTTACCAAATTATAAGAGCAAAAACTTATGTCTACTTTTTAGGAGAATAAATCCCATAATTCAAATTCAAATTCAAATTATTTATTAATTTGTTGAACGTAGGTAATACAGGTGTTACTTTTTAAAATTATATATAGTAGGAACTATTTAAAATCACGATTCCCACTTGAGAACTCATCCGCGATGAATGGCATTGTTATCTTTTGTTAAACGCAACCGCTAACTACCTGTACAACATGAAATGCATCAATAACAAAAAAATGAATATGAATTACAACTTTACCGTCTTGCGAATAAGGTTCAAATTGGAATAGGACACAGGAATTGGAATAGGGTCCAGCATTTAGCATTTTTATAAAAATATCACCTGTAACAAATATAGACAGACATGTCTATGCTATGACAATATGAACCTTATTTTTGAAGGAATACTATTGTTATTCATACGACATCTTTTGTTATTTATGGTATTTATTTTGCACAGGTAATTAACGGTTGGGTTTACAAAGGATAACAATGCCATTGTTAGGCAGTTAAGCTCTCAAGTGGGAATCGTGATTTTAAATAGTTCCTACTATACCAATAGCAATACATCCCGCCCAGAGGCATACAAATATCTTATTCTAATTTCTCAATTGGTTTTGCGTAAATATTCTGAATGATCTGTTAATGAAAATGTTGTTATTATCTTTATTTTTATACATCAATGCATTTTATTAGTACCGATATTCAAAGTGATCTATTTTTTTTTTCCTGCGTTTACGCTCTAAGTAAAATTATATTTACAGTACCATTCTCGACAATAAATTTGGACTATTGTAAACTATTTCTAAATAGAAAAAAAAAAAATTTAAAATGAAAATTTCTATTGGTCTCGTTAAACATCAGCTTCCTAATTTCACCATCGTGAAAATTACAGGTGACAGGTGATAATTCGATTATACATTTGCAAAATTAACAAACTTTCATATCAGTGGGATTCATATCAGCTGCGCCATATACACTGAAATGTTACCTCTCACCTGTCACCTGTCATTGCCAGGAAGGTGAAATAGGGGGCTGGTGGCAAAACTTTAATTAAGAAAAAAATTATGAATTAACTAATATGAGTATGATTTAGAATTACAAAAAGGACCTCAAAGGTACATTTGACAACTTTAATTCTCGAGCCACCGTGGACTCGTGTGTGTGCGTGTATGTGTGTGTGTGTGTGTGTGATTGTTTTGCATTGTAATAAGGTTCTTCGGGCTGTGACAGGGTTCCATGGTGGCTCAAGAATTTAACATGTCGGCCGTAACTTTGAGCTCCTATTTTTAATCACAGATCATATTCATATAAATTCATAGGTATTCATTTATTCATCGATATTCCTTCACAGAAACCGCATAGCGAAGTTTCTTTTACAACTGTTGTTGCCATGAGGGTACTTACTTTTACATTTTATTCAAGGGATACCTTGAAAAAAAAACCTTACAGGATAAATTCGCCTTTGCACTAGTTATTTCATAGTTGTGTTTTGTTTTTCTTGTTTTAACCTTTACAATAAAGAGTATACACACATACATACCATACAACAAAAGTATCAACAACGTTGTCTCAAAAACTAGCTCCTTCCTGCAACTTATTCTGCTTTGATCATACCATGGAATCAGTGTATTTAAAATGAAAGGTAGCCTATCTGTAAATTAAAGATTAAGGGCCTAATTACATTTAAAAAATTATCTAAATAGGTTAAACCATTTCAGCGTGAAAGAGTCCCAAATATACACACAAACTTTCACATTGACTCGTATAATAGTGCGGTTTAAATTCTCCTTTTTGCATCGTTCGCACATATCATTATCTACAACTCGGGAGTTACTAATTTCCAAAGGAGTACGGAGTCCCCTAATAGCCGCTAACTGAGCAAGTTAACTAACGAACCGCGGTATTTAATTCAGTCCATTACCGGGAACAAAAACGGGCTCCGTAGATTATAGTGCTAGATTTATGCGTGAATTATTAACGCTGCAGAACCCTTCGAAGCCTATTAAGTGATTCTAGAGGGCGGTGCAAGGGAAGAGTGAACAGCGACATCATTAACAATTGTATGAAGGCTATGATGCAAGGATAAAGATAAAGATTCATTTGTTTAGCGTAAACGCGTACAAAGACATGAATACAAAAATTAAACAGAAGAAGATTTATGCTTGTGTAAGAGTATGTGCTCGTATGTACATGAAAATAGATAAAAAGATGTTTATTCAGTAAGTAGGCCGCACGGTCACATTTACACATATCAAAAATACGAGTATACCATCGCTTCCCGAAAGAGTGCTGAGAAATAGCGCCACAAGGAACTCAGCCAATAAACCGATCTCAATCAAATTTGGTATGGAGATAGCGTGAACCCCGAGGAAAGAAATGGGGTAGATTTTACCGCAAGTTGCGATAAATGACGCAGATGGAGCCGTGGGAAACAGCTAGTCTAAGTATAAATGTCGTTGTCTATGGGTACAATTATCATAAATTCAATCCTAGTTTAAAGCTAGATCGACTCCTGTGATCGTGTAAAAGTCCAAATAGTTAAGTAATAGTTAGTTAGTTTAGTGTTTGTTCGTTTGTTTGTTTGTTTGTTTGTTTGTTTGTTGTTTGTCGTGTATATCTCAGTCGCCTTTACTTAAATTAAAAACACAAATATTTTTTGTACCTTATGTGATTGTTTCGGAAACCTTCCAAATTTAATAAAAGCGTGCTTCTTTCTTGATTGATCTGTTATCGCATTGTCAACGTTTTGATAGCTCTTATTTTCTTGACAGTAATGTTAGCGGAGTTAAAAAAAATCCATAACAGGTCAAATACGATATCGTTTTTAAGCAAATCGCGTCACTGGTAGATCTCGTGTTACGAAAAGTCACGCGCAATAGTGACGCGATTGGTTTAAAAACGAAACCAATAGAAACGCTAGTTAGCGTAGTGCATCTCGGCAAAGGCCTCTGAGGGCCCAGACAAGACGCATTACAATAGCTAGCATTTCTCTTCGTTTAGTTTTTAAACCAATGGCGTCACTGGTAAATGAGGTGATACGAAAAGTCACGTGATGTGTCAGTGACGCGATTGGTTTAAAAAAGAAACGAATAGAAACGATAGTTAGCGTAATGCATCTTGTCTGGGCCCTCTGGACGCTTGTCGCTCCCTCCTGTCAGCTGTCCCGCGCGACGCATAGAGCGTCGACAAGCGCCGATTACGATCACTTACAAGAGTTACGAGTGTATTAGCCGCTGAGACCCTTAAATATTAATTGCTTTTAAATTCCGACAGCCACTTCATAACACACGGCTTAGGTAACCGAATAGCCTTTATAGACGCTCGACTCTACAACTACTTAAATAAATAAAGCATGATGTTGAGTTTCTTGTGGCGTTTCTTCTGGTCTCTTGCTGTTAGATTTTTGATGACGTGTCAAAGCGCCGCCCACTTCACTACATAGTATAAAACAAAGTCGCTTCCCGCTGTCTGTCCCTATGTATGCTTAGATCTTTAAAACTACGCAACGGATTTTGATGCGGTTTTTTTTAGTAGATAGAGTGATTCAAGAGGAAGGTTTTTATGTATAATAAATTTTGATTTATGTACGTGTGTTATAGAAAACTCAAATAAACCGAAGCGAAGCGAGGGCGGGTCGCTAGTACTCTATAAACATTAGGCAACAATGTCTCACAAATTGACCTAGACTCAGGGTCTTGGAAGATTTAAGTATGAATTTCCATTTTGTCGTTGTTTAGTATGTATAGTACAAGCCTCTTAATTATGTATCTTTAATTGTTGTACGTTTAGCCATCCATTGATTTTATTCGTGCCTCAATCCCTCAAAGGTTAACTTGAAGAGATCTCTTAAAGGGACAAGTTCCCCTTTGTACATTTATTACGTTTTGAGTTTGTGTTTCTTATTTATGCTTGCTATTTCTGTTTGTGTTATAAATAATTTATGTAAAGCCTGAGCTTAGTTTGGGATAGGTCAATTTGTTTCAGACCTGTCCTGATATTTTATTATTGATTAAAGCACTTTCTCAGGGACTGCCCCACGTTACTACCAAACGGCACTACTAACCAAAACTAGTATCATAATAATGAGATAGGTTTAGGTTATATTAGTGGTTCAGCAGGCCCGAATGGTTAAACACCCCAGAAAAAGGGGCTCCGTGTAAGCGGAGCTCCGTCAACTCTGTTAAACTTGAATTAAATAAATAAAATATCAGGGTACTATGTCACACCAATGAATCTAGTCCCAAACTAAGCTCTAGCTTGTACTATGGGACAACGATATAAATACTTATATAGAGAAACACATACTGAAATACAAAGAAAACATCCATGACTCAGGAACAAATATTTGCGCTCATCACACAAATATCTATCCTTATAAGGATTTGAACCCAGGACCTTTAACTTCGTAGGCAGGGTCACTACCAACTAGGCTATCGCCTCGTCAAATCAGAAATAGAAATCATTGGTCGATAGTGCAGCTTAGTAGTGGGACAAAAGGGGGTACATTTTGCAATCAGTCAATAATACGGAAAAAGTGCTATGACCGACGTCAAATGGCACATGAAACACCCGCCCAAGAACTAGTGATAGTAAGAATTATACCGCGTACCCTTATCTGGTTTGGGGGTCAGGCGGGCCGAAGTAAACCAAAATTGGGGAATCCACACGTACCTACTTACTTTTAAAGATAAAGTCGTGAAAAATATGATTTATACAGGGTGGGAAAAACGAACACCACATGGACGGCAACTACCTTAAATATTGGAAACAGCAAGTTCTACGCAAAGGCGACTTTTTTGTAAAGTATGCATGTTTGATTTAGGTACTTCAAGGATGCAGCTACAATATTAGCCGAACACCAATAAAACAAACTCCTGTTGTTTTGGTCTTTTTTTTTTTAAATCCAGAATTCCTATCTAAATCTTAGCAAACCTTAACTTAAAAAAAACCGGTCAAGTGCGAGACGGACTCGCGCACCGAGCGTCCCGTATTTATGTTAAGTGGCTAATAATCAATATGTTATGAAAATAATCATTATGTTATGAACTTAATTTTTTATAAAATAAGGCCCTTTTTGACTAGCATAAATTATTTGAATACAGATTTTCAATGGTGTTTGTTATTTCACAAAACTGTACATTATGAACAATTCACTTTATTTTTCCCATAACAATAAAATAATTATCGTAAAATTATGAATAATTCACATTATTTTTCCCATAACAATAAAATAATCATCGTTAAATCAGGAATTTTCCGTTTGGTCCGTCTTAGTGAGTTTGAACTTTTTCAATTACATTACTTACTTTCGTATAATTTATAATACGAAGTTATACTGTGACTTTCACAAGATTTTTATCTTAGAAATGTGCCAGCAGCACAAATTCACAATAACACGTTTTCCCCGATATCGGAATTAATAAACAAGGTTTATCATTCACAACTCGAATAGGGAAATACCACGTTCATTTGTTTACGAAGCGATAGCATTATTGACCCAAGATGCTGTTAGATTTACAAATAAATATATGTTATGACATGTTACAGAGGGTTCTATCATTATATCAAAAAAATCTCATAAGTCAGATTTGGCACACGACAAAATGAATTTACTATAACTTTCCACTAGTGAAATCAATCGACGACGCGCAGCGCAGCTATGATGCACCCCGTAACATGAACCTGCGCGAAAGTCAATTTTTAGATATCACAGGTAGGAGGTAAGAGGCACGGGGTGTAAGAGAAGCGCGCGTTACCATGGCGACCACATTGTCACCTGCGCGGTAACCGCATAAGATTAATATTTTTGACATCATTGCTAATCCTAAGTAAAACCTAAACTAATAACGTTTTTAAGAAGTCTGGTCGATCCCTAGGTCAGGGGTCTTACTCGTATAAATATAGAGATGTCTCCGTATCGCCTGAACTCACAGACCGTCGTCGCTGCTCCGTGTACAGTTCACTTAGTGTGTCTAACATTGCATCATTGGAGCTATGCATATACTAAGTGAGTAGTATATATTGTTTTTAGTTTCTACTGTTTATTAGTTAGCTGTGTGTTAGCTTGATCTTTTTTTTAATATAAAATTAAAACATTGTTTTTGTTTTAAGCGACTGTTCAATAAATGTTGTTACAATTGAAGTATGTATTTTTCCCCGCGTGGTAACCGGGTTAGGTTAGTGCCACTCCATATTGTCCTCCCGTGGATGTCGTAAGAGACGGCAAAGGGAATAAAGGCTTGTATTACTGTTAGGCGATGGGCTTGCAACCTGTCACTAATACACTGGTAAACATCTTAGCCTAATTGTGCAAAATGTGGTTACAGAATTATTAATAAGTTTTTAGAGTTGTTAGTAATTCTGTAGCTCTGCCTACCCCACCCTGGGAATAAAGGCGTGAGCTTATGTATGTATGTATTTTTTCACAAAGAACATTAATAGCGAGATTTAGATAGATTTAAACTTTAGTGAGAAATAGAACAACACCCGTGACTTGTTTTTTTTGTCTTTCCAACAGCAATTTCAAAGATGAATTTGACCCTGGTGGTTCTGGTGGCGGTCCTGGCGGGCGCGCGCGCAGACTGCGACGCCTGCGTCGCCGGCCGGTGCCACTCCCGGAGGACGCTCGTCGAGGGCTTCCACGTCTCCGACCATATGGCCGTCGACCGGCACCACGACATCCTGTACATGCACCTCAACTTCAACATGAACATAGCGTTCTTCTTCAAGGACATGAAGATACGTCAGGTGCAGTTGCTGAACACGTCAAGGTTCACAGTGAACCAGGAAGAGCACGTGTTGTACACACTCAATTACAATGACAAAATGTACAAATATGAACCGGGTAACAATTCCTTAGAAGCTTTAACCAGTGGCATACCTCACGCAGAAGCAGATCTGTTATTTCACAAAAACTTTCTTTATTATACAGTGAAATGCTGCAAGGGATTGTACTACATTGATGAATTAAAGAAGGCATGGCAATTAACTTACTTGTCACCATACAATATTACTGATTTTGTCATAGATGCAGATGACAATATTTACTTTGTGACCACTAATACTACTATTTACATGCATGTACAAAGTTGGGAACATTCTCCTGAAGTATTTTCTCAAAATAAATACGTGCTGTCAGTGGATAAATACGGGGTAGTATATTTTGGAGATGCATCGAAGAATGTTATTTACAAGATGGACAATGCAACCAAACAGCTTGTAGACTACGCAGCCTATAAGAGAGGTACAGTGGAGAACTTTGAATTCGATGACGATAACAACATAGTGTTTCACGATTCAGATGACGGTAGCGTGAACCTTTGGAAACCTGAGAAAACGAATTGTAGCATTTACCCACCTCACGACAAATACGTGATCAATATAAGTTCCAGCGATGAACACAACGACCTAACAACGCCCAACTATAATGTGCCAGGGAACGGCGCGTTTTAGTTGTATATTTATGTACTGCTCTAATTATAACAAGGTTTTAACTAATTTACAACATGCAATTGTAGGTATTGTTTCTTTGACTATTGTAGGTACTTATGTTTAATTTTTATATTTTGAGTACATGTTATTCATAAAAATCTGCTTGCAAAAACCAATTTTCAAATGATTACTCGAGATTTTAACGTATGACTTAAAAAAAATATTGAATTTGATTGTTTTCCTTACGATATTCTAGTGTCATTTTGCAAAATATATAAAGAAAAAAAAACAACACATCAGATTGTAAAAAATTAGGCAATAATTACGTTAGCCAAACCGGCTCGACTGTGGTATTGAGATTGCAATTTTAGTATTTGAAGGCAATTTCCAATGGATTTTAGAATGGTTAGTTGTTTGGATCCAGGGTGAAGAGCTGGCAACGCCAGTCATGTTTTAGATGACATTTGGTATATAGATAGACCGTGATGTTCTCAATTAGCACGTAGGATACTTTTGTATTTATCTGTACCCAATACAAAAAATGGAGTCCTATCGCTGACAAATAAATGCAGGCCGTCCGTCCGTCCCTCCATTTGTCCGTCTGTCTTTTCTTACCCTGAGAGATCATTAACATCATATTTAATATAATAGAACGTTTATTTTTATTCCTAAGAGCAGTATTTTATAAAAGTCGCCACGTAGCGATGAGCTTTCACAAATGATTGCCTTTCGACTGAGAACAATAGACAAATGCACTTCCTTGCACTTGACTGTACAGTGCAGTTAGTGCAGGGTCTCGTCGGAGATATATCATACCCCAGACAAGGGTAATGTCCGACACTGGCTCTTGGGGGATAAGAGACCTGTCCGCTTAATCTTAATTGTCATGTGAAATTATCATTACGGTATCTAAAGATTATAAGCGGTCTTTCTTTCAGATGGTGTTTATTTGGGTCCATATTGGCTATCATAAAATTTATTGACAGCAATTTTCTCTTTCTATTGATTTGTTGTCCGAGTCATCACTCTTCCAAATTTTTTAAGTTATATTTTCGCTCATAAATTGGTACTACTTAACACCATCGGATTTGATAACAGATATGATTAATAGTCGAGGCCGATTTAAACTGATTTCTACGTATTTTAGTGACTAAAAATTGTTACGCCTATGATATCAAACACGAGTGCCACCCGACCGTAAACATGATCACCGCGTGACTTAGGCCCGTATTAATAAACACATCTTGGCTGAGACGCCCGTCACAAGATACGTCAAAGTAAACGTCAAACCATAGAACACTGTCATTTGTGACGAATCTCGAGACGAGCATTATAGTTGTGATTAGTTTATTAATACGACCCTTAATTTTCTTGGGGCTCCGTGGGCACGTGGGCTCAGCAATTACACTTACAACACTGAGCCCTTTAGTCTATAGTCCATCTGTCCATAAATGCGCTGGGACGACAGTGATAGAGGTCAGTATTGCGAGCGTTATTACTAAAAAAAACGTAAACTGTCCTCACACCCCCACGGTGTCCCAAGTAACGACTCATTTTTTTTTTTAAGTTTATTATTACGAGAGTTATTAGACTGTTAACTACCGTAAAAAATTAATCAGAGTCAGAAAGGTCATTTTTAGGGTTCCGTTGTCAAACTCGGAGCACTCACAATTTCGCAAGTTGTGGGTCATTGCCAACAGCCGCAGCTTAACTCAGAGACTCTTGGTTCTAGAAAGCATTTGGTATAAATGTACATAATAGTCACGACGACCAAGTAGAAAAATATTATCTGTTTTTTTATGGTACTTCTTTATTTTTATACTTTTCTTCTTACGTGACGTACTTTTTGATATTTATAGCCAAAAATGTACATAAAATTTCCAACCATCTTTAATACGGAATCCTCGGTGCGCGAGTCCGACTCGCACTAGACCTTTTTTTAACATGCTTTTTATTAGACTTGTTAATTATCAGAGATTTACGCAGGTTATCGAATATCCCAAGTTTCTAAATTCAACTTGAGAGTTTTAGATACACGGACAACAAGGTCATAATTATAAAGAAGTCTCAAAGTAATAAGAAACCTTCAAAAGCAAAATCAAATCTGGTCTTCAATACCAAGTCCTTTAAAATAGTGATGTCGATCCCCTATTCAGGAAAGTTAGGCCTGAGTTACGGAAGAGGCTATTAGAGGCAATAAAAAGTTGGTCACACTCGAGGCCGCATTACGAGTCGGGTCCTTGATGACTCC
Organism: Acleris laterana; assembly: GCA_963966035.1. Lineage (NCBI taxonomy): Eukaryota > Metazoa > Arthropoda > Insecta > Lepidoptera > Tortricidae > Acleris > Acleris laterana. Next base: position 16,671,875 of record OZ014455.1, on the reverse strand, counting down.
TTTCAGTTGAGGTCGTGAGTACTTGTACATAAACGGCATTAACTTTATTGGTATGACGCTATCAAACGTTTATGACGCTGTAAATAAATATCTCGGGGAAAAGACGTAGTAATGAAGGGTCTTGTTTTTATAATCAAAATAAAAACCTATTTTCAGACAGTTAAGTACACTTTAACGTAAATACGGCAAGACGAAAAAAAAGACGTGTTTGTGGTTTGTGTAAAGTGAATAAACTGCGGAACCAAATTTCATTAATAATTTGTGGATTTAATGTAGATTTTTAAGGTTCATTTTCTTTCATAATAAAGATATTTTACTTACCGGTGTTTTCCACAAAAACGGTTTGCTAAACTCTTTTAGGTATTAAAACAGCAACGTAAACAAGAAAATACTTTTCTTTACAATAATAAAATTCCCACGGCTCGCCTCAACAACTAATGTTGCTGAAAAAAAGGAGAATTTTGAATGCATCATTAAGTAGTAAATAACAACCATTTTTAAATCAACGTACACCGACAATATATTATAGTCGTAGACGATTCCAAGAAACGAATAAAGCGTAAAATGTCAATTTAAAGCAGATTTCATTCAAAACGAACATAAACACACCGGGTAAAGTATCTTTAAAAGATTAATAATAAAGTTTTTTCAATATTATAAAATTAGAATAAGATCAAAGCCAAAGGGCGGCGCGGCGAAGTTATCGCGGGAAAGTTAAATTGACACATTTTTAACAAGTTTCGGCTTGCCGCGGCGGCGCCCGCGAGTCGGAGCGGGCGCTGCCGGGAAATACGTTGTTTTAGCGATACTGAACAAGATCCAATCATAAATAAGTGTCAGGTGACCCTCTCACACACTTGAACTTAGTCCTCACACAAATGAACCTACGCTCAAAACTTGTACTATGGCGAAGTACTATAGACAACGATAAACCGACTTATAAATAAATATATACAGAAATATAATTGTGCTGTAAAACATTGTTACTTTCGCTCAGTGTGCGTTCTCTCTGAATAAATTTATTTTCTTTCTTTCTTTCTTAAATAAAAAAGATACCGTGAACCGAACTCGTGGCTAGCTTCGTAAGCAGGCTGACAAACAACTTTGCTAAACGCGTCATCGATTTACCACTAAACTTCATTTGTTATTTACATGCCCCCTTATGCACAAATGTTATTTAAATTAAAACCTAATATAAAATACTAAACCTAGTTTTAAGTAATACTGTTACTAACACGTTATGGACTTTGTCCGAAATAAATGATTTTGAATTGAATTGAATTGAATAAACACTCTTGACCAAGGTAAAATACGTTCTATTTATTTCATATTTTTACGTCCTTTCCATAGTACGGCGTAAGAAAGTGAGTGTTGTCTATTAATAAGGCATAAGTAGCCAGATGCGTAAAATTTTACCCTTACCTTGCCTCTAAAAAAAAGTTACATATTATAATACAGATATTATGTGACGGCCTTTTAAGACTACATGGCGTTTAATTTGGCTAAGGCCGTGCCAAAAACACAGTAATATTTTCATGTCTCCCATATTTCTGGGCCTCTATTCTACTGGGTAAAACCATATTGCTTGACTTATGGCTGACTTATGGTATTGCCAACGTTACGATTGCTCGTATTTGGCAGTACCTCTAATAGCGACCAAGTATTTGCGGGTGGTAGGACCTTGTGCAGGGTCCGCCTGGATCGCTACCACCAGCTTATCCATTAACCTACCGCCAAACAGCAGTGTTTGCATTGTTGTGTTCCGGTTTGGGGATAAGACAATCGGTCAAATGACTAGCATAGAGGCATTTCATCTTAGTCTTCAGTGTTGGCAATGCATTTGCAGTCTTAAGATTGCATTGCAGTTTTGCGAATGCGAATGTCTATGGGTCACAGTTTCCATTTACCATCAGGTGGTCTGTGTGCTCGTTTGTCTTCTCTATGCCATAAAAAAAAACAATTATTTTGTTTCACTAGTAGGTAGATAATAACCATCATTAAATTAAATGTAATTTACTATTTGTACTTATTTAAGTGCAGTAAAGGCAAGACAAATATTACCAATCTATCCTTCCCCCTCACACTTGCGCCACAACTCCTTAGAAGAGTTTTTGCAAGTTTTATAAACAAAGTATAATATTCCGCCGCCGCCCGTCACAGCATTATTTGCTTATATTTACATAAACCCCGGATCCTTTGTTTCCGGTTCGTAAAGGCACCTATGGAATTCTTTACAAGAATATGAAAGGCATACTTTTCTTATTACAATGTAATCCATAGTTTGCCACGTCAAGATGCCTTAGTACCAATTTCACCAAACCATGTTATATTTAATCAATGTTAATCGATTGTTAGTTCATATATTTGACAGCTGTTAACACCCTAATCGTCTGTTAAGTGCTTAACATTGGTGAAAGTAGTACATACATACATACATACATTAAATCACGCCTGTTTCCCAGAGGGGTAGGCAGAGACCACTTCTTTCCACTTGCTACGATCTTGACAAATTTCTTTCGCTTCTTCCACATTCATACATCGAGTCATGCACGCACGTCACGTGTGAAAGTAGTACTTAAGGATATAAAATAATCTTCATCTTTCAAGTATTTTTTTTACAACTTTAGTTATAAACTGAGGAAGGAAGAGGAAAGAAGGAGGGGTTTGATGAAAAAAAACCTCGAGGCCCTAGGCAAGATCCATTCAGCGCTCGTTATCGATATCCAAAATGTATAGGATTGACGTAAGAGCCATCTGACGATCGCGTCGCGTCTTTAAGCAACTTGTCCAGCCCCATGACGAGTTATTTCGACGACTCGCATTTAATGTGCAGTTATATCGGTGTTTTAATTATTCTAGGCGGTCTATTTCTTTCACACTCCTTCTGGCATAACAAATATACTGGTATAATTAGAGAGAATGTCTACAGGGTGGAAAAGACTGCCTTAAATATTGGAAATAGCAAGTTCTATGCTAAGGAGACTTGCTTATATTGTTAAAAAAAACTGCATTATTTTATTTTTATTTTTTGTTCCATAACCGGGAATCGAACTGGTCAAATATGTATGATAAAACAATAAAATGATGTCACACAGATCGAAAGGGTCATTGATAATGATCATTTACACTAACGACCTTTGAATTAAATAAAGACCGTAAAAACCCATCTTTATTATTTTTTCATATTCGACTAAACCGATTCCCGGTTAAGGCAGACGAATTTTCAAAAATCCACAATTGCGGGGTCTTTTTCAAAAATAAAAGTAAGTCTCCTTTGCGTAGAACTATCTATTTTCAATATTTAGGGTATATTAAAAGGTCAAGTACTATTTAATATTGTGGTTTTGCCGTATCAGTCAGGACGCTTCGCGAAGGTAACAAACACCATTCATTAAGATATTGTCCGAGAGGTTATTTTATATCGCACGTTAATACACGCCATTACTCGGAGTGATCTAATACTTAATCTTAGTAATGGTGCGATATTATCATAATAGTTCCTATTATATTCAGCTTCTCGCATTTTTGGTGGGAAAACTTTTTTATTGACACTTTTTCAATGATGGCTGTGCATTAAGATGGCCTGTGGGATGATTTCTTTGATCTTTATTTTCAAATTAACGTGTTTTATTATTAAATTAACCCACTTTATTGTTTGATATTTAATATTGATAGCTTAGATGAAATATTTTCAGTTACTTAGAGCAACGTTTCACATTTGGCAACGGTCTCATTCAATCGTTGTCTCACTAAAACATAAAATAAATTATAAATAATAAGCTAAGTTTGATACGAGTTCAGTACACGATTGTAAGCTTTAACCATACAATAAGTATGATTAAAATGGGTGTCAAGTTACTTGGAGGTTTTTATTTTAAGCATTAGATGACGGAATAAACTTGTTTAAAAAAGTTTACAAATTCATATTTGGTTCTTTTACTGATTTTGTAACTGTTTTCAAACAAATGTATATCGATTAAGCATTCATTCATTTATGAAATATATAATTAAATCATGACGTTAATTTTGGGGTTTTGGTTATGTTCCGTACCTACGAAATATTAGAAATCTAATAAATTCATATTTTAGCCAATAGGGCACGGTTTTGACAAGACAAACAATAATGCCAACTTATAAATATTTTAATAATTTATACGGAACGCCAAAGACGACAAACGATCAAAACATCAAAGACAAATAGTTAAATTCGTGCTAATAACCATTTACCAAGGCGTCATCAGACCATTCGAACGAATATTAATGAAAGCTCGTCGGAACTTGAAAGCTCGGTTGAAAGCTCTTTGTGTTTTGATTACTGATTCCCACTGGTACGGAAACACACACCGATTATTAGAATTGCCATGAAATTTCATCTCTTCAGCTTTACTGAAAAAAAAAGAAATATCTCGTATTTTTTTAAAGAATAGAAGAGAATAGAAACCTTTTCTTCTGGACAAAAATACGTCACAGCCTGACATACATTCACCATCGTACATATTTAGGGGTTCGCCATTGTACATAATTAATTTTCATTTATTGAAGTCTTTTTAATGAAACTTTACTTATTTACTTACTTAAAGTCATATTATTATTGTATTTTCATGTAAATAAAGAAAAATATTGAAAAACGACATAAAGTAATACAATAACCATAACACAATAACTGAAAATTAAAACTAAAATTAATTAAGACTAACTCTAAATATATAAATTAACTAAAGCATTGAATCTAAGAATGGCCCCTGCGGCATTGTACCAAAGATGCTGGCAGCATTGCCTCGCTGGATGTATATTGTATTTTTTACTTTTCCTTATATTTATTAATTTAGGAGTTATTAAGATTTTAACGATATCTGCATGTGTGTGTGTGTACTAACAAATTTATAATGTATGGATCGGCGTAAATTACAAAGTGAATTTATTTCATCCTAGATTTGTAACAAAAATAAATGTCAAGGTTAATCTCACACAGATTGACCCAGACTCAAACTAAGCTCTAGGCTTGTACTATGGGTAGGTACTGTGACAAAGGTGTAGTTGGAAACGTAGACTGTTTTAACTTTTCATTTTATTATTCTGAGTGGTACTCTTCTTACGGTAGCCCAGGGGCGACTCCAAGATTGTTTTACAAAACAATCGGTCGCCGTTCCATTACAATCTCATAAATTGAATTTTAAATAAGTAACTAAAAGCAAATACGACACTAAGAATGCGACAAGTTTACATAAGTTTAATTCCAGCTACTGTATACTTATTGCATTACAGTACGTAAATACAATACAGAATACCTATTCAAGACTTAATAATCAAATACACGCGCTCATTACACAAATATTAGCCCAGGGTCACAACCAAATAGGCAAATCGCGTATTCTAATGAATTAACATACAATCAACCATAACCGGAGAATTCCAATTCTCTTTTAGATATCGCTGACAGTAGTTTTATACTCTCCCATCAACCTGTAAAGAACGCAGCTTGTGTACCAAAGCCTCGCTGTCTATTGCTTCAATTCTCGATAGCAGAAAGTTTTAAACAGTTGAGTTGTCAGTTTATTTAGTGCTGGCACGAGGTAGCGAGCACAGCCCACGCACTTCAGAAACCTGACGACGCGCTGGCCTAGTGGGTAGTGACCCTGCCTACGAAGCTAGTGGTCCTGGGTTCGAACCCCGGTAAGGGCAGATATTTGTGTGATGAGCGCAAATATTTGTTCCTGAGTCATGGATGTTTTCTATGTATTTAAGTATATATTTGTCTATATAAGTATGTATGTTTATAGTTGTCTAGTTCCCATAATACAAGCCTAGAGCTTAGTTTGGGACTAGGTCAATTGGTGTAAGATTGTCCCGTTATATTAAAAAAAAAAAAACTGCCGCGTCGATGCCTATGGATAAGTTCAATTTGATAAACGTTATCGTTATAGATAGTGTTTTTGACGTAAAGCTTCCAGATGGTCATTACATTACATATATTTAAACAGTTTTTGAGTATCGTTTACGTCAGTGTGAAGTATCTAGACTGTAGGTCACGGGTTTGTTATACGTCGGTAACATAGTCAATCTAGTATCCGGCCAAGATCATTTAATTGTCGAGAAAAAGCACCGCACGAAACTCTAGCATTTTTTTCAATCAAAAAATACACTAACACTTTAGTTTATAGACCTTATACAGCTACGGTAAACACCAACGTCACAGAGAAGAAGCGCCGCAAGAAACTCTACCACAATATATCTCTTTTTTGTCAATCATAAAAACAATAAGAATTTACTTTGTAAACTTATACGCTACGGTCATCAAAATTGCGGAGATGAATTGCCGCAATAAAATCTAGCAAAATGTCTTTATTTTCCAATAACACCATACCTTACAGACTTACTTAAATATATATCCATTATCTTAGCTCAAAAATTGTTCATTGTATAGACTTAGTTCAAAGCCTAAAGACGACGAAAGACCCTTTTATGCCAATAATAAAACACGTGTCGAGTGGATAGCGATAAACAACTTCTACGCGGACAAAGTCGCAGGCAAAAACTAGTACTGTTCGGAACCGATTTGAAAGTAATTTTTAATCTGTGACAGACGTCACCGAGTCTGTGCTATTAACTTGACGTTTGACAGATTTTGAGGTTAACTTGACTTGTCTAACGTGTTGCTTGCTAACGAGGTGTAAAAAGCCGGCCGGTGTTTTGGATTATTAACTTGATTGCATTGTATTTGTGTTAATCACCCCGGATTAAGAGGGTTTTTGAATTTAGAAGCTTCGCCGAGTGTTGCTGGCCCCGTAGGCCCTTGGCGCAGTGATTATTTTGATTATTGCAAATGGTGTTGAGTGTTAGTTTTAACCGCGTGCCGGGACCGAGGAGATTGCTTCCTTGGGGACTGCCTGGACCCGTAACAGGAGGTGAACCATACATACACTCACACACACATCACAGTTACACAAATCGCACCCCTGGACGAAGCCGAGAAACCAAGGAAACCAGTGAGTACTTACAAATAGATTACCTACCTCCAGTACATACATTTGGGCGGCTGCGTATCGCGGTTTCGCCCGTCAGGATATTTCGGGACAAATCCCTCGCAAATTACTCGATGGGCCCAGCGTTTGTAGGGATTTTGTTTTGACCCCGGTCTATTGTGATCAAGTACTAATATTATAAGGCAATCAAGGTGACAAAATACCCTGACCCTGAGTCAACGCTGACTTCGCGCTCTCTGCTGGTAGGCTGCCTTGGATCGACTGGACCACTACTGCTTCGGACAGAAGTCCGTACACGGGGTCCCCAGCAAAAACTGTGGCATCACAAACGAACTAAATTGCACGTTGCGATGCGATGGCAGATATTTCTCCATGTTACTTACCGTAGAAGAGTAAAGTACAATATTATAGCAATTGACACTTTTGACTTTTTACAGCCTTTTTTTTAAGATCGTAAATTGAAATTGGGTGATGTTAATCTGTATTAACATACGGCAGTGGATCTGGACAAGCTTGAAGAACTTTATGTACTCGGGTTAATCCATTAATGAGTAAGAAAGAGAAAACAGCAATGAAGACTTAGGTCCACTGCATGCCTTCGTATGTGAACCTTTCGGTTTAAATTGATGCAAATAAAATTGTTGGACAAACGTATTGGACAAAAGGATAATCTTGCTTTTACCTCCGTGCTATTTTAAATTTGAAATTTAACGTGTACAAAACCTACTATCATCAATGGGTTCTTTGTTCGTTTTTATGCTTGTGCATAATAAAATCCTTCTAAATTAAAGCTTAAATAAATATAAGGCCCTTTCATTCTCAACTGGCTTGGTTACCTATTAATCTCTGTTATCCATAGCCATGGTTTTAAATAAAAATTATCTGCGGGATATTTTGTACGGAATAGGAAGCGCGACCACAAGTCTAATTTAATTACCCTGCAAAACTGTCCCGAATCAGAGTCCTTGGGCATTCAATGTGTATAGTGCTACCATTTTCTTAATAGATATCAGTAATCTTCGTTTTCTATCACAAATATATTGTCAGTTGCGAGTGCAAACGTGATAGCGATAGCCAGCCGAAAGCTATTAAGAAGCTGGGAATACGGTAGACGCGCGTTTATCCAAAAAGCCATAGTTTGTTCTTGTCGTTGTCGATCCGAGGGATAACTTGGTATTGTCACTGCGCCGGCGGAATTGGTGCGAGGCGATAAGGAAACTTTTTGCGCGGCGCTAGAGCCACCTCCAGCGCTCAGAACAATGATTACTTTAATTAAGCGATCACCCGGGTAATCGGGCTCGTCTTGAATCACCGACACTCATTTGATCGAATGTATCATTTTATCGAAAGGAAATTTCTACTGACACCTTTTTGTTTTTAGGTTATCTTAAGCAATTTACGTAAAGTGTATAACTCGTGCACGTGGAAGCCTGTCAATGAAATAAAAAATATCATCAAATTGTAACATTCTATGAAAAGAGTACTGGGGTGTTATTATGACATAGCAATGCAGTCTCTTTACGCTGAGAGAAAAGGACAGAGCTATATAGCTGCTATAGCTCCGTCCTTAACGCTCACCGTAAAATAACGTCATAGCCGCGTCATTCTGCTTTCTTATTTTACTCAATCACCCAAAGGTTAGCTGGAAGAGATCCCTTAAAGGGATAAGTTTGCCTTAGTACATTCTAACTCTGTATTGTATTAGATTTTCTGTTTCTTTTTTTTTTGTGTACAATAAAGTGTTTACATACATACATACATCCATAATAACCAGTGATCGGGGTTTTGGATGCAATTCGCGGGATTTCGAGTCGTAATCGTAGTATGGATGTGACTATAATCCCGCGATATTTTTTCAATAATAATTACGTTTATTTCAAATGTTGACCTGTAATATCGATTAATATCATGTAAAATAAAATAGAATAAATATCCTCCAACATCAATACAAATCCCGGGATCCCGGGCATATTCATTAAAAGCATAACGTTTAAGGTCAATCACCCCAGATTGCACCGGGAATTCCCATTACTGTGATAAGCTCAAGAGTAAGTAATAAACACATTTAAATTTGTGGAAATAAGTAAAATTGATTCGAAAAAGATAATAACCTCACACAAATCATCGGTCACAGTAAATGCGATTGGAGTTCCACAGGGTAGTATTCTGGGACCCTTGCTTTTTCTGTTGTATATTAACGATCTCCCAGATACTACAACATGTGACTGCACACTTTTTGCCGATGACCTCTCAGTTATTGTACCGTGTCACAATATTCAAACATATAATGATGATGTAAATAATGTAATATCTAAAATTATAACTTGGTTGCACAAAAATAATCTGAAGGTTAATTTAAGTAAAACAACATACGTGCAGTTCATAAATAAAAACGGTAACAAGAGGCCTTTGAGTATAGCTTATAAGGACGAAGTTATAGAAGAATCTTCCGCGACCACGTTTCTAGGCATTACCGTAGATCACAAATGCTCCTGGAACGAACATATTGACAAACTCTGTAGTAAAATAAGCTCATTTTCATATGCTCTCTGGCGACTCACAAAAGTGTGCAATAAAAACGTTGCCATCCAGGCTTATCACGGATATGTAGGTTCCTTGATTAGGTATGGCATTCTGCTATGGGGAAATTCCAATCAGGCAAATCGAGCATTATTGGCACAAAAACGTTGTATAAGATCTATATGTAACGTAGATATTGGAACATCCTGCAGGCCATTGTTAAGAGACCTAAAATTATTAACGGTACCGTGCATATATATATATGAAATTTGCTTGTTTGTTAAAACCCATCCATCACTTTTTAAAACGGGTAAAGAATCGTGTCATTTTAACACAAGGTATCCAAACCGTTTGGTGGTAACAATGAAAAAGACAAAGTTGTATAGCGGGAACGCATACTGTATGGCTATTTCTATCTATAATAAGTTACAAGAAGACATTAAAATCTTGCCACTAAACATTTTCAAACGCCAGCTTAAAAAATGGCTAGTGCAAAAGTGCTTCTACTCTGTGAACGAATACTTTAATTATTTTGATAATGGGTGACATTATAATTACAATATATTCTCTTTAGCAATTACTATAGTGCCCAGCTGTGACTTATTTTATTAATTTATACTTTTGTCTGTCTTCTTAGATTTTAATATTTCAATAATATTTTGCATGCCAGCTGCTGGTAAAGTGTGTGAAACCTATAATATATTGTAAGACCATTGTGTGTACCACATTTTACGCAAAATAAATATATTTTGATTTTGATTTTGATTTTTAAATGCAACCTTTTTGCTATTGTAATCTATATGTTGTTACTGGCACGTAGTTCTAACGAAACTTTATAAAATAATAAACATTCTGCTGTCAACCGACCTTTCAATAACCCCTTCGGTAAGTTAAGTTGCACGTTGTGATTTATAGTTATTTTTTTACTTCAACGACTCTGGCTTGTTTTATGGACTCAATGATTTAAAGATAATTCTGTTCGTCTACTGTGGCTTCTTCTCATTGGACTTTTGATTAGACCATCATTGGATTATTATTGGAATTAAGGTTGTCAAGCATCAGTTGTCATGTCGCGGAGAACTCACAGCTTGCCTAAGGAAGAAACTGTACAGAGTTGGATAGAACCGTATGTCGACTTGCTGTATGAATCGACTAGGAACTCTATTTATTGCACAAAATGTGAAATTAACATTGGATGCCGAAAAAGTACGGTCAAGAAACACGTTATGGGAAAAAGACACAGAGGAAAAACTAGAAATAAACAAGAGTTTTACTATGACCTAATCCAGTTCCTGATTCTATGCAACATTCCCTGGCAACAAATTGAAAACCCGGCCTTCACATCTTTTTTCGGAAAGTATATATGCTGCACATGTGGTGATAGTCTTACGTTGCCCAGCGAAACGACGATAAGAAAAACATATTTAGAAAAGTTTTATCACGATAAAATAAGTTCTATACACGGCGAGGTTGAAAATGAAAAATTGTGGATATCGCTCGATGAAACAAAGGACTTGCTTGGTCGGTACATTGTTCATTTATTGGTAAAGCCGTTGAACTCAGACGTTTCTAAAAAGACATATCGTCCTATCCTACGATAAGAGCCACAATTGCAAAATGCTTACTTTTCAGGAGAAGCATTATTCTGTTTATTTTAAAAGAAAACTAAAAAATATATAATTTTGCAATTAGATCATGTGGAATTGTGTTCTAGAGTCCTACTGAAATTGCATTTACGTTCGTAATAGTACTTTATGATTATATTTTGTCCCTTAAATCCTTATTCGTCGGGGTAAATAGGTTTAAGAGAGCCATTACCTACATTGTGTCTCTTATCGTCGGAAAATTCAGGGCCACTACTGCCCTTAGGGCCAGATTTTAACAATCACACTTCGAATATAATATTAGTCACTAAGAAAAAATACTTAATTTTAGTTGAGCAAAATCTTTATTTATCATAAAATATTAGGTAAGAACAAAATGTAACAAAATAGATTGTTATTTGCAGCTGACGATTGCGGAGTCGGAATAGTGACTCTGGATGTAGGACTGTCGAAAACTATACGAGGGTTGCTATGAATATTTTTAGTTAATTAAAAATCATTATTTTTTTTTTACAAATTACTTTAATATTTTTCAAAATATACTCCTCCAAGTTCAATACATCGCCTCATTCTATAAAACCAATCCTCAAAACATTAAAAAAATGCGTCCTGCGGAAGGTCAAAGAAAAGTCGATCAAATTCTAGTACCTACTGCCTCATTCGAGTCCATAAAAGTCCGGCCACGCATCATTTTCTTTATAGTGGGGAATAAGAAATAGTCGCACGGGGCCAGGTCAGGACTGTTGGGTGGATGCGACACCAGCTGAACACCTTTACTGGTCAAAAAATCCATTGTTATTGCCGCGGTGTGTGCAGGTGCATTATCTTGGTGAAAAAGAATTCCATGAGTGCCGCTCTTTGGACGATCCTCACCAAGTCTGTCAAATGCCTGGGGTAAACAGACCTCTGTGTACCACTGGCTAGTAACTGTTCTTCGATCTTCGAGTGGAACTACAGCTACTGGCCCCCCGCGGCGAAAGAAAACGGCGATCATTTTTTTGTTTACACTACGGCCACGAACAATTTTTAATGGCGGCCCGTCTTCCTCAAACACCCATTGCATAGATTGTTGCTTTGTTAGAGGGTCATAGCAGTATATCCAGGACTCATCAGTAGTAAGGATATTACTTAGAAACCTGTTGGGAATTGCCGCCGTCGAATTTTTTGAGCATAAACTGGCTAAAATAAATCTACTCGCCGGGTTTTTTGCTCTTCGGTCAGCAAATGCGGTATCCAACGCGAAGCGACCTTCCTGACGCCAAGATGATCATGTAAAATGCTTGAAACTGCGGGTGATCCAATACCAAGTTCATGCTCTATTTCCCGATGGGTAATATTTCTGCGGTCTTTAATCAACCAACCACTCAACCAACCACCAACCACTCGGCTTTGATCACTGCTTTTATTATGCTTTTATTTTAAATGCTTTTATTATTGGGTATCAAAAAAAAATAGAAAAAAAATCAACTAATTTGACAAAAGCAGTAAATTATAAAGTCTGATTTTCATTAATCTTACACTGTCAAATTTTTGGCCTTTGTTATACAGTAAATAATTAACTTCTTGCTCATTCCCAGGAGGCAAAGGAGACTCTGCACGTGTTCTTTTCTCTAAAAAATAAAAATAAAAATGAGTTTACCTTTATACTAATATTATAAATGTGCGCATTCGTCTATTTGCTGACGATGTAACGAAGACACGGATTGTAGTGGGTCATAGATCGGTGGACGAACTCGAATTTAACAAAATTGTATCTGATGACGTCACGAGAAGAGCTTGTCGAGAATAAACATTCCAGCTGAGAAAATATTTAGAATTTATAAGACCCTATTAGCAAAAGCTCGTGCAAGTTCATATACTGACATAACAAAGAAAAAAACTGAGTAAATTGGTCGGAAACAAGCGTTTTATATAATATTTAACTCCATTTTATACACGAAAAAAGCCCCAACTGCCATTAGAGCCCAAAAAGAAAATATGCAAACGGACATCTTCAAAAGTATTTTTTTTACCAAAAAGCGATAAAATAATTTCAAACATTTTTATAGTTTGTAAGCCACCTAAATTATATCCTACAAAATCTAAAATTGAAATAATAATTAAACAAAACACAATTTGAGAGTAGAAAAAGGACACAAATGTCATTGTAGCCACCCATTTGCCATACAATGGAAATTAAGCAATTCCGTAAAATAAAGCCACAATTACCGTTCGGGCATTAATCAACGGAATGTGCACTACTTAATTAAATTGTGCTAGTTTCTGACACTAAGTATGTTAATATGTATTGTGTATATTCTTTAAAAATTCATAAATATATACATTTAAAAAAAAGTACTAGATATGATTTCAATAATCATTAGGTTATTAAAATTCGTTTTATTTAACTTACTTGGTACATTCCTTTTTCGTTCACCATCGTTTTTTTCCACCATTTTCACTAATCTGTGCCCTCGACGATTCATTTTGTATTTTAAACATACAATAATCTAATATAAACGATCTTCTGAATGAAAATTAAAGCCGTTGGAACGCCAAACCACTCAATGCCGCTGTCCGCCGAGTAATGGAGAAACGGCGGTTGCGCCCCCTCCTCCCGCACCCACCGTTCGGTATCGCACGGTGAAAAAGGACAGCAATATACTAAGGGCTTTACTCCGCGTTGAAAGTAAGTCCAATGCAATTGTGGCTTATTCAAAAACTCAATTGACTATTAAATAAAATATATTTATTTACAAATTTTTGATGTCATCTTATGTAACTTGAGACGTAGAACTCAATTTTACAATAAAAACAAAAAGCCACTGTGGTGATTGTGGCTCTTATCGTAGGATAGGACGATATTTGGTAGCGTGTAAAATGCTAGAAATAGTAAATGGCGAAACCATTTCAAATTTTGTTGTAGAATGTTTAAAACAATTGTGGGGTGAATCTTACGAAACCAAACTTGAAAATGTTTTGTTAATGTGTACAGACAGCGTAGCATACATGTTAAAGGCGGGGCGACTTTTACAGAACACGTTTCCAAAGTTGAAGCATGTAACTTGTTTGGCTCATGCTCTTCATCGGGTGGCGGAAGAAATTCGTTCTCAATATCCGGACGTAGACGCTTTGATTGCAAATATTAAAAAAATATTTCTGAAATCTCCGAGTAGAGTCAGACTATTAAAGGAAAAATTCCCGAACATGCCTCTATCTCCTAAGCCTGTTGTTACAAGGTGGGGAACTTGGCTTTCAATAGTGTCATATTACGTTAAATATTTTAACGAAATAAATACAGTTGTATCAAGTTTACGAGATTCGGAAGCAGTGTCAATAAAAAAAACTAAAAATATATTAAGTAAACCCAATGTAAAAAGCCAAATGGATTACATAAATAAATATTTTAGCATAATCGGATCGCCTTAGTCAAACTACAGGAACGGGATACGTCAATCATTGATGCCATAGAAATCTTTGATGAAGTCCGGACAGTTATAAGTTAGAGTAATAGCTTACGTATAGATACTAAAATAGAAGCAGTCATGGCTCGAAATCCGAATTTAGATGATATCAGAACATACGCCGAACAAATATCACACGAATCCGCATGCGATGAAATTTCTTTATATAAATTCGCCCCGCTAACATCAGTTGAAGTAGAAAGATCGTTTTCGGCTTATAAATGGGTTTTAGATGTTAAACGAAATAGGTTAACATTAGGGAACATTGAAAAAATAATGGTTTGTTATTTTAATTTTATAGAGACCAAAAGTAATAAAAAATAATATGCTAAATATTTGAAATAAACGTTTTTATTAAAATGTAATAAATGATTTTATTAAAATGTATATCAATATGTAATCTAATAATATGAAAAAAAAACTGTCCTTTATCAAACCACACGAAAGCCCGGAATCCCGCGGCATATCCATACTAGCATAATGATTGGTCATTCACCCCAAGTCGCATCCAAAACCCCGATCACTGATAATAACCCCCCTGGTGATTAAATGTTAACCCTGGTGATCATTAGGGCTGGACTTTATTTAGCACAGCAACACGAGTCACTAATCAGTGTTACTTCAACAAATCAGTACCCTTACCATGAGCTACATTTACCGTACTCGCTAGCGATTTGAATGCTCTGTCCCTCGCACTTTTTAAGAATACTACGAGGTCTGCAAGGGACAGAGCATTCGATTCGCTGGCGAGTACGGTAATTTGTAACTCATGTACCCCTCTGTACGCCTAGTACAGAGCCTTGAGTGTTAACTGCTGTTCATGCGGCCGTCACAAACGCGTTGCGTCCATGTTATTAATATCAGTAACCTTACCATGAGTTACAGTTATCGTACTCGCTATCGCGTCAAAAGCTCTTGCCCTTGCACTCTATAAGAATACTTGCGAGGTCTGCGAGGAGAGCTTCAATTTCTTAGCGAATACTTTAATTGTAACTTCATGGTAAGGGTACAGAAACGTAAACGCGTTTGTGACTTTTTCGCGTTAGCGACGTACACTAAGGGTTCGGTACAGGTCAACGCCTTGTCAACAGTTCTATAGTTATTTTTAAGATCGTAAAAATTGTACAACTTGAGGCTTACTAGAGGTCCATAGGCATGTAACCTCGAATAAAGTCTCAGCTCAGAACCAATAGAGCTGAATGATACATCAGTAAAAAGAGCTTTGTACGTACATGTTTTGGGTTCATTTTAATTTGGCGCAAGGTGATTTGCTCTTGACGCTAAACTAGCCCTGCCTACCTGCCCACGGCAATGATCATCATGTTGTTTAATGTATGCAGTTGCTAATGTTTCCTGAACGCAACGTGACCAAGCCTATTGTACTCATCGTCAGGGTGACACCTAAGACGTAATACAACATTTTATTTTCTAGATCTACTCATCAGTACGATCATCTTTTACTATGGGACTAATATCGAAATCCGTAGAATTTTTTTTAATCTCCCATACTAAAAGCAATTAGCTGGCTTCACAATTTGTATGGAGACGTCGATTTTGTGTTTACGTTTTCGAAGTTGGTCCCATATTAATAGTTGATCGTAATCATGAGTAGATTCGGGAAATGACATTTTGTATTACGTCTTAAGTGTCACCAGTATAGTACTTTAAATAATTAATTTAAATAAAAGAAACAATATTTTCTGTGACATAACCTAAACAATAACCATCTTAAGATGTGTACGATGTTTTGCATTCCATCTTAGTGCTGGCTACGCATTTGCGGTCTTTGGCCTACCAGTGGTAAGGTTGTAGTCTTAAGAATTACATGTTCTATGGCTCTGAGATCCTACTCACTATCAGGTGGCCTGTGCGCTCGTTTGCTTTCTCTTAGAAATGGAAAAAAATAGATTTACCAAAGATATTCAAATAAGCAAGCTATTATGTAACCTAACCCAAAGCCTCAGAAAGGCAAACTCAATCCTTTGCTATCACACAAGGCCCCATAATTATTTCATTACTTTTAATGATGCATTACCCGCAGCGGCCGCAAAAAACCTACACAAAAGTTTTACCGGATACTGTGGCTCCCGAAAAATTCAGGGCCGACATTAAATTGTAGGATTTAGAAAATGTAAAGGCTTTAAAAATGTGGAATGAAAAGTTTTGGGCACAAAATTGCCGGCTGCTTTAGTTTGTGAGCGCGGCTGGCTCCTTGGGGAGCTGCTGGCATGAGAGCATCCGTATAGGCTTAATGATGTAAGATGAGATGTTTGTTATGTGGTATTTATTCGTCAACATGTTGCAAACGCGTACGTTTTTAATTTAGCCACTGAAAATTTAACCTTACGGAAATTGTTGGAGATTTTCGCTTGAATTATGTACTGTGTCAAGTGAGATTTAAACATTTTGGGAAATTTGGGGAATGAGGAGAATCAAAACTTTGACCTTCTCCATATTTCTATACGACTCTGAAACCGAATTTGTTATGGTTCAGACTGCAAGAAAATTGATTCAAATTCAAAATTCCAATTCAAATTTATTTATATGGAAGGTATACACATATGACACCCTGCAATAAATAATATATGATTTCAGATATGGTTAAGACGAATCATTAATTATGTATTTATAATCTAGTATAATCTACGAGTACATAGTACAATGTTACAGTAGTGTAATACGCTGAAATATTAAATTAACCACACCAAAAAGAATACCCATACTACTAACTGCATTGTCCATTGTTTGTGTTTTTTAAGAAATATTTTAAGACCATTTGTAAACACATAATGCAATGAATGATAATGACTATGACTTTGACTATAATGGGAATAATCCCTTCTTCACTTATCTATTTCCTCACAGAATCAAAAGCGAATTCATGTGGCCTGAACATTTATATAACTATCTTAATGGCCAGTTGACAACGTTATTGCGATCATGATACTGTTATGTCCATCGGTCTTAGCGCCCACTTGCAATAAGATACGAGAACTTGTTTGACAAGCGGAAATCTCTTTCTAACGATAATTATGAGTATTAAAAAGAGACATCCACTTGTATTACAAGTCACAAGCTGTCAGGGATTGGGCCCTGGGGTGTGATTCTGTAAAGAAGCAAAGGTGAACGAATGCACGAGTGATGTCCAAGCGGCGAGATTAAGTAGTCCGGTCAAAGTGAACAAAACATTTTCTAGCGCGTGTATTCTCGATTTGGCAGCCTTATACGTTTGACAATTTGATCGCCAGTGCCAGAACACTGCTCTTTAAATTTTAGTGCTTACTAGAAGACGCTTGCGATGCGTACGATACGCATCGAATTAGTATACCACTACTCCCTCTCGCAGTCGCTATTATCTTCCCTGGGGGTCGATTTTCCAATAGTCCTAGCGGTACGGCAAAAAGTTCTGCAAATGAAGATAAAGATAAAGAGACATTTATTCGCAACAATACAAAACAACCTTAAGTATATAGATACAAAAAATAAGACACAGAAACAGTTGCGAAACGGTCCCAACTCAGCATTCGCTAGCCGTAAAGCCAGCATTGGTCTTCCGTTGGAACCGCTTAAATGGTGTTAAAAGCATGAAAATCGGAACGATTGATCTTCAGGCCATAAGAATCAATTTAATCCGTAGCACGAAAAAAAAAATAAGGAAAGGAGTTATATTGACGTCATATTGTTTTTGTATGGGAATTTTATTTTTTTGTTCGAAAACCTTTTGTTTGTGTATGGTATCTAATGAAAGGGCTTACTAAGCCAGTTCTAAAAATGTACCACATCATTTCATTTCAGTCACTTGTTTTAAATTAAGCTAAAAATCATTTTCAAAACATACCAAGTTTGGGATTCTCTAGATATGATACGGTTAAATTATTATTTGTAAGATATACCTAAAATGATGTTATAGCCTCACATCATACCCCAAGAAAGCAATTTTGAAAATATTATAATGTAGATAATGTTTAATTTTTATTTATTTAATTTATTATTTATTTATTTATTAACACATTACACTATCATTACAGGACACCCAATGCGATAGCGTACCAACATAATATTTATAAACTGACTTACTGCCTATTCATTATCATACATAATAATGTAATGTGACACGCAATGAATGAGTTCAATTTGAATGGTTTTTTAATTATTATAGTGTTCCACTGTTGGGCAAAGGTCTCCATTGATTTTTACATCTCTCTGTCTGCGGCAATCTTTGGCCGAAGTGTCCAAGTCATCCTTCCACCTCCGTTTGGTTTCGCTAAATCAATATTGATTTTGTTTAAATTAAAGTTATCCTGAAAACCATGCCCTTGATTAAATCCTGACCCGGCTAACTGAACTGAAGCCACATACGTTATTTCACAAGCTAGAATTATCTCGACATTTTCTTTTCCTGCTCAAAGTGGTGAGAGACAGATGGTCGGATTGCGTGCAGCGCTCTGGTACACGGTACTCATTATAGTCTAGCATCTCGCTGTAGGTTAGGTTAAGTCATTTAAATATACGGATTCATGACTTAATTTAGAAAATCATTTTAAGTACTTGTAATCTTAATTGGATATAATGTAAATATTATTAGCAACTACCTTTAAGCGTCTATTAAGTTGATGATAAGATTGGCCTTAAAATATGTTGTTGTAAATATTTTAAATAATAAGGTAACGGAGGATTGTGTCTGTAAAATTTATGAGCCTTTTATAAATTACATTTAAAAATATTCTATTTTGTAGTATCATTCATTTAGATTAAAAACACAGAAAATTACTTGTAACAAACAGGCTTTATCAAGTTTTACGTAAGAATAATAATCCCACAACAAGACAACAACAAGACAACTTGCTTTTTTACATAAGCAAATCAAGCACAACTAATTCAATTATTAGCGAGATATGAAAACGTTATCTCGTTATACATAATTTTAAGAATTATAAAATTTTGTTAGTGAAATGGTTTAAAAATTTGTGACTAATGAAGTGATGGGTTATACAGCGGTATCTC
The DNA here is from genome assembly GCA_963966035.1 of Acleris laterana. NCBI lineage: Eukaryota > Metazoa > Arthropoda > Insecta > Lepidoptera > Tortricidae > Acleris > Acleris laterana. The sequence continues at coordinate 16,652,321 of OZ014455.1, read as the reverse complement.
GGCCTACAAACCGTGGCGCAGCGAAAGAGTCATTTACGAAGTCTTTAAAACATGGAGTTTGAATGATCGATGAATTTTCTTGTTCGGATGAGGAAGTTCTTTAACCGTTTATTAAAAAACTAATAGCCCGCCGCGTGTTTCTTTGGGTAAAGTCTACGTATTACCTATACACAAATCTCCAATAAACTCTCTGGATGATAAAAAATACATTTATGTATGGGTCACTAAACAATTTAATTTGAATTCGATTTGACATCGAATCAGCGCGGGCCCAACTTCCACTTTTTTTTTTTATTATTCTTCAGGGTTTGCAGTATACTCATACCTAATTTGATAATCATATGCTCTAACGTTTGTACGATACCAAAAATAAAAATAAAATTACTTTGAAAAAAACATTTCTTGTGACCCCTTTTATTATGTCACTTTCTCTAATTTTACTTATTTCTTTGTTAATCCGCTAACTTATAAATGCGGTTCAAAAATACAGATTTTTTAAATTAGAACGGATGGACGGAAGAACAGGCGTAGGAATATTTTAATCGGGTCCCGTTAGTTTTCCTTCGGGTACGGAGCCTGAAAAACGAAGGTCATTGTATCTACCACACAATTCCAATGGTTTTTGTTGACTTAATTTCAACAATTGTATACCAAAGCTGTGCCAGAATGCATGTTAAAAGTATGAAACGAAACCACTAAAAAATTATTGGAGTTGGCACTCCATACATGGAACGGAGATGAAAATAAAAAGATTTAAATAAATCACCGATAGTCCTGCCGCGGCGTTCACAACGTATTAACACGTAAACAATATATCTCCTGATCGCCAATAAAACCTTTAAATCCCCATAAAAACATCATCCACTTCCCCAATTCTTCGTAATCACGGGAGCACTGTTACCTTCCTAAAAGAAAAAACGTATTCGCCATTGATCAGTTAATCCAAACTCAACTCCCTGTTCAAAGTAATAAGAAGAATATTACAACAAAGGTTCGAGAACATTTATGATTTTTTTCCCAAGGGGCTTTTATAACAGTAAAATGCCTTGGCCGTAACGTGTAGGGTATAAAGTATAATATGGCATATCAAGTGGCGTAATGCACACATTATTCCTTTATCGGCACTCGGGCTATAAAAACAATGATATTAAATATTTATATTGCCCGAGTTGTTCAGACGGCGCCTCGTAATACTCACTCGAATTCATAGCAATTCCGGCGAGTGAGTAGGTACGTGCTGTATCACTCTTGATAGGTATCCATCTCAACCTCTCAAACTTTACTTACGTTGATTTAACAATATGACAGTTGAAAAACTAAAGTCCGACGACGATAAACAAAATGATGGTCACCTCTCATGCTATTTTTATCAGTTATAAAGTTTTTATTGTTAATTATGATTTTTACATTCTTTCGTTACATGTTAATCTGGTCACATTTAAAAATTACTTAAATTTGCTAAAATGTAAAACTGTCTGTCTATCTGCAAAATAATTTGAAAAGGTGTGTTCTTATTATTTACTGCCGACGTCAATTAATTTTAATACTTGTTTAGTGACGTGTTATCTTTATTATATTGCTATTTCAAATGAAGTGATAGCAGCAACTTTAATCAAGCATTTAATTTAATTGACGTCTCTGAGTGTGGTAGTTAATCTTTATTTCATATTTGGTAGTGACCTTCCCTGCAAAGCTCGTTATTGTGTTTGATTCCCGATAAGATCAAATAATTGTGTAATGAGCTCTGCTAATGAGGGCGGGAATAAGTTCCTTAGTCTTTGATGGTTATGTACTTTACTATAATAACTATATTTATTTATTTATTAATTTATTTATTTAGGTTAACAAACAGTAACACAATCTTGGCTTATGATTAAGTAGTGTACAGTGCCACCAACACCGTTAACCACAGATTACTAAAGAAAACATAAGGTGTTAGATATTGTATATTACATTCATCATTATATTCATCATTATTTAGGCCCAAAAGTACAAAGCTTAGTTTAGGAATAAATTTATTCGAGTGAGATTGTCCTCTGACATTTATTTATTTATTCATCTCTTGTTTAGACATATCGAAAATACGGTATCCTGACTTTTGACCAAATCATCATTTGACAATTTATATCATTTTACAAACTTTCATTTCGCAAAGACTTGTTTATTCTTAAACCATTACATATTACACAGGTTACATAGACTTATTAAATAAGTTAGGTTACATTAACACAATTGACCGCAAAAAAAAGCAGCAGGAAGCATCTTTTTGCGAAATGAAAGTTTTTAAAATGATATAGTTGTTCAAATGACGATTTGGTAAAACTTTAGTGAACCTGAAAACACATTGTCATTTATGCTTAATTTGTCGTCACAAAGATGACCAAGATAAGATATGATAATATAAGGGCAAAAACAATATTTAACTGTACATAAGAAATTGACTTTATATCGGAAGCGACAGTTAGATCAATCTGGAAATCCTCGAAGGATCCTTAGTTTAAACTTTACGTGAAAGTTGATCCTTAGAGATTGAGTTGATGTCAAATTGGCAAAAACAGAAGTTTGTAGCAATATCCTATCGTCTTAGACTTTTATTAGTACAAGCAGTTCGTGTCCGGCGTTTGCCAATGTGTTTTTTTTGTTTGAAACTTTCGCGACGTTCCCGTATACTGTTATAAATCTTAAGTGGGACTAAATTATGTAAAAACATCATTATGTACCGAGTTTCGATCGTATTGAATGTTTGTGGTGTTAAGCGTTGTTTTATACAGTCCAGTTGCTACCAAACGCTACAGGATTACCCACTGGGTTAATCTGAAGATTTCCTGAAAATTTCATGAAAAGGGATCTGGAATCTATAGATTTATACATATATTTTTAAATGTATAGATTGAAATTCATTCGTTGTCATAAATAATACCTAATTATTGAAATGACATAGACTCGGCTCGGTCTCTTTTAGACAGAAACCATCATCCAGGGTTTGTTTTGCATCTTGGTCAAAAATACAATAGGTACAATCTTGGGTATTTTTTTTAAACTTTCGCGTTTACAGGTCCTACTTGACATAAAATCAGGGTTTAGCGAGATATGCGAATAGTTAACTGTCGTTAATGTTAATTGCGTCGAGACCTGATTTTATGCCTAGTATAATAAAGGTATCTTATCTTCTTATCTTATATGAGACTAAGATAAGATAATACCAAAGGTATTCATGTTCATATATAATTTATAAAGATGATGGAACCTAATTATTCTGATAACGGTGTCTGTCTCCAAACCGCTCTACATGGTGACGGAAAACTGTGGTTCTATTCTATTCGGGAAAGTCTTATTGCTATTGGCATGTTATCATATTGTCAACATTATGATAGTTGTTATTTACTTGACAGTAATGGCGACCAAGTTAACAGGTCAAAAGCAATAAGGTAGAACCCGAGTAGCATAGAACCCCTGAAATAATACTCCTATGTTAAATACAATGTCTGTGTCTCATCTCCGTTATAAAACCGGGCCTTCTGCAGCCGTTTCAGATTGAGACGAAAGATGGATAATGGTCTCACATTATTATTAAATAAATAAAATACATATCAGTGGACAAGGTCACACAAATTGACCTAGTCCCAAACTAAGCTCTATGCTTGCACTATGGATATTAGACAACGAAAAATTTACTTGTATAGAGAAATACATACTTAAATACAAAGAAAACATCCAAGACGCAGGAAAAAATATTCACGCTCATCACACAAATATCTACCCTTATTAGGATTTGAACCCAGGACCGCTGGCTTCGTAGACACGGTCACTAATAAAGAACTAGGCCAACAACGCTTCGTCAAATCTATCATCTAACCCCCTGACTTATAAACGTGGCTTATTGCTTGGAATAGTTTATGCCATGCTTTGTCCTTATCATATAATTGTGACATTTGCATCTGACAGAAAGTGACAAAGCATGTAAGTAAGGGAGTTAGTCTCTTGCAAACCGCTCCCTTAAATATAATTTTAGTATTTTACTAGAACGGCTGTTAAATTCCAAGCAAAATTCAATTAAATTTTAGGGATTTTTTTCAGCATGTCATTGTGATATGTTTATGAAAATTGCTATGCTCTTCCAGGGTAAAGCCTTAGCTGGACATTGTCTTTAATTATAATAAACAGTGCAATTCAATAAATAAATAAATATAAGGGGACAATCTCACACCAATTGAACTAGTCCCAAACTAAGCTCTAGGCTTGTACTATGGGTACTAGACAACGATATAAATACTTATATAGAGAAATATATACTTAAATACATAGAAAACATGCATGACTCAGGAACAAATATTTGCGCTCATCACACAAATATCTGCCCTTACCGGGATTGGAACCCAGGACCACTAGCTTCGTAGGCAGGGTCACTACCAACTAGGCCAGCGCGTCGTAATAATAAATGAATAGTTATAAGCTGCTACAAATATGACTAGTTCCCGACTTAAAGAAGACCCCGGCAGTAAATACTAAACACATAAAGAAGTTACCGAGCATCGAAAGAGTCGTCCACGAGAATAAAACTTTTTATCGGCCGGACGCGGCCGCCGGTTTATGACGTACACTGTGTGCGTGGACGCAATAAATGTCATAATCTTGTACACATTTTGTCTTATGAATAATGGTTTTATGTTGTGTTGTTATTAGGACTTCGCTACTGACGGGCTAAGGATGAATGACTAAAAACTGTCTAGTAATAGTTCCAATGATAAGGTTGCACTTTTAAGGTTGACTTAGAGAATTTAAGTCAAAAGCCACAAACCGGTGTGGTTTGTGGCTTTTGACTTAAATTCTCTAAGGGTTCTTCTTTAGGACTGAAATATTTGTGCTCATTACTCAAATATTTGTGCTCATTACTCAAATATTAACCAATAACAGGGATCAAACTAGAGGTCGCTAGCTTTGTAATCAGGGTATCAACAACTAAGCTAAATGCAGTATCACCGCTGCGCTAATAATGTGGATAGTCCTTTTAACGGGTGTGTTTGATTCAGTGGGATTGTTGGCGTATGAACTAAATAATTACCTATCTTAACAAATATTATAATATAAATTACATAGCATGTCAAAAAATACAAAATTACATTGAGATTGTCAACATAAAACACTCGATAATTAAAGTAACTCAACAATCAATATAAAGTAAGGTTAACAATTACATACAGCTACATAAATAAAGACCTTATGATGACCTAGTATGGCGGCGTCTATATCGCGTGTCAAATGTGGATAAAGCATCCGTCCCTCTCGTACTAATTTACGTGTCAGAAGGCGACGGATGCCTTATCCAAAACTATCACGCGATAAACGCAGCCATATTAGAGCCCCTGGACCCGTATTATGGTACCCTTTATCTCGTTGGATAAAGCATCCGTCACCCTCGCACTTACGTGCTGGTCAGAAAGTGACAGATGTATTATCCACATCGATAAACATGACCATAATAGGCCCGCTGGTGGGTGTTTACTCCGCCCACGAAGCTAAAAATTCCAAGGTAGAAGCTTAGAACTAAGTTTGGGATCAATCTGTGTAAGATTATCCCTTGATATTTAAGAAAACGTTTTTTTTACCGGATCTTGGTTTGACGTCTTTATGAAACCACTTCTTCATTGTAAAAACTACTGTAGGGTGACGGCACCAATGATGTACACTTCACTCTTAATTCAAATTTCATACGGTCCTAAATTGATTGTTGCAAAACAAATGAATCACCCTTATCTTCTGTAAAATAAGAATCAAGTGTCCATCATTGGTCCTTGTTCATTACTGATTCCATCACCCTACTAATGTTATCAAGACCTAATCGAATGCCTCCAAAATTCACTGGTAATTTTACCAAGATTTCAACTGGTTACATTGTTTGGTAAACGGCAGCATAAATACATTAACACGGCATCATTACATCGGCGCGGCGCCGACAGATACCGAGCTCGACGGCCATCAGCAAACACAATCGTCCATTCACACCAAATCTCGGATCTCGGAATCGCAACATCACCACAGAATCTCCCGCGCCCCAAATCACTCACGCATCTAGTGTTGCCAGGACTGGTTTTTAAAAATCTGTATTGTATCAGACTTATTGGAGGTTGTGTTTGACAGTTTTATCTTTGACAAAGCTAATAGAAATTTGTGAAGGTACTGTAGAGGGTACAATTGTCTTAATGTGTAGTTTTTCCTGTCGATTTAAAATAAAATAGATATCAGGGGACAATGTCACATCAATTGACCTAGTCCGAAACTAGGCTTTAGGCTTGGACTATGGGTACTAGAAAACGAAATAAATATAATAGATAAAAATATACTTAAATACATTGAAAACATCCATGACTCGGGAACAAAATATTCGCGCTCATCACACAAAATATGGATTTGAACTCAGGACCACTAGCTTCGTAGGGAGGGTCACTACCAACTAGGCTAACACGGGGTCGTCAAACTTGTGTCAATCCTTTGAATTGCCAGACGTATTTTACAGACTTATTGTTTTATGGCGTGAAAATAGCATTTAACCTTAGCACCCTGAGGTTGATCACGTATTTGACCGACAGTAAATACACATGGCAGACAAGCATACGTGCGAAGCGGACGCGGTTATGTTTCAAAGTTACATTATCGATCTGTGACTAATGTAGGATGATGGCGTCGGTTACAAGATTGCGGAAATCATTGGCAGATATTATAGTAAATGCGTCAAAAAAAAGTTTTGCTATAGCAGAGCTATAGCAATAGAATAAGACAACACGTCACTAAACAAGCATTAAGTTTAATTGACATCTCTGAGTGCGGCGGTTAATGAATTTTTTCTCCATAAATTTACTGAATATAATATTTAATGACTCATATCTAGGCGTTTTATCCTACTAAAATTCCGTGTGTAAATATTAACAAAAAGTAATTGTTGTAAATAAAAAACATCTGATGTTTTATACTGGTGGGTGATTGAATACAAACTCTTGAGTTTTTACCTTACACAGGAGTTGGTTAATTTTAATTCTAAAATCGTAGGTAGCCCGGCTATACCCGTTAGTCTGGCAACACAGTGCGCAGTGGTTATCCCGCTCGGTAAACAGTTTTCAAAACGGATTTACTCGGCCGTAATGTATTGATTCGATTCTATCTGACGATTGAAGAAAGCCATTACGTGTATACACATTAAGCTGTCTAGGCTGATTCGTTTTGGTTAAACTCTCATAGAAAATAAATGACGTTGTTTTTTTTTAGTAAAAGACTTGAGAATAAATAAAATATAATAAAAAGCAGTTGAAATAATAAAGTACTAGCTTCTGCCCGCGACTTCGTCCGCGTAAATTTCTATTATCGTTATTTCCACGGAAACTTTTGAATTTTCCAGGATAAAAAGTAGCCTATGTGTTAACCCCTGGTGTCCCAAGCCACGCGCGCTCAAATACCACTGTTTCCCACGGCTTTTTAAGATACCGACCGCGCTGAGGACTTGATTTGCTTTATACGCTCTATACACTTCCTCGTACACTTTTTATACATAGAGTTGTATATTTTTGGAAAAACGGAAATGTAATCTACATTATTATTTCAAAAGATTAGCGGTATAATACATAATTTAGTGTATGTAGCCAAATGATTTTAGAGAAAAATTAAACTGAGGCAGTTTTCCGAAAACATGCTCATTAATAAAAAAATTACACGACAAAGGTGTTTTTTTTTGAATTTTCTATTTCTTTATGATATACTTATTCTAAAAAAAAAACATACAAAATACGGTATACCACATAAATCAAAAAGATATGTGCATGTTAACTTGAAAGGAAAGCATTGCGAAGCAATTTTGCATGCGCTGTGAGTCAGTCATAGTCATATTTATTTATTTTTCGTTGAAGTGTTATAATTGGTTGATGTCAGTTTGTAGCTAATTTCACACTGAATCGATTGATATACGATTAATGGGAATTTATGCATTAATTTGAAAGACAGAGGACAGAAAATCGAATCATGACGTGGTGGCAAGCATGACTGCCAGTGGGACACATCGCTTTTTTGGGCCGGCAGGTATGACTGCCGGCGGGACACAAGGGGTTAATCCAGCGTATAAGCTATCTCCATTCCAAATTTCATCAAAATCCGTCCAGCCGTTGCGTCGTGAAGAAGTAACAAACATACACACTCACACACTCAAAAACTTTCGCCTTTATAATATTAGTGTGATAACAAAAGGGTTTAACAGAAAACCAGCGTTGTGTGTTTTGAACCAGCAGGAAATAAAGCATTTGTTTTTCTTCTTTCGTTCCAATTACAAATATTTTGTAGTACAGTCACCACCCGCGAATGTTACGCCACTTGCCACTCTTCTTAATTTAACCGTGTAATGCATTTTGGGTTGACAGCCGACTTGACATATTACCCGAGTGTAGTACACGGCTAAATTAAGAAGAGTGGCAAGTGGCGTAACATTCGCGGGTGGTGACTGTACAATACAATCAGAAAGACTGTAATATAAACGAAAAACGAATGAAAGCGATGGGCATTCTTTGGCCAAGTCAATGATTTAAGAAACGGTCATGTGGTCAACCCGCGCACTGAGGGTTCCGTACCGCCTCACAGTAGGCATTCATATATTTAGACTAGCTGCCCGCCAGCGGCTTCGCCCTGCTGCAAATTCCCGACCTTTCCGTTGGATTTTTCTATTTTTTCTTACATATAAACCTTACCCTGACAATAACGAACACAACAAAAAAGAAATCAGCCAAATCGGTTCAGCCGTTCTCGAGTTATGCGCTTACCAACACATTTTGCGATTCATTTTTATATTATTTATTTATTTATTTATTTTATTTATTTATTTACATACACACACAACTATCCTTACAGGCTAACCTAAATCGACAGTGTGGATTAAAACAAACATTACTACTTACGACTAATCTTCGAATAATACTCTAATGGTTTATTAACTTCCCAAATATCTGGATCGTAAGTAGTTGTACACACTCACACAAACACACAGACGCGCACACACGCACACACACACAAACACAGACGCACACACACACGCACACAAACATACACACACTCGTGAATAGTATAAGATATGTTTTTATTTTTGTGTGTATACATACACAATAAATCTCTGTATGATTTCAAAATGTTATTGATATTATTGTAGTTATTTAATTTTTTTATTTTTTATTTTTGACACCTTCGATTGTCATTCTCTCCCTGGTCTCACTGAAAACCAGTGTCTCTGAATGTGTTTATCACATTCAGAGGCATAAAGCTGAGCTGAGACCATTTTGGCCTTAAAGAAAAATGTATTTAGGTTAAGACTTTTTTTATAATTGCAAACTGTTTTTTTTTATGTGCCAAATAAATTATTTTTCATTTCATTTCATTTTTCATTTCATTTAATCTTCTTTCAAATAGAATGAGCGCGAAACCAACTCCCATTTGACAACTTTTAGCAGTCGTTGATTTATATCAGGGTTTGTTCCATAATCAACATACGAGTATGTTCGCCGACCTATCTAGTTGCATTATTCGTTGCATTATAGCTATATAGTCATATTGAAGGAGAGTTTTGCTCCAAGGCAAAAAGGACCTCTTGCATGTACTTGTGTACAAAATTAGTATAGAATTTACGTCAAATTTTAAATATGGAATGTGGGACGGTCTATACAGATGTGTTACAAGTGTTACAACTACATTGAAGAGGTCCTTTACTTAAGTTTTTTAACATTCGTACATAGTGCAAGAATGTTAACACGTTCTCATACTGCTAATGCTATTTTCATACTCTGATACAACCGTAGAGCGAGCACCGGCGGAACTACCCGAAGTGTGCCGAAGCGGCTCGGCTTCTGCTCGTCGAGGCAGAAGGAGATAAGGCTCTACACAAAGCTGTTTGTATTACTAATGTTGTTATTAGTCGGCAGTTGCTTGTTTGTTTGTCGATTGTCTGATGTCGATGTAGTTGTTCCCTAAGGCAAAACGACGTTATTTGTCCGTTTGTATGTGACTGGCCTCTACCTCGTTAAAGGAATAAGTAAGTATTAGGTCTAAATTATCTTCTTAGTAGTGACAGTCACCAAAAGGTCAGAAATAAAAAACCGATCAAGTGCGAGCTGGAATCGCGCACCGAGGGTTTTGTTACGCTCCGCAGTGGGTTATTATATTCGATTTCGATTAGAATCAGCGCAAGCCCAACTCACACTTAACCATATTTTTTTTTTTCAGGGTTATGATCAGTGATCGGAATAGGTAGAGCTAATTTGCCTAAACTTGAGGCATATTCATTCATGCGTGAGTGAAATGGGAATACATTATTGAATGAAGGTGCATCAAGTTTAGGCAAATTAGCTCTACCTATTCCGATCACTGGTTATGATCATAATATTTAATATTATCAAACTTGATGCTTGTATATTTTACCATTTCAACGATACAATAAAAAATTAAATTACGTTGAAAAATAAACCGTTTTTGTATGAGGACTAGGGTACGTAGTCCTTATTTTTTGACTATTGAAAAATAAATGAATGAATGAATGATATTTATTTTCCAAAGTAAGTCACAGTATACATTGCATGTTATGTCAAAAGTACAAGAAATTACACTGGAATCGTCAACAATATACATAAATTTTAATATAATCAAAATAAAAATAAGAAGTCAGGATAACAATAACGATACAAAACTAAGAAGTTATCACCGTTAAGGATCGTCTCAAAATAAGTCAAAACATTAAGTACAAACAATAAAAAACAACAATACATATTAAATCAAAACAAATTATAAATTAAGGTCCATAAACTCTTTAACTGAGTATAATGGATTTTCCAATAAAAGGTTTTTCAGCCGGCGTCCAAATGCTTCGTCGGATGGTTCATCTCTGAGATTGGAGGGTAGACGTTCATAAAAGGTGGGCCCACTTACGCGCGGGTTCTTCCCTGCAAGTGCCATGCGACGGGGAACGGTTCTCAAACGCCCCGAGTGGCGGAGCTGCTTGCCAACTGCGTGCACGCGGGCGAACATGTCAATATTTTTCCTTACAAACATTACAACCTCGTGAATGTAAAGTGAGTAGTGCGTCATGATGCGGTGCGTCACAAAGAGGTCCCTGCACGAGTGTCTAGGTTTCATTCCAACTAATGTACGTACAGCACGTTTTTGTATTAGCATAACTCTGTTGGCATCCGTGGAGTTTCCCCATATAAGAGTACCGTACGACATTAGGGAGTGAAAATGAGCAAAATATACTTGCTTCAGTGCGTCATCACAGATAAGGATCTTTAGCTTTCGCAACGCAAAAACTGCACTACTCAGTCTACCACACAGTTCATTAACATGGCACTTCCAGTTAAGGTTCGAATCCAGAGTGAAACCAAGGAACCTACACTTGTCGCTTATAGGCATCGGATTTTTAGGCACGCTCGGAGGAACAGCGAGACGGCGACCCGAAAAAAACATAACGCTTGATTTTGCAACATTTAAAAGCAATCCATTTGTCGTGAACCACCCCTGCAGCTGCTCGCAAGCGCCATGTATCTTTTCATCTAGCTGCTCATACGTGCACGCACTTACCACGACGGTTGTGTCATCTGCAAATAGCACCGAAAGGCCAGCTGTGATAGTGGTTGGGAGGTCGTTGTTTTGGATGTAGTTTTGGCGAGCTTGCAGCGTTGTTGACTTTATTAAATTGTAATATTTGTCAATACATGCCGAGATGATGGGGTTGTTTGGGTATTGGCGTCTTATTTCGTGTAAATCGCTATGTAAAATATCAGAAAAATATCAGGGGACAATGTCACACCAATTGACCTAGTCCCAAACTAAGCTCTAGGCTTGTACTACGGGTACTAGACAACGATATAAATACTTATATAGAGAAAATATATACTTAAATACATAGAAAACAACCATGACAACCATGATGATGTTTGCGTGTGTACTCCAATAACTCATCAGTCAGCCATGGTACAACAGATTTTTTTCAATTTTATTGTATTAACCGGAAAATGTATATTAATATAGTAAATCAAAATATTAAACAATTTACAAAATTTAGTATTAATGTCAAAGGTGTTATTATAAATAAAATTAAAATTATAGTTATAAATGTCTAAATAAAATAAATAAGTAGCTTCATTATTATAATAGTCGCGACACCCCGCCTGTCGCTTCTACTACCTTAAAAAAGAAACTGTGATTTTACTCCTTGGATTCGATTGGGTTTTAGGGTGCGCTACCACGTGTCAAAGTTTGAACTTATTAACCCATAATGTGCCCATCGGGTCGTTTTCAACACATTAAAAAAACCCCCTTCCCCCCTCACACCCCATATCTTCAATTAGAGTCTTCATTAATAGCCTTTGAGACCAAAAATAGTTCTGGTCATATATTTATAGATCCGCTCACGTGTTTTGTGCAACTAGAGTTGCGTGTGATAGCCCCTATTAATAAATAAGATCGATCAAATTTGCACGAGCACTCATTCAAGTGGTTAAATGGAAAAAATAGCCGTGGTAACCCACCATTCGCTTCTATTACGTAAAAACGAACCTATAACTTGTTTGTTTTTTTTCGATTGGGGTTTTGGGGTCGCTACCATGATACAAAGTTAACTTAATAATAAAACATGCTATTGCAACTATTCGTCGCATTATGTCAAGCTTGTTTTGGGGCCATATAAGGACCACTCTAATGAGGATATAATGTATTATTTCATGTTCTATGCTTTTTTTAGTTAATCCGACGTAATATCACATATTATAAATGGCATATTAACAGGGTCCTTTTGGCCCCCTTTGGACATGGAACCCTAGAAATATAGGTATTACCCAAGCGCGGGGGAAGTTTACTTATTAAAAAACAGTGAGTGGCCAAATTTATATTATCAGTTTTATTCCCCCTCAAACAACAAAAATAATCAAATTAACGGTAAGCACTTTAGCAGCCTATTAATAGTTGTAGTGCTTTAATACTTCAAAATGTTTAAAAATTCAAAGGCTACGAGTAAAATACAAAAACAAATGTATAAATAATTGAAGACTGTTTATTTTCTCAAGTTCACTTTTTACACTTTTTACATAACATGTTTATTAAATACCGATGTCTATATTCTTTTGATGTTTTATTCAAAGCAAAGGTCGCTTTAAAAATCCTTTTTTAATAATTTACCCCTATTCCGTTCGAGGGCGTGGACTCAAAGAGTTTATATTTTTAATATTTACGCCAAATCAGGACTCCGGAACGTGTTGCCACTCCCAAACGAAGGCTTACGGCCTCGCTCATCACATCACAGTCGCTGGCACACACAAACGGTCCAATTACTAGGGCGATGGAACCAGTAATGGACAGGGCACCAATGTTGGACACTTGATTCTTATTTTACAGAAGATAAGGGTTAATCATTTGTTTTGCAACAATATGTTTAGGACCGTATGAAATTTGAATTATGAGTGAAGTGTCTATTACTGGTGCCTGTCAGCTAAAACTGTCTATCATTGGTGCCGTCACCTATTGAAAATTTACCTAACGACGCGGAGGCAAAACGAGAGTAAATAGTTAATCAAAGTCTATTTATTATTCAATTTAGGTATGTATGAATTTAAACCGAAACCGGTTTTATACATATCGGAAATATTGAATCTATATAAAAAAAACGTTAACGTTGAAACATTTAATACGTAGTGTTTAAGACTATGATATCGACTACAACTTTACTGATAAATGATTAATATCCTTTACATAGTATAAAACAAAGTGGCTTCCCGCTGTCAGTCCCTCTGTACGCAAATGATTTTAATGCAGTTTTTTTCAATATATAGAGTAATTTCAATAGCAATGTTTGTATGTAAAATAAATTCTGGATTTAGTTCTGGTGTTAAAATCACATGATCGCTAGTAATGAATAAGTTTACAATAACATCTTAGTCTTCAGTCGGGTTTATAAAGTGGAATAAGAATTATAATCACTTGAATTGAATTTGAACAAAACGATGCATGATGTGAATATTTATTTATTTTCTTAAAGTGAAATGAAATGAATTAACACAATTAAAATCATCTTCTTGATGGATTTGTTGCAATGTATAAAGACAGTAGTAGTGAGGGGTTGGGGTGTGTTAAAATGGGTAAGACTAACGAGCACACAAGTCACCTGATGGTAAGTGAAGTACAATCTTAAGACTGCTATCATAACGGGGAAAATGCTACTGTTCAAAATGAAAGATTATCTTTACCTTTATTTATTTCATTCACATAATTATACATCTATCGTTACAGCTCAGGCCAATGCAATAGCGTGTTTAATTTTAGTACGATATAATAATACCTTTTTAAACGAACAATTATACAACGAGAGAACATAATGTTCGCTTTATTACGCGTTTTAGTACTTACGTAATTTGTGTGTCGACCGGTATCAAGCGCTGCCCAACGACGATCCAGAATTCACTCCAAAAAAGAAAATATTGTACTTAGAGGATCATAACGGAATATAATTTCCGAGATTGGTTCGGCTTCAAAGACCCATTTTTCCATCGTGAAATCGTTTTGGGTGCTTACATAATGTGATAAATAAGTCGAGATCGCTTTGTTTACCAGCAGGACATCCGCGCTCGTCTAATTTTATTCCTGTTTGTTCCGTATATTTTTTTCAAATGATCGTGTTGACAAATTAATTTTACATTAAATTGGCTTGTTGACGTCTGTTTTGTTAGGAATCGGTCGTCTTCATTCTTGAATGTGTCCTGATTTACCAATTGCGAGATCTTTGACAGGTAATAAGAGCTCTTTGATTTTTATTAAGGAGAGGGACAATGTCTTGTAGAATACTTTGTTTGGCGAATGAAAATAGGGCCTTTACAGAAAACTTACAACACCTTGACTTGACATCGGACGAGTGACCATTTAAATTAGATGTGTAATTGCTGTTGTTATAATTATTATTTAATTTTGTATTCTTTGATTATTAGTATTTATGTTTGACGATTTCAATGTAATTTCGTATGTTTTGACATGCAATGCAATTAATATTGTAATATCACATTGATGAATAAATAAACTAAACTAACTAAACTTACTTGCAGTAGTTTAGCCTGCAGTAAAATAGGCTAGTATAGTCAAGTTGGTGGTTTGAAACTGGTTCCATTGGTTGAAATCTCATGTTATCTTACTGTTCACGCCTAACGTTCACATTTATTTTAATTCTTATCTTTATGTTTATTAGAGTCCATTTGCATTGTATTCTGTCCCACCAATCAAAGCGCAAGAATATCGCGACATATCCCAAACAACCAATCATGGATAAATACCACATATGCGTCACACTCCCACTTCAATAATACTAATACTTGCATCCATCCTCTCATACAGAAACGTTGTACTTAGACCTTTCCTTGTAATTAAAATCAAATTATATAAAATCCAAGTTTTAATCATCTCCTTGTTTCCATCCGGAACAAATTGGCGACCGTGACAGGACCTGCAGCATTATATCGGTTCTGAGATCTCAGTTGCAGAGCCTTTGTTCCCAAGCGCTTTGAGGTTACCGCGCCGCGAGCACGCCACGCCGCGCACCCAAATTCCTGGACAAGTACCCGGGAAGCCACTACGCGCCTACCGCGTGCCTCAGCAGCCGACCTCCCTGCACCCGGAGTGTGTTGGTCGCAGCCCGACGGATCACGCCTACCACGCAGCCAGCAGTGCCACGAGGTGTCGAGAGCCAAGTGCCACGTTAAGTGCCAAGTGCCAGTTGTGCCACGTCTCGCACTACCTATTGTCGCCTGCCTGCCCCATCAAGTGAGCCCGTTCCTTAATTCTTCCTAAATCTTCCACTTCGATTTGTGCAATTAGTGATTTCAGTTTCTCGAATGTTCTGGTCTGCCTTTCTACCTAAATACTTCTAATTTATTCCATTCGCTGATATACGCGGCTATCTAATTATTGCAACCGCTTAATCTAAAACAGAGGAAACCAAAATTTTTAAACTATGCAAGTCATCCTACATTTTGTGCCTATGCTCATGCCTTAAACTGCATTACAGCCTGCGCATCACCAAACTTCTTTCTATAACTACTCTGATAATGCAACTACAAATGGTCTATTGCCTATCAAAGTTAATGAATTTAAATCTACGCATTTGTTAATTTTATTTTATTGCTAAAAGCTATAAAATCATTTTTTTTCCCACGCTGTTTGTGCATATCCTCCAATCTATAACGCTTAAACGTTTCGTTATTATATTATAATCGATCAGCTGTGCATATTCCTCACATTCCAGTAATTGACCCACATCGGCGCATCGCCTGGCGTGTGACGTCATCCGCTATTGTTCCCTGCGCCGGCGCTTGCCTGCAGAACCGGTCTCGGCCGTAGCAGCCCGGGCGCCTAGTCAGCTGATCTACGAAGTGAGGAGCGTATCGTATGCCATTTTATTCAACTTGTTTACTTACTAATTTTGCTGCGCGTGATTGATTGTCTCGATATTTTCGTCATGTCTTTAGAGAACAAGCAAGATGATAAGTTGAAGACTCTTACCGCTAAACGTAGTTCAATTAAAGGCCGCTTAACAAAGTTTAAAAATTACTTAGATACAATTACGTCATTAGAAAGTATTTCTCCCTTAGAAGTTAATAAGCTTGAGATGAAGTTATCGAGACTGCGCGCGCTATTTATTGATTTTGATGACGTACAAAACCAAATAGAGGTTTTAAGTGAATCTACCCAAGCTGAAGAAGTGAATATTCGCGATTTCTTCGAACAAGAATTTGACACTTATATTGCAATGGCGCAGAGTTTTACGGAAACATGTTCGCCTATCGATATCAATCCATTAAGTAACAAAATTAATTCAAGAAACTCTTCTTGTTCTTCACAGTGTCGTCGTCATGACGATTGTAATGTACTCGGCTTTCGATTGCCTGTTATTAAAATTCCCAATTTTGACGGCACATGTTTTAAATGGTTAGAGTTTAAAGAGACATTCATATCACTCGTTCATGACAACGACAAAATAAAAAATATTCATAAATTTCACTATCTCCATTCTTATTTGGAAGGCGAAGCTGCCCGCGTCCTATGTAATTTAGAAGTGACGGACAGCAATTATTCTGAGGCTTGGCAACTTCTATGTAAACGATTTGACAATAAGCGTCAATTAATCAACAATCACTTAAAGGCTTTATTTAATATTGAGTCCGTGCGAGAGACTGACAAGTCGCTTCGGTTCATTGTCGATCACATTACAAAGAACTTGCGGGCTCTCCGCACCCTTGGACTGCCTACAGAACAATGGGACGTGCTCATTATTTACATGGCAACAGCCAAACTGGACGGCGGCACCTGCTACAAATGGGAAGAGCATAGGAATGCATTGTCTGAGATTCCTAGTTTAGACGACTTTTTCGACTTCCTCAATAATCGGGCTGATGTTCTTGAGACTGTAAATAGGCAGAAACACGACAAGAACAAATATTTGCCTCAACAGCCCGTACCAAGGTCGCAAAGCAAATCGTTTGCCGTAACTACTAAACCAATGACTTCATGTTCTAGTAAGCCGCCCCAAGAATGTTTAGTGTGCAAGGCTCACCATCGTATTTACGAATGCACCGTTTTTAAATCAAAACCCGCCGAGGATCGGCGTTCGTTAGCTTTAACACTTAAGTTGTGTGAAAATTGTTTAAGAGTGGGTCATGGGGTTCAGGCCTGTAGACTACCGGGCTCTTGTCGCCTATGTAAACAAAAACACAATAGTTTATTGCATGTGCCTGACAACTCTGAAATTCCTAGAGCTAGTACGAGTTCATCCCATAATTTAGCTGCCATGACTAGCTCCGACGTCTTACTGTGTACCGCCAAGGTTCAATTAAAAAACCCTAAAAACAACCAAACTCTTATAGTCCGTGCTTTACTTGACAGCGGGAGTCAATCTAGTTTTATAAGCGAAAGCGTCAAACAAACCCTAAATTTGACTTCTCAGCCATCGAATTTAAGTATAGTCGGCCTCTCAGACACCCCTCTAACTATAAATTCCAAACGTTGCTTCCTACATCTTCAGTCACTCAATGACTCGTTCAATGTCAATATGACCTGTTTAGTCATACCCAAGATTGCTGACAAACTACCTAAAACTACTGTTGACGTAAGTCGCTATGATTTGTCTCAAGTTCAACTTGCGGACCCTAACTTTTACGAAGCCTCCGCCATTGACATGCTCATTGGTGCTGACTTATTTTGGGACCTGATAGGTTCCCATCAGCAGTCTTTAGGCGACAATAATCCCTTTCTCCGTAGCTCTAAGCTAGGATGGCTAATCGCAGGTCCTCTGCCTATATTATCTAAAAAGGTCGCACAGTCTCCTCAATCTATTAACAAACCTGTTCATTGTAATTTCACATTCAACGAGCATAACTTACCTACAATTAATGAGGAACTTGCGAGATTTTGGGAATTAGAAAATATTCCCCAGTCTTCCCCCTATACTATGGAAGAGAAACTTTGCGAACAGCACTATCTTTCTAATACCTACCGATTAAACAACGGTCGTTTTTGCGTAGGCCTCCCACTTCGTGACGAGAGAGATTGCCTAGGGAACTCCTACTCGTTAGCTATGAAACGGTTTTGTAGTTTAGAAGCCCGTTTTAGGAAACAGCCTAACCTTAAGGAGCAGTACTCGGCCTTCATACACGAGTATGCCGAACTCGGCCATCTCGAAGAATCTTCCAATCACCGGCCTGCCAATGCCTATTTTCTCCCCCACCATCCTGTAATGAGGGACCGAAGCGAGTCGACCAAACTCCGCGTCGTCTTTGACGGCTCAGCGCGAACCACATCAGGCTTTTCCGTTAACGACTTGCAGATGGTAGGGCCTGTAATACAGGACTCTCTATTTAATATATTAATTCGTTTTCGCCAGCATAAATATATAATTTCTGGGGACATCGAAAAGATGTTTAGACAAGTTTTAATAAACGAACCGGATCGCGATTTACAACTTATATTGTGGCGAGACCACGAAAACGCAATAATTATAAATGAGTAAGTTTGAATTTCTGGATGTTTGTTACTCAATCACCCTTCAACCACTGAATGGATCGGGATGAAAGTTGGCACACATAAAATAAGGCATAAAGTAATTTTTATCCCAGAGTGCTGTGCTGTCCCTGCATCTGTTTTCCCAGAATCGTATAACCTTGGTGTTTTCAAGTCAAGAAGAAGAATTCCACATAGACTTAACGGTATATAAAATGGTTAATTTCCAAACTGCTTAATTTTGTCATTTCTCTTTAGGAACAGGAAAAAAAATCTTTGGTAACTCGGAATCGCACACGAAAGGCTATGTAGCACAAAATCATACAATAGTTGAGCAAAAAACACCAAATGTAACACATTTCTAGTATGAGGACTCTATTCTTGCTGTTACATTTCATAAGATGACGACCTTGAGAGACGGCCGGACAGAAGGAGAGTGGAGAGTTAGTAATAGAGTTTCAATGGCAAAATTTAGGTATGGTACCCTGAAAACAATAGAACCAGCTTACTGGTTTTTAATACTCTCTTAAACGACCAAAATAGCACAAGTTAAAGTATTTTAAAAGTAAGAATTCTGTGTACGCCTACATGCTATTTCACACACAAAAACACTCGTTAAATTTTTTCAACCACCGATTTAAAGCGAACATTCACGCTCGCAGATTGATGTCCATTGTCGGAAACTGGACAGCAACGTGCGCCGACAGGTATTCACGGCGGCGACAGTTCGGAGCGAGATGACGTGAGGTTCCTGTGGCGAGGCCATGGATAAAATACACAGCGCTCCTTTAGAATTATAGTGACCTAATTCAAAATTTTTAGCGTTCGACTTCGAGTCATAAGTTTATTACTGTAAAGACCTAACTCGAAATCCAAAATTTGCTAATTAAGTCAGTATAATTCTAAAGATGCGACAGGGTCTGGAGTGAATGACGAGGACATTGTCTGGAGTTGTGCATGATCGGTTTGTGTTAAGCAATTATAATGGTATTTTACCGCGGCTATAATACTGGTACACTCGAAATTATTATAATCGGTAAACAACGACATCTCAAAATTACATCTTATAATCACGACGCCTCTAAAGCCCGTATTAATAAACTAATCTCAACTCTAACGCTCGTCTCGAGATGTGTCAAAAATGACAGTGTTCTATGGTTTGACGTTTACTTTGACGTATCTTGTGACGCGCATCTCAGCCAAGATGAGTTTATTAATACGGGCCTAAATGACGACATCTTACGATCACGACGACTCGGCGGGTGAGAGAAAATAAAAAGGCCTTTGAATTAATTTAAAATATCATATAAGTACGCATTATTTTGTGTACACTGACCGGCCAAAATATACGTCTACTCTTCATTTATTCCTACAATCGTTAACAATCAGAGAGTAATTTCAAACATAGTAAACCAATTTTTATGTAAATTGAAGTGTTGTGTTGATTATTAACTTAGGTCCAAAATGGCCATCAAATATTATTTTTAAAGCTCATAACTATTTTATAAGGAAACCAACCTTATAAAAATGTTTGTCATTTTGGACCTAAGTTTACAAACTTGTTTTACCAAAGTAACTCTGTAATTTAAAAAGTTATAATTATTAACAATTGTATGAACAATAGGCGGGTGTTTTTACCAGTGAGTGTATTTATGTTGAAACTTTTCGATCAAATATAATTGAAGGGGACGTTCATGAACAAGTCTAATAAAAATAAAACTGAAAATATAAAGCAGACTTTAAACTTAATTTTTCATGACAATGCATCAATACACAGCACTCCGCAATTGTACATCATGAATTTTGAATCTACAAACCTTTGTTTCAATAAAAATACAAGTCATATTTTTGTAATATTTATTAGTACTCCCTTCCTCTCATACAATTTATTTACAAAATACAAAAAATGAAATCGTCCGCGAACAGTAAATGGGTGAACCAACTCATTGCGCCGTAAAAATTACTTCGAGGTACATATAACATCGTTCTACATTATAAAGAGTAACCATTAGAATATAAATAGCATCGTTTATTTTTGATATTTACAGCAGCTTTAAATAATATGTAACATTATGTTCTGCAAATACATTCAAGTAAATATTTGTAAAAAGTTTCGTCTTCATAGTTCCATCATCAAAACTATACGTTTACTCCTGTAGCCTCATTTCACTTTTATTTAAATTACTTACAACATTATCGTTATCAATTCGCTGCTTAAATACAGAAGCGCCACAAATCAGAAACAAAATATAGTTTGATTTAAAAATTAAAGTAAATAGCGTTCCAATTTTAAATGCAACACTAACACATTTGTGTTTGTGTCGCTTTTGTATTTAAGCAACGAATTGTAAATGTATATATCGTGATAGATTATAACTTGTCGGTAAAGGTAGTTATATCGTAGACAAAAAGATAAATATGTGTAGAACGAAGCAGAAAGAGCAAGAGGCTTTAGAAATACTCGTATCGTCACAAAATAAGGAAGTTATGCTTTTGATACCGAATTGTTGCACTAGACGTCATGTTTTGCGAAGAGTGTAGACATCTGCAAAAAGATGATCAACTGTCATTTTATATGTGTTTATGTTGATTTTGTTTTAAACTTCTGTTGCAACTGCCTCCCAATACTCAAAGTTCATCTTGAAGTTGTTTAGGTTTACGAAAGTATCTCTTAGCTTACTCTATAATGACCTCTTTGTAACCAAGCTGTCGTCTCCATGACGTTTGACCAGTCTGAGACCAAGTTATCACGTAGCTTACACAGCAATAATTGTTAGTAAACGTTTTATCCATCGTTTTAATTCATTTATCTACATCCATATCATAACTTCCCTGTAATATGTTCAAAAACGATAAGCAAAAGGTCTATGTTAAGAAACACGTACCTGTGGTTGTACTTTAATGCTCACATTAAAGTATCGGCTATCGATGTAGTTGCATCTACATGTTTACTATAAAGTATAGGTAACCAATACTTTAATGTGAACATTAAGATACAGGTACACTTAGATACAGGGTCACCGAAGATACAGGTTTCTCACATATTATAGATAAGGGCGTCCTTCGAAATCCCTAATAACGTTTGTCCTAATGCATCGTTTGTCCGAATTATTGTTAGACATAAACTGTTTTCAGCTGAGTTAGATATTTTATCAAGTTTTCCCAAAATACCTGCGGCTAGATTAGGTTCGGGTTGTATTATTAAAACACGTAAAAATAATAAAATTCAGACGGAAATGTGTTAAGGATAAACGAAAATTGGGACAAACGATAAATTAGGCTAAATGACGATTAGAGATTCCAATTTAGACCCTGTAGAAATCTTATAATATGCATGTAGGTTAAGTTACGAGTATGTATACGACTGTACGCATAATTAAGCATTAAAACACTCGTTTGATCTTATTATGCACCAGTCACATAGATACCTATTACGGGGTATGTTGTAACATGTGTATTATTATAAGATTTATAAAAAATCATAAAAACTGAACAGGCTCATACCATTCTGTTTCGATTTATAGATTGATCAATATGATCATTACCTTTTAGAGTTACATAATATTATATTTTTCATAAGATACTATTTATTATTCTAATGGACTAGCTAAGATTAATTCAGCTACCGTACTTTAGTTAACTACTTTACAAGTATACAAGAAGAGTCAACAGTTTCGGGGTCACCCCAATTGTACTTACGTTTTACGCTGTGTAAGGAATGACGAATAGAATGAAGACAACTTAGCGTCAAATATATTTACGCTGATTGAAGCGTAAATATTACCATTCTAAGCTACAAAAAGCGCATCTACAATGAAAAAGTCATACCAGATTCGACTCTCTCCCGTTAACAATAAAGTTGCATATTAAAATGAACGGTTTACCAGATAATCTTTTTAGTTTAGGGCAATGAAGAAGCGTAAAACGTAAGTGAAAAAGGTTAACATACAAACGTAAACTATTTGAAACGCGTTACAATAAAAAGTTTAAATTTGAAAACAGTCGATAGATTTTTAATCATTTATATTATTTGTCGTTATTTTCTAATAAATAGTTTGGGATAGCTGTTTTTGTTTTTATTTGTTTTATATTTCCAAAGACGTTTGTATCCTGACATAAAACTAAGACACTGGTTTCAATCACTGCGGTACAGTTGATATAAAATATATTTAAGATTAGATATCAGGTGTTCATAAATAACTAAACTCGACACTATTATTAAAGACGTTAGAGTGTTCAGATATTTTTGAGATAAGTATATTTGGTGGCAACTGTACATTAATAAATTGAACTTTAAAGTTATACCTTATGTTTTATTATAGCGCGAATGTTTTTTTCTTCTACACAAAATAATACTTATAAACCCTGCAAGATTTTTTTTCAGAATACATTTGCGTTAGGCAAAGCAAAAAAATAAATGATAAGATTTTTTTTCAACAAATAAAACCTAAACAGATATCCCAAGTTTCCGATAAAGATTGTTCTAGGAACATAATTAGGAATCGAAACGAAATCTTAAATGGCCATTTTATAATATTTATGTACGGAGGTAAGATAACCTAACAATTACGCTTAAAAAAAACGTATTTATAATAATACGCCTCAGAAACAATCCAAAAATTATAAATTCTTAACAAGTTCCCATAAACTTCAGGATAAAAATTTCCATTTAAGATTTCAGATCAACACCCAAAGAGAATAAATAAAGTTTATTACCACACAAATGGTAGAACGACTAACTTAGCTTAACCATTTTTTTTATTTACATCGATCCAAAATATTTACAATGTGATGATATCAATTTGTATGCTACAATATACTAGCGATATTTACACTTAATTTTACATATTGTACTTACATGTAAGTGAAAAATTCCAAAACATTCTAAAAGGGTTTTAAAGAATAAATGCAGAATATTTAACAACTAACAATCCTATTCGATTTTAAAGGCAAATCTCTGCGCAAACTGATCAGAGTTTAAAACAAACGAAATCACTTTTTATTGCAATTTTATTTAATTTAAAAAAAAAGTTTCGTCGTAAGTTTTATTTCAAAGCAATTAACTGATGAAGTTAAAAATAATATGTTTTTAATTCCTCTTAATACCTAATTTATTTAATTGTTTGTATAGAACGGGCATTGTTTCGGCTACGTATTTTAAAATTAACATATTAATATATTATTATCACACTGGTTAAAAATATTATATTGTATTGTAGCTTGACTTTTTAAGCAAATGCCTCCAGACATACAGCCACTCGCCAGTCCATTTTTCATAAAAAGTAATGCAGGCTTGTACGAGTAAATACAAGTTTTGTAACTTTGAACCTTATGTATATTGTCAATAAAACACTGTTATCATTTTACCAATGGCATTGATTTGGTTACCACGGTATCCCCCATATTATGATCGCCTTTATTGCGGTGGATAAATGTTGATCAAGCATCCATCACTCTCGCACTTACTTACTAGTAAGTAAGTGACAGATGTTCATCCACGGCGACCATAATGTGGGGGCAGAGTAGGACTGTCAAGTGGAAAAATAATTTTAATTACTAACTCTCGATGCAATAAAGACCTAAATGGTGTTCTTTTCTTCGTTAACCTTACCTTCATTCGATATGATCCAAGTAGGACCTATTTTATTTATTTTTTAAGTACCCAAAGTATATCGCGTTTCAACTAGTTGTTAGTGACCCTGACTATGAATCTAGCTGTCCCGGTTTGATTCATGGTGTAGGTAATATCTGTGTGATAAGCGCGACAATGTTTTTCTAAGTCTTGGATGTTACCTGTTTACTAACTAACTATACAGGGTGATTGGCAGTCGGGTGCATTCTGATGCAAAGTTGCATGGTTTTTGAGATGTTGTATTTTTTTAATTCTTGAAAAACTCTATTTTCACCTGAAAAACAATTATTAAACAGCCTGTACAATTTTGAATGCTTTACTTTCGCAATACATGGGTTCTTCAAAATAAATTCAATTTGAGGCCTGCTATTGCTTGACTGATTATTAATTGTTTTTTTTTGCAAACATAATTTTACCCCCTAACCCCCTTACTTAAAATGTGGAATAAGCTTGAAATAGTTTATGCCATGCTTTGTCCTTATGACATTTGCATGTGACAGAAAGTGACAAAGCATGGCATAAACTATTCCAAGCTTATTCCTTATAATATGACTTACGTATACCAACGTCAAATTATTCTACATTTACTTTGAACAAACGAATAAAATCCGTTTGAACAACCTAAGACCACATCGAATGAAGAATGGTAAGGTTATGGAGCCTCTATTCTTCTGCGTAAGAACCATATAGCCTCTAAACATGTTATAGTAATGTCAACGTTACGGTAGCTCTTATTTACTTGACAGATATCTCGGCCTAGTCATAAACAATACGATAGCACGTCAAAAGTGATAAGCTTTGACCGTGTAGAATCTCAGCTTTGACAGCTAAAAATGTCTACAATTAAAGCGACAAAACTGCTCAAGCAATACTTAGTTTTCCTATTCAAAAATCTATTGTTTTTTGGGTTCCGTACCCAAACGGTAAAAACGGTATTACTAAGATTCCACTGTCCGCCTGTCTGTCGCGGTCTCATCGAACAGAAATGCTGCCAAATTGAAAATGCACTCGTTAAAATATGTTTCGTTCGCTCTGACGGGACTACTTAAACTCGCCTCTGCGACAATCATTCGTTCGTTCGCCCGAAGGTGTTTTTGGGAGGTCCACAACCCAGCCTGTATCTTATAAACCGATATGATAGCTAGACAGTAGAATTTTTTACAGATGATGTATTTCTATTGTCGATATAACAAAAAACTTTTGACGTATATTGTGTTTAACTCGGCCACTATTACCGTCAAGTAAATACTAACGTTAATCAAAAGAGTTATCAAAACGTGAATAATACCAAAACACGACAAACGTGATATGGTTTTACACTGTAGAATAGAGGCCCAGTTTTTGTTATATTAAACCCAAATGCTCAAAGAATAACGTTCAAAACTTATTATGCTAGCAAAAATCACCGTGAATTACTCGTATCTTACGTCACTTTGGATAATGTTCTCCACGTTATTTGTTTATAAAAACATCAACTTACAGTAAGTTACGTATCATTATAATCAGTAACCAATATCGCTCATTCAATCCATTTATTCTTCATTTCCTTACAGTTACGTATTTTAACAATTTCCTAACGATTTTTAAGTATTCCTATTTAATAATTATCTATATAAACAACTTCGAAATTAGAGTGGAGCGTTTTGCTGTTCGGAAACAATTATTTTAAATGTTTTAATTGAATTAAATAAATAATTGCAAATATTTAACAGTTTGTGCGTTTGTTATTGTTGCTATGAAAAATTATATGGAAGTAGCAAATTTTTGCAACGGCCAATCATAAACTAACAGCAAAGAGACATGTACGTACAAAACATCACAATTGTCCACTATTATTGGAAATCTTTATTTTCATCTTACATGTCTTGAATTTATAGCCATGAATTTAACATAGTAATATAATAAAGTAAATAAATCACCTTTATACGAATTATTACAAATTAATTCAAAAACAGCAGTCTGATTCGATATTCAAAAACTGCAAATCAACCGTATTAATCGAACCGTAACTTCTGCAATAGCTCCATCTCCTTCTATCGTGCCGTTCAAGCCGATCATCTGCAAGCCATGGAGGAGAGCAGATAGGTGACGGCCGCGCAGCTAAGTTGCGCAGTCAAGTATGATGATGCTCGGTTGCTCGTCTGCATGGCTGCAGGGTGCTCACCTGATAAAAAAAACAACTATTGTTTATGGACTGGAAAAGGTATACAAGCATACAGGAGCTCTTTTGCACTCGAACCAGCTTCCACACCTTTTTTTGCATAACATCAGGTTAACTGAAAGAAAATCTTTATAGGAATAAGGTCGTCATTGTACTTAGTAATCTTAAGTTTATGTACGAATTTGTATTTATTTGTTGTGCCATAAATGTAAAGAGTTTAGATACATACATAACGAGTCTTGGAACTCGTGGTAGGGTTACGTTAAGTAGGTAAATATTCTGACTTAATCATCAGATCAGCTCTTAGATACAATATTATTGCATTGTTATCGGGTTTACATATTATATGGGCTTGATTTTGGCCTGTTATATTAACAAAAAGTATTTCAAACTTGACTTACAAGATTTGACCTAAGTGAAGTGACTTACAAACATTGCATGTTAATAAAAAACTTGTATGTAAGACACATTTACGGCCACTACAATGCGAATCGGAGACTGCGGCAGCGTTGAGGGGAGAGAGATAAAAAATAAATGGAAATCTCCTCATTTCCGTCGCGGCAACTTATATTGTTGCATGTTTACATCATACATCTCTATGCAGTTGTTTGTTGCACCTAACCGCTCCTCGCCGATTGCGCAATGTCCATTAGTCTCTTAACTTGACATCCGGCTCGAAGAAGATTGCAGAAGTGACATTCTTTAACCCTATGGTAATTATTAATAAAACACTTGATATTTGAACAGCTGTATTTCTTTACATTAAGGTATCTCTGGATTCTCAGATGGTTATAGACAGTTATGTGTCAAAGCAATTCAACTCCAGTCCTTTAGGAGCTCGAGTTAGATACCTAACACAGGCCACGACTGATTCAGCGTTAATCAGCGTTATCAGCGTTATCAGCGTTATTACGTACATGTAAGGCACGCACTCATAAAAGCCGCTCGATGTACCCAAGCTCAAAGATCTGATGTTCTACTGGTTCATTAGTTTGCCAAGACCCACCATTAAGTACGTGCACCGAGACAGAGGCTGGGTGCGCGTTGTTCGGCACGCACGTGTAGTTCCCCGAGTCCGTGAGGGCCGCTTTGGTGACCAGCAGCTTGCTGGTGGTGCCGCCTTCAGTCTTCTCCGTCTCCAAGCTGATGCCGCCGCGCGGGGAGTCGAAGTCCACGACCGAGTTGCCGTGGTACCTAGAGTGAGTTCAAACGTGAATGAGGAGAGCAAAGAGAAGCGAAGGTCATATTATAATTATATGACAACTGCTTTGGAACATGAATGAGGCTAAAGAGACGCGGTAGGTCATATACAATATGCCAACTGTCTTGGTTGGTATGATATGGATGATACAAGGTTATTAATATCGGCTCAACCAACAATTATCATTTTCAGACAGGATTGTGTCAAAAATAGGGGCGATACTGACGTCATCGAATATGCAAAAATTTGATTTTATAGTCATTACTTAAATTTTGTGTGACGCCTCAGTAAAATTTCAAAGAGTACCATAGTACTAGTGCTATATTTTTGTGAAACTCCTAAAAATATAAAATATTAGTAGAACATAAATTAAACACTGTACACTGTTGTGAAATGAAGATGACTAAACTTTAGGATGAGACAAAAATACATTTTAATTCAAATAAGTAAGTAATTTTTGTATGAAATAAGTAAGTATTTAGGATGTCGATTTTAATGTTATGCCGTATTTTTCAGAGCAATGCACTTTTATACTGTAATATGATATTGATTAAAAAATAAACTTTGAAAAAAATGAAGATCAATAAGACAACTCTTCGAAATTGTATTACACCATACCTACATAATTATGTTATGATACACTAGCACACGTAGTAAATTATACCTGTGTAACCCAAGGAGCACATAAAGTTCTAAATCTATGAAACACTTTACACATGCATCCAATATCAAATGTGACTTCATCTATCGCCCTGAATCTAGATTCGATACGTTACGTAACACGAACTATAAAATGATATCTTACCACAAAACGGAGGCGCTCGACGGAGGCGACGAGTGAACGTTCACGGAGCAAGTCAGAGATATAGTGCTGCCTTTCTTCACGTACACGTCTTGAGACCCCCAGATGGTGGCTGCGGCCGCTGCGACAACAGAAAACCAACCTTATTCTACAACCCACAGGAGCTAACCTCAAAACGCAAGTAAAATGTTTAATGCAGCAACGTAAAATGCACTTTATGAGCCACAAAATTGGATAGCTTCGGTTATGGATGTTTTGTGGGAGATGTCGAGGTTTAAATCACTGTAGGATTTTGTATATGGTGCCGTTTATGGAGTTTGATTTGAAAATATGGGTGTGTGCGTTATTGGGATACATTTAGGGGTTTCGCGTGGGATGCTGTAGCAATGCTTAGCTTTTATTTATTGAATAGGAATAGTTCGTACAAAATATATGGATGTATTTCAAGTGTTTATTGCCCAATTGCCAAGTACGTATACGTAGTAAAGTTATGGTCATTGTTCAGTAAAATTAGACTATTTTTAGGATATTATGGAACTAAACTAAAGTGTCGTTCCTAAGCAATAAAATTGTAAGATTTTTTTTAGGAATTAATTTAATAAATAATTAATTAATAATTATTTTTTTAATTTAATTCTATTTCTGACCATCTCAATGTAACTGCATATAATTTGACATGTAAGTAATGTAATTTATACTGTGTTATATTGAGTAATAAAATCTGAATCTGAATCTGAATCTGAAATTACCGTGACACTTTGACATAGTTCTATAGTTACTTAGAAATTTATTTTGTTTAACTGGCAAATTAATGAACACGTCATTAAAATAGTTATACCTAAGAAAAACCTAGCTACAAATTAGTAACGTTACAATTATATTTTAAGTGACTTTAATTTAGCGTATACCTAATATTATTGATATTTCTAGAATAACACAAAGTAAAATCAATCAATTGAACTTCTACTGTCCGTGATAAAATAAGTGTCTACAGGTACCTTTACATATATTATATTATTTATCCAATAATTATTAGTGTTCAAATATTTAATTACACACGCCTTCAAGTACACACACACGCGCTCACACACACACACACATTTAAAATTTAGAAAAGCATTATTTCATAGAAATATTTCAAGTAAATTAAAGATAAAAAAGATAAAAGATAAAAGATGTTTATTCAGTAAGTAGGCCGCACGGGCACTTTTACACGTCAAAAATCTACCAGCGCTTCGCAAGAGACCACTGCTGAGAAGAAGCGCCGCAAGAAACTCAACAGTTAGTCGTTTTTTAAATATAGGTACAATTTTAAAACTTAACCTAGCATTATATAAAACAATGAATCTAACATAAGATAAGAAATAAATGTATTCACGCGTAGTTGAGCAGGAAAATGTGCCAAAACTCTGAGTTTTCTCCAGAACTAATTGGTAGTAAGTAATAGAAAATAATTATGAAAAATTATACTTAATTATGATGGTGTAATACAACTACATAAAAAGTTTCGATACATTCTCCTACAGAAACCGTGTCCCCTAGACAATATACAATGTTTACATATTTCTTACGATGAAGTTATTATTAAGTTATTTGGGTGTTTAGTTTAGGCCAAGCACTTTTATCTGATAGATAGTCCTCGACCCTATAGTAAGCTTTAGACATCAGCGACTTTTTCAAGTAAGTTTTAAGTACTGGAAATGGTAACTTTAAAACTTCGTCAGGTAATTTATTATAGAAATGGATGCATTGACCTACAAATGATTTAAAAACCTTACGAACACGAAATTTTTTAGTAGCTATTTTATTTTTATTTCTTGTATTAAAATTATGTATATCACAATTCTTAATAAAAGAGTCCTGATTTTTAATGACATAAATAATATTCTCATAAATAAATTGTGAAGCTACTGTCAAAATACTAATTTCTTTAAATAGTAATCTTAAAGAATCACGGGAGTTTAGGTTATATATAGAACGGATGGCTCTTTTTTGTAACACGAATATAGTCTGTATGTCAGCAGCTTTTCCCCAAACCAGAATACCGTATGACATAATTGAAAATTATGTAACCCTGTATAACCCTGTACAAATTAAAACTGTTCTTGATACGGAATCGGGTCCTGTAACACAGGGATCCCTAGCACAGGACCCACTGTATTGCTTCTACTTGTTGTATTGTTTCATTTATGCAACAAACATTTTCATTTTCAATCTCAAATAAGTTATATTACTTATATATTGTTATCAACAAGACCCTGAAAATCTAAAAGCTGTCTAATGTATATCAACATTTTAGTAAATTTAATCCTAAATCTGTTTAGTAACTCCTAAACTAAGACCCAAGTAACAATTTCCAAGACGTTCCTAATAAACACCGCTGGCCCGGCCGGGCGGCGGATAACTCTCGGCGGCGCGGGCTTCCCCGGCACTTAATTAAACTGGCCTCTTAGCCCACCGTCATACACCATCACAGCGTTCGAGAGAAAAGTTATTAATTGAAAAATCACACGAACATCGCAACAACGTTAGTTTATAATTCAAAAAGTGAATTCCATAGGACGTTTCTGACAATTCATAATAATGGGACACCTGCAGTAATTCTTTTTTTGATCTGAAACATTACATATTACAATTATAGATAGGGAGTTTAAGCTCAGTGACATTGTTTTTTTGGGTAAAGCAGTCAGCTTAGTGGAGAAATGCAACTACTCTGATGAAATCTGTACATTTTCATGTGGTCTACATTTTTCTACAAATCATATACTTAGTCCCCTTTTTTTTAAATCGTTCCATAAGTGTAGGAATTTGAAGTGTTAAAAAACACACTGTTTAAAGTTATATTTCATATTCCAAATAATACGCAAAAAATATTCGTGATAAGAATAGGGGAGGCCTATGCCCAGCAATTGAACAAAACAGGCTCTCGATACAAACAAATATAATCAACACTCCTAGTCCGACATAGGTATGCCACCCAAATACTATTCCAAATATTCAATATACAGTGGCCTCAGCTCTGGGGTGTTATTCTCTCAAAAACAACGGACGGGCGGACGAACGAGCGAAATCGCAGCGGCGAGTTTAGGTAGAGTCCCGTCAGAGCGAACAAAACACATTTTAGCGCGTGCATTTGCAATTTAGCAGCATGGTTTCTGCCTATGGATCAAACGTATACGGCTGCTTAATTGCAAATGCACGCGCTAAACTCAAACTCGCCTACTTAAACTCACCGCTTGGACATTCACTCGTCCGTCCGTCCGACCGTCGTTGTTCAGAGAATCACTACCCTGATGTGCATCGCCCGAGCCGGCTGGAGTTGGTGCAGAATGCAACCGCAGAGTAACGGTATCCTGTTGCTTTAACGGCTTCCTTGCAGTGCCCACCGTGACGTTCATTAATTACTGTAGTGCTACCGAATTGCCTCTGCATGCCTATTTTCAGCTAAAATAACGCTTATATTCGTGTTTGATTTGTTTATACTAGAAGGTTAAGTTTTAAAGACAAAACTGAGGTCTTTTGCTGGGACTCTTTTGTCCGTCTGTTCGTCTAACTTGTTAAGGAAATAAGTTTAGATATTTTATGAAAATGGTTGATTTAAAACCAAATAACGACCGAGAAATTTGATCCTATCCATGAACGGTGGCAATAAAACTTAAAACTCTCTTTTGTGGTCTAATGGTCTAAGTTCAGAGGCAATTCTTGCTATGTTCAAAACGTTTATTGAGTAAAAAATTGGTAATCCATACATATTTATTCGTAGCCCTAAGTGCATCGTTCGAATCGCACTAGCTTGATTTTGTTAACGGCGATGTCATTTTGACGGTTTACTCTAGTTTAGTAGACACTAATTTCGTAGAACGTATAACTCCGCAGAATTTTCGCTTCAAAGAAAGTTATATTCTGCTGAACCCGTATTGATTTCAGGTTATCTTTTTACGTTCTGTGAAGTGAGTGTCTATGAAACAAGGGTACACTTCTTTTAACAGTTGTCAAATGTTATAAAAAAGGCGCTCTTATAGGGAAATATTGCCACTTTCACCAGCATTTTTACTTCTTCATGAAAACAATGCTTCTTTTAACCCCCCACAATAGTACATTGTGTATTAAGGGTGGTAAAGAAAGAATTACAAACGAGAGTCTGTTAGAAGCCCGAAGCCGAAGGCTGAGGGCTTTAATGACTCGAGCTTTGTATTTCCTTTACCACCCGTGTAACATACAATGTTTTTCATCACAATTGCGAGGAAATGAAATAAAATCAGACAAAAGATCATATTTTTAACTTATTAGCGGCAGACTACATCATTGTCTGTGACTTACCACAGATAATGTCAAACGTGTTCGGAGTCCCGATTCTAGTGACATAATATGAGATCAATAGTTTATTATGCGAGATTGTTAGGAAATAGTATTCAACTGACATTTCATCTCGAATGAAACTTCATATCGAATGGCACAAGAATTGGGGTCCTGACGTATTGTGATAGTTTGAGTCCACGTATAATATTAAAAAAAAAAGCTATTACGCACTTTAGTTACGTAATGGTAAAAAAAGGCACGCGGGTATTATTTTGGATTTACGGTCGATTTTTCTAGCATGTTAGGACACTATTTACGAGCAAGTGTGATGAAAAGAGTGTTAAACGCGTGTATCAGTGTACGTGTTTCTGCGTGTGACTGTGTATTTATCGGTGGCACCGAAACCCCTAAGCGGATGAACCAATTTAAAGGCGGTTATTTCTAAGAAAGCTAGTTCAATTAACATAATTTCTTAGCTAGAAAATATCAAGTCTAAAATAAGGGGTTACCATTCGGGATTTCTGTGTTCTTAATTATTTTTATTATTTTAACTCAAAAGATTATTTTTTCTTTGACCCTACAGGGATGGTTTTTTTACATTTATCGTGACACATCTTTGTTTATACCTTCACGGCTGTAATAGGCGTGAGTATACTCACCATCTAGATTTATGGAAAATTAAACTTTAAGACCTCTATCAGACAACAACCCCTTTAGGGGTTAAATTAGTACAATAACACCCGAGTTTAGGGCTCTCGAAGTCATTTCACTTCAATATTTTTACTGCCTTCGGCATCCTCATACGCTGTGAATAAGGCGTAGCATTTGTTATTCATAGGCTGTGCCGCGCTGATCGGAATGCTGATTCGACTCAAACGCGAGATATTGATATACTTACAAATTTTGGAAGTTATGCGTGAGGTCATGGGGGTGAAAGAGGGGTGGGGGCGCGTCTGACCATGCAGTATAGGGTTGCTACACAAAAATCATCTCAAAAAACAACAAGTATGAACTAATTCACTATTTAAAGTTATTTGGTGCTGTGTTAGATGATTTTAGTAGGTATAGACACTTTAGTCACCTGTATCTCAGGATTAAATCCAGTCTACCCTAGTTTATCTGTGGAACCCTAAAAAGGCATCTTTTAAAAACAGCAAACTACGTGCAACACAAACGCTTAAGCAAATTGATCATAAGCTTAAATTGCATTATATTTTGACAATATGATTATATGATTTGGTTTTCAAAGCCAGACCATTTTATTATGTGTGAATCCCCAAAAACACAGGGAATTGAGTTTGTGTTTACTCTACAAATAACACATTTAAATCATCTTAATTGAATTCTCTACAAACACACAATTTTTTTAACTAATGGCAATGAGTTGCAAAAAGAGGCAACAAAATGAACCTTAAAAAAATGTTTATCGAAGAATGAAAGAATGGATACATTCACTGGTTTTGAAAATTACTTAAAATATTTCAGATCAATAATTTTCCGGTATTATGGCATTGCCACAGAAATAAACTAAATTGAAAAACATTGAACTCACCAATAAAAGACATACTAACATAACACAACTATCACAGAAACAAAAACACATACTACGTTACAAGCATTCAGTCAAAATTTCCAGACCTTCTAAGAACCTTGCCTAACCAGTTCAACTCTCATCTCTCAATCAACACCGTAAAATTTCTAAGACAACGTTAATAAGACAAAGTTCTTAGACGGTCCAGGAATTTTACTAAGTGAAAAGAAAGGAATAGGTACCTGAAGGACGGGACGGGACCTCGGTAGCGGGGGTGAGGGATTCATCTGCAATGCACAAGACAATAGTTCAGGGGGGGGATACAAAGTGACAGCGAAAGTGATAGGGTTGAAATAGTTAAGCGGTCTATCGGACTGGATATTAGATTAGTCAGTTTTTTTTTATTAGCAATTAAGTCAAGGAATGGAGCGAGATTTTGTTGATGACGCTTAAAAGTTGAAGTCAAAAGTGATGGACATTGAAATAATTGTATTAAAAACTGAACAGTGAACATTCAAACAGTTCTAAAAATATTTTCCTGATTAGAATGTAACAATAAGTATTTTAATAATTATTAAAAAAATATGTTCGTCAAGGGTATTGTTTGAAATGATACGTACATCATTCCGAAGTCAAGAAACATAATTCCGAATTGAGCGAAATCACAAATATTCATAACTCCGAATGCAATGTTTTGAGTGACAGAAGACTTTTTTATTTGATATCGCTTATAAATCAAGCCTAACGTACACCAATTAAATAATGTTTGTATCTAAAACAGCTCAAGCATGACTGAACACAACTTTTGGAAAAATAAACATTCGGCAATATTCGAAAAAACAAAAAAGTTGATTCGCTTCATGTTGCCGCCGAGCTTTTCCCGGCGGCCCCGACTTGGCTACGGCCATAATTGACTTAAATATAAATAAGATTTTAAATTGAATCGTTTAAATCACTCGTAACTCAGGAATTAATAACAGGACAGGGTTTCGAACGGCCTATCTAAGAATCAGCAAAATGAGATAAGGAAGTGGTGCAAGTGTTGAAACTATAGAGCAATCGAGAAAGTCGTCTTAATTTGTGAAACATAATGTAAAGCTAAGTAATTCATGCTAAAGAGATCGTTTACGCTCTTGGTTTTGTGAATGTGCAAGAACCTTTCAAGACGAAAGTACCTCATTTGAATTTTTAAATTAATAGTCGAAGTGTATTATCCAATAATTTCTGGAATAAATGAAATACAGTATTGTACTTGAAAGGTAAAGTGCACTTAAGTAATTTGAGACTGAATACGAAAATAAAATTCATATCGGATTTCAATGTTGTTTTTTATCTCGTCAATAGCTTTAAGTACTTGAAGAAATAGAATACCAAAGGAAAATATTTTTATTTGTAAATTTATATGACAATAATTATAGCAAAACTAGAGAGCACTTCAAATTAAATACATTAATGAATGGTATAAAGTACTACGCGGAAACAACAATATGCAATCATAAGTAAATATATTTGATCAAGTTTTCGAATCGTTGACAATTTCCTTGTATTGTCAGATGTTACAGATGTAACTATAAAACCAACGTATGCATCGAAAATGTGTCAAACAAAAACTCTCCTGTCATCAAAAAAGCCCCTTTCGTACCAAGCACTCTACGTGTCACTCGTCAACAAATCATTTTCGAGGGCAATTTAACACGTTCAAATATCGCTAGTTAAATCAGCAACGCGAGTCAGACAAATTACCCAGGAATAAAGAAAAGTACCGGGGAAATATTCCTCGCGTTGTTGCCTCGTTGTTGGCGCGTTGTTGGGCGCTGCTCTCGTTGATGGTACATTTTTCAAGTATAACAAGGTACGTAATTGGGCAATTGTGTAACGCGATGAGTTTGATGTATGGATATTTAAGAGTGATGTTACAATTTTGGCAATGCTATGGTGAAGCTCAATTTCCTTGGCGCTGAGGCCACTAACGGACAAGTTCTAATTGAATGATAGATAATCAGAATCAATTAGTATCTATAAATTACTTATATCCGCCTTTGAGGTTCTTAGTTTCACTGTTCTTTTGTCATAACATAAGCCTGCGTTATACTTTATCTCAAAATATGAGCAAAAAAGGTCTTTAACATTATTTACCAGCCGTACCAGCGGGCCTAGTATTTTTGCGTCTATATCGCGTGTCAAATGTGGATAAAGCATCCGTCACTCTCGTACTTATTTACGCGTCAGAAGGTGACGGATGCCTTATCCAAACTTTGTCACGCGATAAACGCAGCCATATTAGGGCTCCTGGTATATTAAATACAGATAATGACTCTGCCAATTAATACCTAGTTGAGAAAATGTTGGAGATTATACATTGTACCCACTACTCTACTGTGGAACTAGATCATGAAAGAAATACTTATATGATGGTGTAGAATAACAGATCAAGGCGAAAAAAATAATCCTACGTTTTAACTTTAAAAAACTGCAATGTCACAAGTTTCGAGAATCAAACATTGAGCAACAAAAACATCATTAATAACATATGCAACAAAATACGCACTAGATCTGGATAATGAATACTTTACTTGATTATATAGTTACTTCACTGCATCCTTGATCATTCCATGTCTAATCTGATTCATTTCTCACATGATACTTCAATGATCTTCCAGGTATTGGCCGCTTTGTTTATATTTAAAATGTATTTCTTTTGATAGACCCTAAAGGTTGCATGTGGGCCTAGCCTGCTGGGCCAAAATATGCCTTCGGCTAACGCAGGCAATATTATAAGCGCTGACAAAATGCAAATAGATCACAATGGAGTACACCGGTATTGATATGGACCAAGTTTCTGGCAAAAAAAATAAGCCTCGAACAAGCAGAATGTTCCTTTTTTGTTCAGCCATCATCTGCTTATTAAGACTAAACTAGCAGCTAACTAGCACCTAGCATTTCCACGGAATATACGAGAGGGAATTGTTTTTTTATATAATCAAATTCTCGTCTGAAGCTTAACATTTAGTTAAAATTTCAGTTCATTCTAGTTACTGAAACTGGTTTAAAATTCACTGACAATATTTAAATTTAACATTCTGACTATTTAAAAAAAATGTCCGTTTACAAACTTAAAATGCGTTTCAATTAATAATCATCCAATGAATTCCAGCTGCAATTCGATTTAATCACAAACAAAATTAATTGACAGAAAGCGAACACTGGAAAAGCCCTTTGCGAAGGCCCTTAATTATAAATACATGCGCTTCCTTTGGGAGCGGAATTAAATATTCTGCAGAGGGTCAACCGATCGGGCATCGGAGTCCTTTACGAGAAGAGTTTTTATTTATTTGAGCTGTTGATTTTTATTGGTAATTTATTTAAAATTCCTTTTCATACGTAAAACTTTGAGTAAAACACATAATTAAATGTCCGTAGATACGCTATGTAGAGTTTTACACGATGGTACTGATATATTTAAATCCTGAAAAATATTTACAGTTACAGAAAGTAAATGGGGTTGGCAAATGAAATACAACGATACATTCGGCCAAATATATTTCAGCCAAAAGGTAGGATGCCATTTTAAAACATATATAGTTTACGAAGAGCGCGGGGTCCAACTCGCACTTAAACAGTTTTTACCTTCTCGGAAAAGGTCACGCCCAAAAGAATGCCGTGTAATTACTTATTGCGATTTGGACGCAGCTCAAAAACGCAGCTTTAAGGTGCGACCTCACTGACGCGTCAAATACGGTGGCGCTCCGTAAACAAAAGACGGGGTCGTAGTACCTAACAACATGGCGCCGTTTTTGACGCACCGTAATTTACGCACCGCTAAGCAACGGTGCGGTCGCACCTTTATGTCGAATTTCACAACCACAAAACAGACGATCAGAGTGTTAACAGGTGTCAAAATAATACCAACTAACAATCGATTAAAATTAATTACCATTCATCATCGTTTGGTGAAATTGATATTTAGCGTACTTAAAATTCGGTGGCATTTTACTGCCGGTCCAAAAATCCGTTACTTGTATTTATTTAAAAGCATTGAACATGAAATCAGCGGGCCTGTCAAATGTGAATAAAGCATCCGTCTCTCTCGTACTTATACGAACACAAGTACTTACTGGCAGTTAATCAACATGGCAATCAAGAGATTAACTTTTCGCAATTGAGCCAAGAACATGGCACCAGGTCAGTAGCCGCTGGTAAATATGCTGTACCCAGAGTGAGCAACTACTATGGAGACAGGCTTATTGAGAAGCGCCTGCCTTACATCCTCAACAGCATAGGCTTTGAGACTAGAGCCTAACAAAAATAGATTTAAGAGAGCTTTATTTAAGCATTACCTTAATATTATTTAAATTTAAATTATGTAATGTTTAGTAATTGTAACTTGTAAACTGTAACTTGTATACTATTATATTATTAATAAACTAA
Source organism: Acleris laterana (assembly GCA_963966035.1). Taxonomy (NCBI): domain Eukaryota; kingdom Metazoa; phylum Arthropoda; class Insecta; order Lepidoptera; family Tortricidae; genus Acleris; species Acleris laterana. The sequence goes on along the minus strand of OZ014455.1, from coordinate 16,613,223 downwards.
TCTCAACTTTAATGCTTGTCTCGAGATGTGTCAAAAATGACAGTGTTCTATGGTTTGACGTTTACTTTGACGTATCTTGTGACGCGCATCTCAGCCAAGATGAGTTTAGGGGCCTAAGACTCGGACCCCAGTCAAAGTATAGTCAAGTTTGTTAATATGTTATAATAAATAAATAAATAATAGTAATTTACGTGTCAGAAGGTGACGGATGCCATATCTAAACTTTGCCACGCGATAAACGCAGCTATATTAGGGCCCCTGCACTAAAGGGGCAATACCGAATCTCTTCAGCACTTCAGGGTCATTAAATATTCAGGGTAACCTTCCCTTTGTATCTGATCGTTATTAGCGGTGGACATCTCGGCTGCCAACCGGCGTCAAATGCTGCGGTCGATGAATACGCAAGTGGGCCCGGCTTACGTAATAACATTACTAGAATTTGCGATGTTATTTTGGTACATTTTACGGGTGGCTGAATGCTTTGTACGTAATTTGATCTTGAGTCTATGAGGAGTTTATTTATGTTTCGTTTTTTAGGGTTCCGTTGCCAAAATGGTAAAAGAGGTTTCGTCATGTCCGTCTCTTCGAACTAAAAGATTATTATTATCATTGAAATTTACTATTTAAGCATCTTTTGTAAACCGCTCCTTAGATTAAACAGTAATTCGAACAAAAATTTATACATCCATACATGTAACAAAAAATGAAAAAAATGTTTAGCGAACGTCAGCGTGTGGCATATTAATTAAGACAGTTCTTTAGAAAAAACTTTTTTTTTTATTAAGTTAATATTTTTGGAAAATAATCGCATTGAAAGTAGCATAAATTGTGCCTCCTCCCCCTTTTTCATTGAAACCGTAAGTCCATTTTTTTTTAATTACCTACACATTGCGCGATTAATAAATGCTATTAATTCAATATTTTTCAACATGACCGAACACCGTCACATGCTGTTTTGCCCGTTATTGAGTTATTGCTGAAAACTGTACTTTCCAACAAAAGGACGTAAGCGTCATGATGATACGCTCTTCTGAGTGACTTATTCACATCGTAATTTAACACATTCCTACTGTGCTACACTGAGCATAGTCCGACGTGGTCTTGCCGGTTTTTTTAGGATTTTCGTCCATTAAATAAGAGCTGTCATAACGTCATAAATATGATTACAATATAGACTTAAGTAGGCAAAGTAAAATAAACGCAAACTATTTGAAAGACAGCGCCATACTGTGAAAAAAATCTCGTCGCAAATGTTGTTTCGTAGTTACCTAGTAAAAACTCACTCAAAGATTCAACAGCACACGGCGCCCACGCTTGCGGAAAACACTCATAAAGAAAATCAAACGACCTACACACGACTTTCCTTAACAAAGACTGATACCTCCCACTTTGTATACCGGCATTAGCCTCTCTAATATGACGCGAGATGAATGCGAGATTACGTCTTCGTCAGTTTACCGGCGCGGGGGCATCTGGGGACCGAGGGGGTATCAGACGCCTTATGTATTCCGAAAATTGACAAATGACGTGACGTTTTTTTATATTTTTATTTGAGTTGCAAGTATGTTTACCCGACTGTGGTGACACCTTAAAATTAGGGTTTTGTGTTTGATCTGAACGTATTTATGTATGTTTGTCCGTTCCTATATCCCCTCGTAACTACTTAACGGGTCAGCTGATTTTGATTTGATAATTCGTTATTAGATTCATCTTGACGACGCAAGTGTCACTGGATATTATATAAAATTCTATAAAAAAAAAACGGATTTTATGTGTTTTAATGGGGAAATATGTTTGCCAAATGTATCGTTTCCCAACCGTTTCATTTGGCAACCAATTTTTTTTCCTGTCACTATAAAATTTATAATTCTTTTCAGTACCATCGTGTAGAACCCTATAGGTTAGGTTAGTTTTTATAAAATCCTAAAGTATTTACGGTTACAGAAAACAAAGCAGGTAAGTCGAAATCGTTAATAAAGTTGTCGCTGAATGCATATAAATTATAGTATAATAAAACTATGAAATATACCCAATAATATTTTTTTTAACATCATAAGGAAGTCTCTGCTGTATGGAACAGGGTTAATTTTTTAAAATGACGGGATTTTTTCCAATTCTTGATTATAAACAAATCCTCAAAGGTATTATTTAATTTACTGACGTAATTAAGTGCATTACTTGGAAAAGTTAAATTTAAATCGTTTGTTAGTCAATAGTTACTTTTGACAATTGTTGAACTTGTACCGTCTGTAAATTAATTGAAACTTGAAGCTGGCGCAGCAGGACGCAGCTTTGTTCAAGGATGCGGTGACCTTAAAGAACTTCGTAATGAAGATCGTGAAGTTAGACGCTTTGACGAAGAGTACCGATCAAAGGCACTCAAACGGTCAGTCGAATAAATAAGTATCAGGAGACCGTCTTACAAAACCCTAGTTTTAAACCAAGTGAAGGGAGCTTTCAAAGGAGTTGTAATGTCATGATTGGCTACTATCTGTGTTAAACAATAACATAATCGTTAACTGAAGTATAGTACTCGTGTTTATTGATACAAACAAGTTTACAATGTTTATACCTCTAAACAGCGATATATTACAAACAAGCTTCTAAATAAATAAGTAAAATATCATGGGGACAATGTTACACCAATTGAGCTAGTCCCAAACTAAGCGCTAGGCTTGTACTATGGGTACTAGACAACGATATAAATACTTACATAGAGAAATATAAATACATAGAAGATATCTGTTGACGCCCACGCCAACAGCTAACCCCGACAGCTCAGTTTCCTACGTTCATGGTTTGCGAATGTTAAAAAATGAATTTACACGAGTTTACAACACAACTTTAATAATTACTTTAAAACCATAAAACAACAAACACTAATTTACTAAAACGATTTTACAACAAAACAAATAAAGGATAACAAAATTACAACTTGGCTCTACTTTCACTATGAGATCAAATACAAGGAGAATCGGCGTATCGGAAGTCGAAGAAGTCGAGTTGCCGAATTGAAGTCGAATACAATTAATTTCCTTTTACACATATTTATCCTTTTTCTCTATAAAACAATTTGTCCGTACACCACCCAGGAGTGGGTCGGATTGACCAATCAACGCCCGATAATTCGCGTTCGTTTTCCCGCCCGCGCCCCTTCTCCTAGGACGCCCAGCGGGAGATCGGGGTTTGATTGGCCTAAATTATTTACAATAATTTTCCATAAACCTATACATTTTCTTTATCCCGCCTTACACTTTGGCCCCTATCTTTAACTACTTTGAGCTTAACCCATTCTGGTTTGCTTTATCCCGTCAATCCCGGGTTCGCCGACCCGGTAACCCGGCCTTCGTTCCGGGGTCCTCAAGGTTACGGAGTCGGCGGTCCATTCCCGAGCTAGCCGTGTGGGTTTTTTCCCGTAGGTATTCCTACCTCACGGCGGTGAGGGAGCTCGGGCATCCACCACATACGGTATGCCGCCTCTGCGGGTCATACACGTATATGGTGTCCCATAAAATTCCTTATTTTCTAAACCTGTCATTAAAATCTCTGGTTCTAAATAATAAATCATAGGACATTTCCCTTAAAATTATCCTACGTACTAAATAAAATCATTTACAATTCATTACTTATATACTAACTTATATATCTAGTATATAAGCAGCTCGTTCGGCTGGCTGTCGTTAACAATATCCATGGCTCAGGAACAAATATTCGCGCTCATCACACAAATATCTGCCCGCGGCTTCGTCTGTCAAATTCAAATCTCATTCAAATCCGATCAACCGTTAAAGTGGCCAAAAGTAACAATTCTACAAGAAGCACTGTTACAGTGCTGCGAAACTGGCATCCAAAAAAAAAATCTGTTTAAAAAAGTATAATACTTGTTTTCAATAATACGTCATTTCCAATCGTACCCTTACTAGAGGTGTTTACTTAGCTCTCCTCGCCGAGACGCTCCCCAATTGATCACAGTTACTTATCTTAAAATGCACTGTAGGCTTGCACTTTGGGTCATTAACTTAGACAACGGAATTATCCGGAAGAAAAAACAAAAGCATAATAATATTATAATATTTTATATAGTCTGTAGCCCAGCTCTAAATTTTCTCTCTGCTTTGACGTTTGGTTACATACATACATACATACCGTCACGCCTTGATCCCAGAGTGGGGTAGGCAGAATTACCAATAACTCCAACAACTCGTTGTCAATATTAAAACCACACTTTGCACATCAGGCTAAGATGTTTACCATGTGTATATAAGTGACAGGTTGCGGGTGGTAGGACCATATGCAGGGTCCGTCCGGATCGCTACCACCATCTTATCCATTAACCTACCGCCAAACAGCAGTGTTCGCATTGCTGTGTTCTGGTTTGGGGATAAGACAGCCGGTGAAATGACTAGCATAATAGAGACATTCCATCTTAGTCCTCAGGGTTGGCAACGCATTTGCAGTCTTAGGATTGCATTGCAGTCTTGTGAATGCTAATGTCTATGGGTCACAGTTTTCACTTACCATCAGGTGGCCTGTGTGCTCGTTTGTCTTCACTATGCCATAAAAAAAATTTGTAAGCCCATCGCCTAACAATCAAATACTACAAGCCTTTAATCCCTTAGTCGTCTCTTACGACTTCCACAGGAAGACATGGAGTGGCACTATAATTCTAGGCCGGCAACCACACGGCTCGTTTTTTGTTGCTGACGTTTGGTTCTGCGTGTAAATTGTTTGAAGTCAGTAAATAATTATAAGGTCTAAAGTTGACATTGTGATAGTTGTACTTTGTTAATCATGTAAGAACAAAAACAAATCCAGGGTTTAAGTAAACCTTACTAAAAATTTAAATTAAATTTAAATCTTCCCTGTAAAAACATGGCGCTGACACACATTTTTAAACCAACCTTAAGTTTGCGCGTTCCGCGCGTCCGCCCCAAATTGTTATTTATATGTGACACGTCACGAAGCAAATTATTGTACTTGTTGCGCTAAAAATATTTCCACTTCGTGTAATTACATTTTAAGGTTTTGCTACACTGACGCAAAATGTACTGTAGGATTTTAATAGAAGTTTTTCAATGCGTATAAAATCTAATCAACAGTAAATCCAGAGTATTAAAAGTATAACGCTGTCAATTTATTTATTTATTTATTTATTTACTTTATTGGAGATAAAACAGAAACAGACAATGAAAGAACTTATGAACTAATTTACAAAGTAGTTTAGATACAGTTGTTTCCTTAAACGTATCTCACTAAGAACATAAAAGAAAAAAGAAAAACATTAGCAACATGCAACAATATGTTTGTCGCACTACCATATTTTTTCAGAGCCTCTGTTCAAAACTGTAAAAGAATATTGCTTTTAACTTGTTATTGTATTTTTTTTAACTTGGCCGTCGTAAGTGTCAAGTTATCGTAACAAAACGATAACAAGGGGGGTAAAGGTAACGTGAAAATAATGTCCTAGATATTATAAAAGGTACTAAAAATGTAATCTTTTTTTACTTCCTGCGAAACTAAATTAGTTATTTAAAAATTAAGTGAGCACTTAAACGATACAGTCCCGAGATTAAATTTGGTACTCACCTTAGGTCCAAAGTCAATCTGACATTCTACAACAATAAGGTTGGGGTTCCTAAAAGATACAAATGACTTGACATCTATAATAATGTTGACGCCTTCAAGCATATTTTTCTTGAAATTTGTCCTAGATTAACGCTCGTGACGGTAGCTTTTTAATAACATCAACGATAGCTAATCCAACGAAAAAGATCTGCCTTACAGTCCAGTGATGTCGCTCCGAGACAACCACAGTTCTACATTGCACGCGAGTGTGTGCACACCTTTACGCTGGTATCAGGCTGGCGGCGTTTCAGCACGGCATAACAAACAGTTGCACGCCGTAAAAGTATCACGATTAACTTTGTTTTTAATGCGGCCATGTTTTCTGTGCATACTTAATTTACAGAGAATTTTGTGAACGTTAATTACGGAATTTAAAGGCAAAATTGTATGGTAAGTGAAACAATCATCGAGTACAACAACAGCTTGACAAAAGTTTACGAATATTAACTGTTTTTTTTAAATACTTGGTTTTTTCATCTTAACAGAGTTGAGAGTTGTCACACAATTTAGTAATAATTTAGGAGCCTTCGTCACCGTCTATGTCTGTGTCTGCCCCTGTCTATTTGTGTATTAACTCTTTATTTTGCCAAGCTGTAAAGAATCTAGCAAAAAAAATAAGAAGTGGGGTATATAAATAATAATAATATTATACAAAATTGCGCTACAGAAATTCTTTAACGCTCTTGTGCTTGTAGTAATAGAGACGTGTCAAATATGACTGATTGTAAAAAAACGATTTATTACTCACTCTTTCTACCAATGCAATAAATACCAAAATCATTCTCTAAATATAATACTAAATGACACAATTGCAGTTTCTTTTTCCTTTCAACCGACTTCAAAAAAAGAGGTTCTCAATTCGAAATTTTTTTAAATGTTTGTTGCCAGATTACTCCGTCAAATGCAAAAACTTTAAACAGTTTCCTAAACTAATTCAATAACTGTTCTATTATAATACTAGCTCTAGTATTACACGACTAAATAAGTAGGTATTCATTAAGATTCTACAACGTTATCCTATTTTCGTCCAAACCACTGAGGTTGCTCGCGCAAGGTTAATATCTAGGGACATTTTTACGGCAGACATCGTAAAAAAATATCATTTAGTCATAATTAATCCCAAAGAACCCGCTTTTTCAGATGCTCTTCACGTTACTTCTTTCAGTTTAATGGGAAGATTAAATATAATAGTTCTTAAGTCATTCGTACTACAGAAACCTTTTAAGTGATTTTCTTTATTTTGCATTGTAACTTTAAAACGTAGTAGAGATTAGTATTTAAATAAATTAGTTAATATCAGGGAACAATGTCACACCAATTAACCTAGTGCTAAACTAAGCTCTAACTAGGCTTGTGCTATGGGTACCATACAAAGAGACCTACATTAGAGAAATATATACTTAAATACATAGAAAATATCCATGACTCAGGGACAAATATTCGCGCTCATCAAACAAATATCTGCCCTTACCGGGATTTGAACCCAGGACTGCTAGCTTCGTAGGCAGGGTCACTACCAACTAGGACACCGCGTCGAGGAATTACGTATCATTTAACCTTACGAACGATACTTTTTAGGGTTACGTTCTTAAAGGTTGACAGCGAAACCCAAGTATTAGATATCAGCTGTCCGTCGTCCGTCCGTCCGTTAATCAGCGGGCTGGTATCTCATGAACCGTAATAGGTAGACTGTTGAAATTTGCACATAGGGTAATGTCGCCAGTGGTCAGCCAGAGACCAGTGTAGTCGACCTTATATGAGTGCGAAGAGTGGTAAATATATATTCTATATTCTTCCCACTCATACAAAGTATAGAAAGAGGCCGACTACTGATCTCTGGCTGACCACTGGTGACTTTACCCTATTGTGTATTTCGCATTTTTTTAGACCTTTACTTTTAAAAACCGCGTGAGTAGATAAAATCCCGACCAGATCAAAGTATTGAAAGAGACAAACTGTATGACTCCTATAGCTCTATCTCATTTAATAATTGGAACCCGGCAAATTTTAAGAGCTCTATCTTCCTTCTAAATTTTTTTTTAATTAGTGTAGTGGTTTCCGAGATTACCCTCCACAATCTCCACATAAAAACGAACTTTCTGTATCCGCCCTTTCTCTTTATAATAATTACTAGCATCCCGCCCTAGCTTCGCTTCGGTTTAAACCAATTAAAATAGCAATGTTTATCCGGGATAATTTATCTTTCAAAAGGTAAAAAAATGTATATAGGCTTGCCTTGGAGGACGAAAATTTTGATGAAGCGAGCTCACGCAAAAGATGCCTATTCGTGAAATATTAATAAAGTCGAACTCATAAAGTAGCTGTACATTTTAACGAATTAAAACGAGATTGCTTCAGATTAAGTATATCCATATCTGGGACAAAGGAAAAAATGTTCAGCTACATATATCAGTTTGACCGTACAGTCACGAGACTAAATTTGGTACCCACCTTAGGTTTATACTCAATTTGACATTCTCAACAATAAGGTTGCGTATCCTATAAGCTACAAATGACTTGACATCTCTAATGACATTGACGACTTCAAGCATATATTTCTTGAAATGGGTCCCATATTAACGCTCGTGACCGTACCTGTCGGTAGTAAAAACATTTACCTTCAACAGTCAAAAACACAGCCATATTAATCTTCGGCTCCGTATTGATCTGGCACTCGTAGACGCCAGCGTCTCTTGGCTGCACGTAGTCGACCCTCAGGTCCCAGTCGTCCGAGGGTTCAGGGTGCAGCACGCTGAACCTGGCGTCCCCGGTGTACGTGAAGATGTGGGAGGTCAGGATGTGCAGATCACGCTTGCGCATCCAGGATACCTGGGGAAGATATGGAAGATTCAGCTAAGCTGTGCTCACGGTTTTTCTCAACCTCTCCTTCTAAATCTAGGTACCTTTGTAAACTATCTATGGGAAATGTCTAAATACGACATATTATGTATACTCCATACCATCTAACTTGTCTTATATAGCAAACACTTTCATAACGTCAAAATTAATCGTTTTTGGCTAAAATTGCCGTTTTCTGGTGAATAAAGTAACTAGAGACATTTTATGACAAAAATATAATTTTAGGCGAAAAGGGAGCATTTTGAGGTTATAACCTGCTTTGTGCTTACTAAATAAGACAAGTCAGATGATAATTATATGGACTTGAAAGAAATAAATGAGTTCTCGAGGCAAGGTTTTTAATAGTATCACACGAGTGTTTTAATACCTAATTATGTGCAGTTTCATACACTACTTTATCTACTCTCATAAATAACAACAAACGTATTCAATGAATGGCGCCAAAACCTAGCACATCACCGCGCATGCGTTAAAGCGAGCGCTGTCACAGACAAGTAAAAATTGAAATAAAACCTTTTGTAATGCTGTAAAAATGACGCAAACCACATGTGCGTCCATTATTAATAAAAAAAATATATTATGGAACCTCGTTGGTGACATTTTTGGATTAACTTGTATCGTAATCGTAAAAAAATTACTTTATAACATTATTTTGTTAAATGAATAATGTTATAAAGCGTTTTTTTTTTATTTCGTTATTGTATTTATAAATTAATATGCCAATATAAATTCGTTTTGAAGTTTATAATTCCAGCTTTATGATATGAGGGTAAATAAACATTTATTATTTACTCGATTTGGTCATTTTGTACTCGGTAGGTACTACAGATTTGCAATCAAAACATTCAAAAGTAATTTCAAGCCAAGCTGTTCCTAGACGTCTTTGCTTGTTATCACATTAACCTAATTTAGGAAATACATCGTTGTAAGTAAAATTGGCGAACGCTTCATTTGCGAAATAACATTTTTATTCGACCGCAGCGCATTTTCTTTGAGCGTCCCTTTGTAGAAGGTAATAAACGTTTGAATTTAATTTTTAATACGAGGGTTCCAAGACTGAGAAATTAAAAAATAAATTTGCCTTTGTTGGTCCTTTGTTTTTGTGCTAAATTAGTGTGGGTAGGCGTAATTAAGCAAGATGAAGCGTTCCCGGTTTCTTCGGGTATTAAAATAATAGAATTATGTAATGGCTGTATTTTTAGTCTCAAACATTTAAGGTCCATTTTTGTTGTTATTTTGTTGTTATGTTAAATAAGAAAAGAATGTAAGACAGTGATTTAAATATTTTGTTTACTACTTATATCATGTAATTTATTTGAGGTAAAATAGCTGAAATATAAAAAAAATACTCGTTTTAAGTTAAAACGAGCTCATAAACTTACTGGCGGTAAGTCAGGGTAGTGATTCTCTCAACAACGACGGTCGGACGGACGAACGAGTGAATGTCCAAGCGGCGAGTTTAAGTAGTCCCGTCAGTGCGAACAAAACATATTTTAGCACGTGCATTTTCAATTTAGCAGCATGGTTTCTGCCGATGGATCGAACGTATATGGCTGCTTAATTGGAAATGCACGCGCTAAAATGTGTTTTGTTCGCTCTGACAGGACTACTTAAACTCGCCGCTGCAATTTCACTCGTTCGTCCGACCGTCCGTTGTTTTTGAGAGAATAACACCCCAGGTGGTAATGGGGGCTTGCAATCATGAAATTGCATATAAATTGCAAACCCTGACTAAGATAAAAATACCTCTGTTATTTATATCACCTTTCTTGCTTTTTATACCAAAACATGAGACGGTAAATAACTACTGCTACTTGGTGGTAGAATTAGTGAGTAAGGTAGTGATAGCAATTCGGAGGGACTGCACGACATTCTCAAACATATACTCGTACATTTATGCTTAGTTACTTTTTTTATGATAGGGGAAGCTAACGAGCTAGCGGGTTGCCTAATATAGATTAAGTGTTTATAGCCGGTCATGGGCATCTGACAAGGGGGGTTATTATTATGACGTAGCTATGCAGTTAAGTTCACGCTGAGAGAAAAGGACAGCGCTATATAACTGCTATAGCTCTGGGGGGTTATTATGACTTGGTTATGCAATTCATTTTACGGCGAGCGCAAAGGACAGAGCTATAGAAGTTGTATAGCTCTGTCCTTTTCTCTCAGCGTAAACAGAACTGCAAAGATATGTCATAATAACCCCCCTGTCCTTTACGCTCGCCGTAAAATGAATTGCATAGCCATGCCATAATAACCCCATAGAAGCTGAATCGCACAGTGCATCGGTAAAGTGTCATTTGTGTACGGTGAAGTTGGTGGGAATGTAAAGACAGCTGTTTGTGCACAGTACAATGATGGAACTTAACCGCAGGCGGTTACCCCAACGGTTCCCGGAATACTCCTGATGACAAATGCGGTGAACTAAGTATGCAAAAGGACGCAACGTCCCTCCGTAACATCAGGGTAGTGATTCTGTACACAACGCCGGTCGTGCGGACTGTCGAGTGATATCCAAGCGGCGAGATTAAGTAGTCCCGTCAGTGCGAACAAAACACATTGTAGCGCGTGAATTTTCAATTAAGCAGCCTTATACGTTCGACCCATCGTGCTGCTAAATTGAAAATGCACGTGCTACAATGAGTTTTGTTCGCACTGACGGGACTACTTAATCTCGCCGCTTGGATATCACTCGACAGTCCGCACGACCGGCGTTGTTTACAGAATCACTACCCAGTGGTATTATCGACTTCTCCAAACGAAAACATACACTGTAGTAAGTCCAAACTTCCAAACTCACTTCAATTATTAAAATCGCCCACACCAAAAACAATGTGGCTGCAATAAAGACAATTTGGCTTGCGTACAACCAGCAAGTACGTGCCGACAGCCAAATCGAAAACTAACTTCATCTCGCACAAAGTTGTCGACAGTCGTATGATACCAGCGCCTCGGCCGCCGGAACCAGTAAGTTGGTGGATATGTGGGACAGTTCTCTTGGCAACTGGTGTATGATCTTAATAGGGTTGTCAACGCTTCGGATAATTAGTAGGTTTCGTTATTGGCGCGGGTTGAGATTTAGGAGAACTTGTCTACACTACACTTACTATTTAGTACACACATGATTTACTTATGAATGTCGAGTGTCAAAATTGACAAAATGTGTAAAATTTTGTAATTGCAGATGGATGGATTTTAGACTAAAGTCGAGGGCAACCTGCAACGTAATCCTAAGAAGTTCTGGTCCTTCGTAAAAAACTCGGGAAAGAACGTGAAAAGTAATTCTTCTATACCGTCTAGCATGACTCTTGGAGACACCACTGTTAACAACAACGTTGATATTTATCCATTCAAGATTAGTTGTTTAAACTTTTAGTGTCAGTCCCTAGTAGACTGTATGATTGCTGGTGCGTGCCTGTTATTGGCGCAAAAACTTTAATTTTGACTGTCTATACATACCTGTTTCAATTTTGTTATGTTTATGTGCTGTTGGAATGTCTAATAAATAAATAAATAAATAAATTAATTAATTAATTGTTATTTTTTATTTTCAGAGAACGATACTTAGATCGCAAATTATTCCAGTTTTCGGCCAAGGGAGTTATAAATATACCGTAAGGTTTTTTATGATTGCCCGTAAAATTTTACTAACTCCTAATTAATACACATTTTAAAAAGGTAAATAGGTACGTAATGCATATTCTGAAACCATTGGGAAGGGACTTTCGGTACTTTTATAGTAAAGAAAGCCGAGTTTCAAATTTTTAGATTCGTCCCCAATATAAGCTTAGCTAAGCTATGTGACATCAAAATTATAAAATTGTGAAATTGTGCCAATATTAAAGTTGATTATGTAAATGTAAATGTAGTCTACTAATATATGCAATAAGGAACTTTACTAACTATTCTATGGGGAAACCTGAAATAAATAATTTTGAATTTGAATTGAATTAAGCTAAGGTGGGGCAAACATTCTGAATGGAACCACGAATCATAGTATTAATGTGTATGCGCTAAGGTTAGGTCAAGCGACATTGTCACCGCAAGGTGGCACTTTTGGTCGGAAGCGGATTGCTGAGTTAAATAACGTAATAATAAGGATAATGGTAAACTGTGGACTGCTTCAACTGATTTCTTGTGACGTGAATGTAAAATCATTACTTAATTATCTTGCTTTAAAACTCGAGGTTGTTTGGCATTTATAGTAAAGCAGTATTCATGCGCCTTATGATAAAAGCCATTATATTGCTTTGTAACGATGTGACTGGTTTATTTATTTATTAGAGACCTATTGGCGCCACCCATATAATTAAATACACTGGTAAGGATCTTAGACTGTTTGTGCAAAATGTTGTTACAGAATTCACAACAAGTTTCTGGAGTTGTTGGTAATTCTTTAGTTCTGCCCACTCTAGAGAATAAAGGCGTGAAGGTATGTAACTTACTTGTATGTGTAGTACTTTTATATGAAGACTGTATTTATTCCTACATAAACGTGACATTGTTGTCATTGAGGTGAATGAGTAGTGTGTGTTTTTTTTTAATGAATAAGATTATAAAAGTGTACTTATAGTATATTGTTTTCAATATTGCATGCCTAAAATAGGTAGAACATAAGCACATCCTGTAACACTAAGAACTGTCTGTACCTACTGTGTTCTTGCAATAAACGCCTTTGTCTTTGTCTTTGATAAAGACATATTAATATCAACACAATCAACTCATTTCTGCGTTAACTGTAGCAATCAAGACATCAACTAAACCATAAAAAAGACACAAAAGCGCACTTCAAACTCAAAAAGCATAAGCACTTCGCGCCGATCCATCACTTAAGGGCCTGACACAATTTTTCAACGTCGAAGAGCACCGATAGCCCTCCTCAAGCACGGTCCGCTAGCCGCCATATAAATGGGCGCACACCCCGGGAATATAATATATATTATAGCCGCCCGACATGTCCCGCGATGCATTATAATATATAGCATGGGGGTATTATGCGTGTCATTTTTTTATGAAAGGCTTTTCAAGGCTTAGAGCTTGTGCGTTGAGGGGGTATTGAGGTGTTGGGGTTGCGGTCGAAATGTGGTTGAGGTTCTATTGTTAGTCTGTGGCTCGTTGTATTGTATCGTACATTGTTGTAGAGGCGAGAAAATTTGCGATAAATGGATGTACTATGTAGAGTACACGAGTTTATTTTCAGGACTACTGCAAGGTAATACAACAAAACTATTCAAGGCACGTGTCATCTATACTATAATATTATAAAGCTGAAGAGTTTGTTTGTTTGCTTGAACGAGCTAATCTCAGGAACTACTGGTCCGAATTGATAAATTATTTCAGTCCCATAGATAGCCCATTTATTGGGGAAGGATATATAATTATACTCACATAAACCGAAAGGAAACGAGGGCGGATCGCTAGTTACAATATAAAACAAAACTATTCCCGGCACTTTGACACCACTGTCCGTCCGTCCGTCTGTCTGTCACCGGGCTGTATCTCATGTACCGTGATAGCTAGACTGTTGAAATTTTTACAGATGACTTATTTATTTCTGTTGCCACTATTAACAAAAAATACTACCCATACATCAAAGGTGATTATTTTTCCCGTTTTTTGCTAATGTTGTATAGATAATAGTATGGAACCCTTCGTGCGCGAGTCCGACTGCCGGTGTTTTAACCTTTACGTACATTATGTATATAATTATTATTATGTAGATGGCATTTACAGTGTCACAATATCTTTCAATATATAGCTCCGAAAAAAAGAGTGTAATATCGTCTTAAATTGTTTTTCCTGCAGCAATGTCTACTAAATTATCATTTACAATACACACGAATACAGGAAACGTTTTTGTGTTTACTGTGCACGAGTCAGCTTTAATCAGCTGACGAATGTTTACAATAAATAAGCTCGCTCTCGGGCCACACCTTTCAGGTTATAAACTTCCTTATCCTTAGTAAACTCTGACAGAGTACCATCTATTATCCTACTTTCCTATTTCTTTCTTTCATTTGATGCGTTAGCCCATCTCAGGATTAATGTGCAGACATAATATGCGGGTGCATTAGGCGTATACCAGGATGTTTGATTCTTTTCCACAGATACTTTTTGAAGTCTACCCTGTATATGAATAAATTGTAAAATTTCGAAACTGTACTCAGCCTTGTTTCTTGCACAAGAAATTGAATAAATTTACTTTGTTTAATTATAATTTTTTTTTTTTTTATTCTGATAGCCATAATGTACAGTCACCCAATCAAAATGTTGAGCATACTTAGAACTTTGTCATTGTGACTGCCATTGATATTTTCATACTTGCCATTTGATGTTCAGTTTGAAGTTTATTATGACAGTGCACTAAAGTGCTTAACATTTTCGTAGAGTTACTGTACCTGCCGCGCCTTGGTTAACGAATGGTGGTGATGGACTTCAAGCCTATCCGTGGGTTACGAACATGATAATGTGGATGGCATCCCTAAAGTGGTGGAGCAACAATGAATCTGACTTGGCACTTAACAGAGAAAAGCGTACCATAAGTATAAGGCCCATAATAATTATCCAGTGCAGTGGCTTACATCCAGTAAGGGGATAATTGCACACAATTTGTTTTAGTCCCAAACTAAGCTAAGCTACGAGTGTATACATAGATATCCAACACTCAAAAACAACTCGCGTTTAGTGTCACAACCTACTACTTAAACCTTATTTTCAAAATTAATTTATATGGATGATATAACGATAACTTTTGCTTCGATTATAATTATTTGCCGAGTGGTTGCCGGCTTAGAATAGTGCCACTCCATATTTTGTGGATGTCCTAAAAGCCGACTTAGAGAATAAAGGCTTGTACTGTTAGGCGATGGGCTTGCAACCTGTCACTAATACGCTGGTAAAAATCTTAGTCTAAGTGTGCAAAATGTGGTTATAGAACTATCAACAAGTTTTTAAAGTTTATGTATGTGTATGTGTATGTGTATAATTATTACCTCAGGAATCAAATTTTCCAGGAAGAAAAGTAGCCTATTATGTTGTCTGGGTTAACCTTTGTTTCACCGACACTAATATCATAGATCGTATCACTTCGCAGAATTTTCATTTTATAGAAAGCTATTTCATCAACAAGTAACAAGTCTAACCTAACCTAACGATAATTTAATTGCCTTAATCGTGAATTAAGATCAGAAATCAATACGGGTTCACCAGAAAATAGCTTGCTATGAAACGTTCTATTAAATTAATGTCGGGGAAATAAAGAGGACACCGTTAATTCAGGGAATCAGCTATTTCCATCTCCAAATCCAAATTTGCAGTGTGAAGGAGCAACAAACAAACACACAAACTTTCGCATTTATAATATTACTATTTTCTGCCCGCGACTTTGTCTATGTAGATTTTGTAATGTCAGTCTTGCCGTTGCAGCGCAGCGTTAAGAAAACCAATAAGCTAACACACACACACACACACACACACACACACACAAACTCGCATTTATAATATAAGTGGTATGGCATTATTATGGATGATACCCGTAAAGAAGCGGGAGACGATAGTTGTAATGCAACTAGGGCAGAACTCAGTAGAGTGCCATGACAAACAAGAGGCTTACAGCAGACATACATACATACATATAAGCTCACGCCTTTATTTCCAGAGTGGGGTAGGCAGAGCTACAGACTTACTAACAACTCTAAAAACTTGTTAATAATTCTGTAACCACATTTTGCACAATTAGGCTAAGATGTTTACCAGTATATAGTGACAAGTTGCAAGCTCATCGCCTAACAGTACTACACAGCCTTTATTCCCTTAGTCGTCTCTTACGACATCCATGGCAAGACATGGAGTTGTACTATTCTCGCCCGGCAACCACGCGGGGATTGGTGGTGATGGAGGCTTACAATTATTTTGTTACTATGGAAAACTCGTATCTGATATTTCGAGATGTATGGCTTTGATCTGAATTCTCTTCACGTTCAAGTTTAAAATCGTACGAAATATGAGATACGATTTAGAATGACGATTTGGTGTATTAAATTGGTTGATAGTTTGAACACAGATACTGTACTCACGGTCCTGTTCCCTATGTGCTTGGCGCGGCAGCGTAGCACGGCGGACTGGCCGACGACGGCCGTCACGTTGCGGGGCGACACGTCGTCGAAGTACGGCCGCTCGGGGCGCGCCTCGCTCGACACGCCGGACAGCACGCCAAGACCTGCACGCAAAGGAAACAAAACATTTTTTTTTTTTTTTTTTTTGGCATTGAGAAGGCAAGCGAGCACACAGGCCACCTGATGGTAAGTGGAAACTGTGACCCATAGACATTCGTATTCACAAGACTGCAATGCAATCCTAAGACTGCAAATGCGTTGCCAACCCTGAGGACTAAGATGGAATGCCGCTATGCTAGTCATTTCACCGGCTGTCTTACCCCCGAACCGGAACACAACAATGCGAACACTGCTGTTTGGCGGTAGGTTAATGGATAAGATGGTGGTAGCGATACGGACGGACCCTGCACAAGGTCCTACCACCCGCAAAATTTTATTCAGTAAGTACGAGTACGTAAGCACTTTTACACGTCAACAATCTACCAGCGCTTCGCAAGAGACCACTGCTGAGAAGAAACGCCGGAAGAAACTTTCAAAACACAGTCGTTTTTTTATTATACTATTATAAAACTTAACCTAGCATTATACAAAACAATGAGTATAACATACAATAACTAGTAAATCAATTCACGCGTAGTTGAGCAGGAAAATGTGTCAACGCTCAGGATTTTCACCAGAACTAATTTTATTAGTAGTAATAGAAAAATAAAAAGTATAAAAATTAAACTTAACGACGATGGTGCTAGACAACTTTAATTTTAATTAATATTTTTTGTTCGGTAAATTAAAACAATGAAATGATATACAAAGGTTCCTTAATTACAGTTAAAAGTTAATTGTTTTAATGTAATGTACGTATTATCTCTTAAAATATCCGTGACTAATTTGTTAGCACCTTATATTTAAGCAGCTGAATGTATAAGGGGGTATCGCATGAAAATCTTAAAAGGTCAAAGGCCTGTTAATAGGTAAAGGCAGTTAGCCAATAATCTGATTCTGTTCTGATTCTCTGTATATCTACACGTGATATTTCCATGTTTTAATTTTAGTTGTTAAAATAGAATATTACTGCTATTGTATCCAAATATTATTGTCAAAATATAACTTGAGCACTACTTTATTTTAACTATTACATAGGTTATCTTTATTACAATAAGGTGACCACATTTTACTAGACAATAAGACTTTAGGTTCATGTTCAGATTTATTTGTAAAGTACGGGTAAATCTACACGTCCAGCGACAGCCACCCGGTCGGGCGCCGCGGCTTAGCTGCTTGATGGACATTAAACCCGTAAGTTGGAGTTAAACCCGTCATATACTAGATGATTTGTGGCAGCGTTTGGTTTAATATTAGTTTAGCTATCCACACCAAGTGAAAACAATCTTGCAAGATAGCCAAAACTTATCAGTTATTAAGATTGTTAACAAGTTTTAAAAAGGCTTTCGGGTTTCGGTTCTGAAAATAGGTGGGTGATTTTGTATGGATCCCGTCCCCACCCTCCAATAATCACGGGATGCATGTTCATATTTCATAAGGAACCAATAAAATACAAAACACCTATTTTAGTAGCAACATTAATGGGAATTTTTTAATGAAAAAAAACCTTTCAAGAGCCAAGCAAGGCAATAACGTGTTAGTTTTCAAAAAAATCCATACGATACGATTATGACCACAGTAAAAATTCATCATGTTGCCAAGATCTATAAAGTGATACCTATTTCGTCTCTGTTGGTGGGTGGGAACATTTTTGTCCAATTGGAAACATAATTTTAAAGTGTCCAAAATCAATTGATGGAGTTGGAAGGTGACCGGACCAACTCTGCTGATGTAAAAAAAGAGATCTTTTTTTCCTTTCATAAAATAAATAACGGAAACTGATTAACTTTAACGGCTGCACTCAGATTCAGTTTAAATCGAATTATATATTTCGTTAGTGTCAACTTTTCATATATAAGTTTGAGAAAAGGGTGAGAGCCTGAGACTGCACCAATCGCGTCACTGGTAGATCACGTGACTTTTCGTATCACGTGATCTACCAGTGACGCGATTGGTTCCAAAACGAAACGAATAGAAACGCTAGTTAGCGTAGTGCATCTTGGCAACGGCCTCTGGTAATTAATAAATACAAGGATAAGCGAACAGTAGAATATTTCTGTCTCAGTACAATAATTTGAATCAGAAAGTAAGTGGCCAACTGAGCAGTCCGCCTTGTTGGGAATTGAACTACGTGTGTAGAAGGAATCCCTTTTGGAGTGTCAATTGGTCCCGTGGCGACGCATTAAGCCTAGTTTGTAGTGACCCTGCCTACAGAGCCAGCGGTCCTGGGATTGATTCCCAGTACGTATGTGTGTCTGTATCTGTGTGTGTGTTTGTGTGTGTGTTTAGTCTAGAGTTTCGTTTGGGTTTAAGAGTTTAAGTCAATTTGTGATGTAGTTGTCCTCTACGACATCCACGGGAAGACACGGAGTGGTACTATTCTAACCCGGCAACCACGCGGCTAAGGGAATAAAGGCGTATAGTGCTGTTAGGCGATGGGCTTGCAACCTGTCACTAATACACTGGTGAACATCTTAGCCTGAGTGTGCAAAATGTGGTTACAGAATTATGACCAAGTTTTTAGAGTTGTTGGTAATTCTGTAGCTCTGCCTACTCCACTCTGGGAATAAAGGCGTGAGTTTATGTATGTATGTATGAATGTAGTTGTCCTCTAATATTGTTATTTATTGTATTTTGATTGAAGTATTGAAATTCGCGTATGGCGCGGTCAACGCAGCGTAAATCACAGTCAAATAATATTAATATAAATGTTACATAATGAATGGATGAAGTTGATGGAATCCACGCGTGCGGTGAGCCCGCGCATGGGGCCGCGGAGTGAAGCCTGCATGAGTAATTGATTCCATGAAGCAGGTAATTAGCTACTAATACGTCGATTGGAGCACCGGAGCTCAATAATACCAAACAGTATTCGTGGAAATAAACTTGTATTAATTGAGTTGATTAACTGTGCCGATCGTTTATGTGATTAAATTACATCCGAGCATTTATGTGTGTAATAATTATGCATAATACAGGGCGTAAGCGGGACGTATTTTACGTTATTTTATACGTATTTCTTATTTGTAAGAAATATAATAAAAAAAAAGTGAATCAAGGGACCATATGAACCAAATTGACCTAGTTCCAAACTAAGCCCTAGGCTTGTCCTAGCGCTACACAACAAGAAAAAAACTAATAATGAAAACTAAATACATAAGTGCATTGAAAAAATCTAACACCCGTATTTATAGACAAGAAAAGTAATTACTTGAATAATAGTAATTTATTTATTTATTTAAATTAAAATACTTTACAAAAGGCGAATTTAGTGCTATAGGCAATATCTACCAGTCAACCTTAAGGTGAAACAGAAATAGTAGGTAGGTACAATAAAATGACAATCCCTCCCCTTTCTCTATATTTGGAAAAAAAATGTGATCTATTATTTGATTTTATTACTGTACATTGTAGTATAAATAAACGCACATACGAGTATATGTACAACTAAATATACATTATACAGTCTGTGAGGATATAAAAGATGCTTCGGATTGTACTTCTCTCTCACTCGCTCTTTATAAGAGAGCGAATGAGAGACAAATAATACCCAAAGCACCTTCTAAGAGCTATCACCCTAAGTGCGACAAGCTAACAGAAATAATGTCAAAAGTCATATAAAAATCGTTGTTTAAGTCATTACATTTAGTCAACTCAATTACTTCTCTTGTTTATAAATACGGGTGTGTAAGACAGTAACAAATACTAGTTATTTGATGTATTTGTTTGTAGCAGACGAAGATAGAATTGCTCATGTTGCTGAAATACTAACAATCTTATATCAAATAGAAGTATCAACATTCGCAACTTAAGTAACACATTAAAGCAAGTAAAATAAGTTGGAAGAATAAACAGGAGGGCAAGATAAGCAACAGTAAGCGAGCTCCCGAATTAAAACAAACAAAAATACTGGTTCAGCGATAAACAAGCTCGGCAATGTCTAGACTGACTCCAGTTTGCTTTGATCTTTATTGGATATTATATCATAAGTACTGAGATGCTCTCGACATCTGTGTTTATTTTTCATTTTGTGCATTTTTCCAGATTCTAGAGCAAGATGTTTCATATTCACTTTTAGAAGTTAAGCTCGAGAAATTTTAAATACACCCCATTCTGTCCTAACAATCCTTGCATTTCCCAAGGGTTAGCTAATAAACAACGCCTTGACCATAAGGTCACCTTTTGCATCGGTACTTAGTAAAATTAAATGAATAAAAAATATTACTATCTCCCTTGTGGTTGCAGGGTTACAATAGTGCTACTCCATTTCTTGACGTGGATGTCGTAAGAAGCGACTAAGGGAATAGGGGCTTGTAGTGCTGTTGAGCGATGGGCTTGCAGCCTGTCACTATAGTCTATACTTTAAAAAATTGTAAACAATCCAAACCACGTGACATTGTTAAACAGCCAATCAAAACTGTTTTATTGCACTTTGACGTATCAGTGTTCTGCTTCTATTGGCTGACAAACTATCACGTGGTAGTTTTGTTTACATTTTTGTAAATCCCTAAAAGTATAGACTCTCTCGCTGGTAAACATCTTAGCCTAGTTGTGCAAAATGTGGTTGCAGGGTAGTGATTCTCTCAACAACGACGGTCGGACGGACGGACGAGTGAATATACAAGCGGCGAACAAAACATATTTTAGCGCGTGCATTTTCAATTTAGTCGCATGATTTCTGGCGATGGATTGAACGTATAAGGCTGCCTAATTGAAAATGCACGCGCTAAAATGTGTTTTGTTCGCTCTGACTGGACTACCTAAACTCGCCGCTGCGATTTCGCTCGTTCGTCCGCCCGTCCGTTGGTTTTGAGAGAATAACACCCCTAAATTATCAACAAGTTTTAAGAGTTCCTGTGTAGGCCTACCCTACTGTGGAAACGAAAGCGTGAGTGTATGTATGTATGTAATAAAATATAGTTCCATTTGAAATGCTCTAAAATCTAGTCTTTTCTAAAGTCAACTGTAGTTAGTAACTGCCACATGAAGTGACATTCGACCATCATCTGCAGTGACAAATCGTCCCGCCTGTCAACAAATATTAAAAGATCCAAAAGCACTTACTCGGCGACTCCTTGTTCAATGTTCACGGATTTATTTACGATGCGCTTTTGACCGCGGCTCCGTCCGCGCGGAACTCATTAATCTTTATTTTACTAGTCACGTTCCGGAACGTTATTTTGAACCTTTCGTTATGTTATAGGAAAAAATACCTTCACAGGTATTGATGAGATTTCTAGCAATGCACAAGACATGCATTTTGTACGCCTCATAATTATTGATTTGATAATAATTTTGACAAATAGCAAACGTCATAATAATATACGTATGTATAACGGAGGTGTAAGTTGAGCCTTTAATAGTAGTTTATGAAATTGTTGCATAATGAGGGGTATTAAAACACAAGTGTTTTAATATCTAGTTATGTGCAGTTTCATACACTACTTTATCTACTCTCAAACATTACAACAAAACGTATTCAATGAATGGCGACCAAACCTAGCACATCACCGCGCATGCGATAAAGCGGGCGCTGTCACAGACAAGTAAAAATTGGAATGAAAACTTTTTGTAATGTTGTAAAAATGACGCGAACCGCATGCATGTGCGTTCCTAAATAAATAAAAAAAATGATATGGAACCTCGTTGGCGACCTTAACTTTTTGGATTAATGGTAAAAAAAAACTTTATTATTTTGTTAGACAAATAACGTTATAAAGTGTTTTTTTTTAATTTCTGTATTGTGTTTATAAAGTATGCCAGTATAAATTTGTTTTGAAGTTTATAATTCGAACTTTACGATATGAGAGCAGATAAAAGACCTTTAAAAGGCACTTATTTTTTTCATACTAGGACTTTTAAGTTTACAACGTTGCTTGTCCTATTACATTTGTTAGCGCATTTCAATACATAATTGTCTTAGATTTATAAGTATAGATGTGTTTTATTACGATCATTTTGACAAAATGTCTCAGAGGGCCCAGACAAGATGCACTACGCTAACTATCATTTCTATTCGTTTACTTTTTAATCAAATCGTGTCACTGGCATATCACGTGACTTTTCGTATAACGTCATCACGATGGGTTTAAAAAACTAAACGAAGAGAAACGCTAGCTAGCGTAGTGTATCTTGTCTGGGCCCTTAGAACTGGACCAAATATTTACATGAAAAGTGTTTTTTATTCCAATCCAGAGTTTTATCTCTAACCTTTCAACGTGTTAATTAGTTTATAAGTAATAGAAACTACCTTGAGGCACACCTTTGGCTGTTTTGCTTAAAATAGCTATGTATATTTATTTAACTTAAAATAATATCTGTCAAAACGGAGTTTATTTCCGGGTCCAGAACAATATGGTATTGTCCCGATACGCCGTTAGGGTTATTGCCGGGCCGTTGTAATTGCAAGCTTTATCTTAACAAACAAAGGGTGACCCACATAAAATTGTATTGAAGGTGTTTTTAGACGGCGGGACAGCAGCGGACAAATGTATTCATCAAAACGCGCAATGGAACGACGATAACTCGATTCAACTGGAAAAATAATTAAAAATAATATAAAAAACTGATAAAATTGTTTTAGTTTATTTTATCTTTGATTTCACGATAAAACGGAGCTATCGGTTGTCGTAAATTTTTGCTTTTATTGAGTCATAGTAAAATTTTGCCTTTTATTTCATACTACGCCCGCATACGTTTTGATTTCCGCTAGGAATGAGATAGTTTTTTGGGATTGAAACTATTCTATGTCCTAGTCCAAGACCACGCTCTATGTGTGCCAAGTTTCATCCCGATTAGTATGTATGTATGTATGTAAACTCTTTATTGTACAAACAGAAAATAACAAATCAAAAATAAACAGAAACAAAAAAGGTAAGTATGTACAAAGGCGAACTTATCCCTATAAGGGATCTCTTCCAGTTAACCTTTGAGCGATTGAGAGAAGAATAAAAACAATGGATGGCTAAACGTACAACGTATTAAAGATACAGAAGATTAAAATAATAAGTATTATATTAGTTTAGTGGTTGAAGCGTGATTGAGTAACTAACGTAACAACTTTCTCATTTATAACATTTTTAAGATTTTAAATTGTTACGATAGACTTGTTAAAACTGAATCAGTGTTCTTTTTTCTTTGAAGATGAAATCAGGAACATTTTTAAAATAGTATATTACATTTTTGTTGAAGAATATCTAACTTTTTAACTTTAACGCATTTGCATTTTGTGGTTTCAAAATGGCTTAATTTATGTCATAAATAAATGAATAGCACTTTTTTTCCAGTCAGACACAAAAAAAAACAAAAATAACCGCCTCTTTTGATTAGTAACATTTGAATTTGGAATAAAGTTGTCACATTAGCCAACTGTCGTGAGTTCATTACGGCGTTTCCTGCGGCAGGTAAACAACACACGTGCCGTCTCAGCTCATTTCCGAAACAGCCACCTGCCGCGGCGGAAATAAGAAAGCCTTTGCCCGCCCTCCTTATGAAGGGTGCACGGAAGTTATAGGAGGCCACGAGAAACGCGGGAGGAAAACAAGGCGGGGTCAAATGTTAAGCGTAGTGGATTCGATTTGGGTAGTCTAGTTGAGGAGTGTGTGAATTACTTTGTCAGAATCTTAATCTATAAATGTGTGATTCTATAGCGATTTCGTTTCCTCTTCTAGATGTTCGGAACCTAAATATAATGCTTTTTCGTAAAACGGTTTAAACATTTTACATCATGCTTTTTTTTCCACGGAGTCAAGCTTGCTTAACTATTATACAAATAGCAAGAACATTTAATTTTATGTAAACAACTATCTGATTGACAGTAGTTTGACTTTTTTTGTTCACGTATTGTATTCTTATTGTTTTATTGCAACATTTCAATGAATGGTAGTAGAGAAACGACTGCATTGCAACCAAATGAAAACTTTTGACATCAAGTCTTCTGACGCACTAAGTACATTAAAAATCTGACTTTTTTTATTATTTTATTGTATCAAATGAATTTCGAAGCAGTTTTCTCGCTAGGTCCTGGCTTGAGCCCGCTCGTTGTGGAGCCCCGCATCCGCGGTGCACCAAGAAAATGAAAATGACAGGCGTTTCTTTGTGCACCGCTCGTTCTTTGTCTTTTTCTAACGCGTCTGTGAACCCGCATTGTTTAGAGTATAACGCGTGTATTTGTGGGTTTGATACGGGATAATTACTTGTTTGGTTGTATTTTTAAAAGAATTTTGTATCCTTTTTTTTACTAAATCTACGAAGTGATGGCTCTTCTTTCGAGTATTCGTGTCGATCTTACCGCGTTTTTAATAATGCAATCATGACTTACTACTTAATACTTACTCTAAGAGCCCCGAATTTATTAATCGCTGCCATAAAAGTTAATCATCGAGCATTTTCTTAAGAATTGACCGACTTCTATTTATTAATAACATTAATATAAAATTGTATGTGTGTTAAGCAATTTTATTTTTTTGTAAAATATAATATTAGGTAAATGATTACTCATTAATCTTATAATGATTCATGTATGTCGAAAAAAAATGTATAAAAACCATACCAGAATCATGAAGAGCTACTATTTTATTTTTTGTGACTAATTTGCTATTCACAACACCATAGACACTGTTTATACGTAATAAGGCAGCTGCCTAGCGTCGTTTTTTCGTTTCACAGGGTTTCAAATCACGAAAATGCTAAAGAAGTTTTCAATTCAAAAACCTTTTGATCATTTACAAAAAGCATGATTAAAGATATTCAACACGGTTTGCGTTCTTAAATACACGAACAGGAAAATAATAATATCGAAAACCCAAAGCGAAAAACAAGCCTTTCTTTTAAAAGCCATTTCTCTCTCAATAATCCGACCCATTCAAAGAAAACTCCAATAAGAATTCCATTTTTAAAAGAACTTAAAAATGGAACGCTTTCGCGCGCTCTAAAACGTTAAATTTATGTAATATGCAATTGTAACAGGTACATTCGGCGCGGAACGGCGATAACCGTTCAGAAACAAAACCAGTAAAAATACTGGGTAGAAATACTAGCTATGTATACAAGTACTGCAGTTCCTTTGTTTCAGGCTATCACGGCCTGACGCAAAAATAACGGTTGGGAAATTGTATGAATTCACGAATTTATTTCTAATAGAGTCGGACGTGGGCTCCTGGGCTGACAGCTTGTTTGCTCGCATTCCTATCGTAAATAAGATTGGTTTTAGTTGGTTTTGAACTATGATTCTTGTGTTGAAAAAATGCATATGCTCTTGCGTCGAATACATCGGCCAAATAATTTAAAAATTACAGTCTAGAGCCGTTATATGCTGTCTAGACGTTTGTAATGTGTAAAATTCTATCATCGTCATACCAGTCGAAGGACGTCTGCTGCTGGACATTAAGCCTTCACCAAGATTTTTTATTAGTTTTGATATTTTACGTAACACCTGGCCATAATGTGAGTTTTATCGCACGCTGCGCGCACGGTAAAACTCGCATTGTGGCCAGGTGAAGACGTAAAATTGTGTACTCATCACGGGCAGTAAAAAAGAAAGCCCTCTATCGCATATTTACAACCCTCGCCTACGGCTCGGGTCTCAAATACCTGCGATTTCGGGCTTTCTTTCTTTTACAGCCCTTGTTAAGTAATGTACTATTGACAGTTTGGTTGCATGTTGTGGTACAGTATTTTTACGCAAAACCTTTTGGGTTTGTTACATGTTTTTTATTAATATCTAATTTGCTAGTTTTGAATAGTATTTAAAGCCAAGTCAGAGAAGCTTAGAAAGTCATAAATTAATTCGTCGATGGTATTTGGTAGTCGTTTAGCTTAAACTCGCGTTTCCCGGCGAGAACGGTCGCGTGCCGCGCGACGTCGAGCTGACACGAACTGCTACCATTTTTGTGCACTTACCCGAAATAGGGTTTAAATTTTCTGAAATTTAACTGACATTTGGCTAGTTGGGTGCTTAGCTGATTTGTTTTGACGTTTGTAGCGCCTATCGACCTTTTAATGAAATAGGTTTTTGACAGAATTTAGTCATGTCACGCTTTGTTGCTCACTAACGATAGTACTTGCATGAAGTAAGCATTTTTCATGTCTCATGCTCTGAAAGTAGGTCATTGTTTATCTTATAAGAGGGTTCCACTACCATGTCCACCTAAGGAAAATAAAGTAATTGCATGTTTAAATGAAGTACTAGGAGCGCAGCGGTATTTAGGAGGTGCGTAGTGCAAATAAGATCGCAGGCGGTGCGGCGCACCGGCAGGCGGGCGCACACGACACAGCGCGAATGTCTCCCACACGTGTATGCACTCCTAGTATTTGACGTTATATTTTTTTGTCAATAATGTTACAAATATACTTACTATAGGCGAAATCTTGGGCTGCAATTAATCACTATCATCCATTGGTTAACAATCTACTTATGTTCTTGTATTGATTTTTGAGTTCATCATGCCGTAAGCTTGATTCCATATATGCATTTAACGTCTTACGTTGTGTCCATTGCATGAACTTGTATGTGTGTATAAAATCAATCAATTACGTAAAAAACTGACACACAGAGAGACGTGTAGACAAACAGACATTAAGGTTCCTAGTTTAAATCCTGAAAAGATAACGCGTTTTTTTCTATACCTGCACAAATCCTTGAATAGTAGGAGCATCATAATTGTATTCCACAAAAGAACTATTTGTACAAAATAATGAAAGAAAACAAACTAAGTCAATGGCGCCATGGGTTTTGAGAAACAGAGATAATGTATGTAGATAACTCTTACAGCTCACTCCTTTTCACTAACTGGAACTTGGCAGGTTGTTACAGCTGATAACACGGTCTTTGATTTGAACTAAATCATTTAAAGTTACCGTGTGCTGAGCAAATGTTCATGTAATAGTTTCGCTTTGATTAAAATTATGTCATTTAGCGTAATCTAATACTATTTTCTGTAATGTCTAATTCTGAAATTGGTTCAAAGCAATTTTGTTTGCTAATTGTATTCAAATATAACTTTTTAATTTATCAACATGCAAGTGCCAATTTACTGAACAAACTAGTTATTCGAGGTTTGGTTTTAATAAAGTAAAGTGTTTTCGATACAATGTGTTTCAATTAATTTTTGCACTTGTTTTATTTGCATAGTACAAATTTAAACACGGAAATGAGTTTTAAATGATACTCGTGTGCTTGGGACCATGTTACGTTCACGTTTTCCATTTCCGTTACAAGAAAAGAGTGCATTATGTGCACCAAAATTGTGTATTGTATTATGACAGTGACTGACCTCACTGTCATAAGCAATATTAAAAAAAATACTGACTGTTGTGTTTTTTGCGGCATTTTTTCGCAGCAGCTGGCTTCTTTTTGGAATCGCTGGTAGATTTTAAAAAGTGTCCGTGCAGCATACTTATTGAATGAGGCTTTTTTATTTAATTATGAGTGCAACAGTTAGGATCAATCTCTTACTTTCTTGCTTTCGTGTTACTTTAGTAACACGTGGGAAGTCATAACGCTGTTAGGTACTCCTATTATGAATACCTTATTTTTGGCTAAGATAAAGCAATCTCGAAGTTTTAAATATGTATGGATGCATATTTGAATGGTGCAAAAATAAACACATGCAATGAGTAGTTTTTAGGGTTCCATAGCCAAAGAGTGCCAAACGGGAATCAGCTCACAGGCCCCTTGATGTTAATTGGGATCTGTGACCCAATAGACGTATCACCCTTGCTTCACCGACACTCATTTCGCAGAATTTTAGTTTCTTAGAAAGCTATTTACTGCTGAACCCTTGTTGATTTCAGATAATCTTGTGACTTGTAGTCCAACCTAACCTACGTGAATCATATACATACATATATATACATAATCTCACGCCTTCATTCCCAGAGTGGGGTAGGCAGTGCAACAGAATTACCAAAAACTCTAAAAACTAGTGGTTGATTCTGTAACCACTTTTTGCATAGTCAGGTTAAGATATTTACCAAGGTTAAGATGTTTCCTACTTGAATCATATTTAAGATAGGTAACCTGAAATCAACACTGGTTCAGCACAAAATAGCTTTAAAATTCTGTGAAGTGATACGTTCTACTAAATGAGAATATTTGCATTCACAATACTACCTTAACACTGCAATCCTAAGACCACAAACGCGTTGCCAACCCTGAGGACTAAGGTGGAATGCCTCTATGTTAGTAATTTGACCAGTTGTCTTATCCCCACACCGGAACACAACAATGCGAACCGTACTACTTGACAGATTAAGATGGTGGTAGCGATCCGGACCACCACTAAAATAGACATAATAACTCTAAAACTTGGATCGTTCCCAATTAACCGCTTTAAACCGCTTTAAGCGAGTTCTACAGACAGACCCACGGGCACAAGCTAGTTACTAATAAGAGCAGTAATTAACAGCCCCCACAATCACGTAGTTCGTAATAACTTTACCGCCGGCCTGCAACGGAACTAGAGTTTTGGCAAAATACCCGCATAATTTAGCCTAATATTAACATTACCGGAATGAAGCGGATCGTTAATGTCGGCGTTACCAGATGCATTGTAAGGTGGCGAGATATCACGGGTGCACTCTGCAGTACCTCGAGCACAATGTTTTCCTTCGATCGAGTAAGTAACGCCAGTGTGATCTCATCGAGAAACTTTGTATGGCGATTAGAATCAGCCACCCGTGTCCGTATTTAGTAGTTTGTGAGCACTTAGAGGTTCTTCGTGTCTACTTATCTCTTACCTGCTCTTAATAAGAGCGTATGAGTGAGTGAGAGATAAGTATAAACCCGAAGTTTCTTCTGAGAGCTATCGCCCTGTACACTATTCCTAGATTCTCAATAGCTTTCAGCTGGCTATCGCTATCACGCTTGCACACGCAACTGATAGTATATTTGGCTGCTATAAAGGAAATGGCTAACTAAGTAGTAATAGTGTTCCCAAGTGAA
The DNA here is from genome assembly GCA_963966035.1 of Acleris laterana. Taxonomy (NCBI): domain Eukaryota; kingdom Metazoa; phylum Arthropoda; class Insecta; order Lepidoptera; family Tortricidae; genus Acleris; species Acleris laterana. Next base: position 16,583,583 of record OZ014455.1, on the reverse strand, counting down.
TACTGACATTTAAGAAAAAACGTAAGTAGGTACTATACATGTCCAAGCACTTTTACATTGACATTCACTTTCGTAACGTCATCGAGTAAATAACACGTAAATAAGTACGAGAGTGACGGATGCTTTATCCACAGTTGACTTTTACATTATTATAACAAAAAGAAAACAAAAAACAATCTTAATGCGACAAGGAATCAACTAAAGTTACTTTTAAAGAGCGATAAAGTAATATTAGGGTATATCATGACTGGCAGCAGTTGTTGGGGAAGGTTGTATACCCGTAAACGTTTCAGAGGCGCGGTGCAATTTGGACTTAGTGTTAATTGCGTTCGTGTTAAATCGCGATAAAAATAACATTTAAAAGCACGGACATTTCTCGTAAGCGTTAAAAAGATACGGCGTATTGTGTGCTTAGACACCCTCCTATTCATAAACGCGCGATAGCTAAAGTGTGCTTAATATATGCTTTGCCCTCACAGTCCGATTATTTCCACTTTGACACTCGGGATATCTCGGTTTTGATCGTAAAGGTTTGTGCTTTCATATAGAGTATCAAAGGAATTTGCTTCGAATGAAATTATCTGTAATAAATTTAATAATGTAATATTTGCGTTTTTAATTATGCGATATAATAATTAAATCAAGCCACATTTGTGTTACTCAACGATCTAAAAATAAAATGTGGCAGGTGACCTACATTACTACTAGTGACAATTAAAACGTTTACACATTGCCGCATTGATCATTCTGCAATTTTGCATTGGCGCTTTCATAAAATATCCTTTGATGTGTGCACAAAAAACCGACGCCAGCCGGTTGGCGAGCGTTGGTCGCCAACTATGAACAAGCCAATATCGCAGCCTAGTTGTCCTCTTCACGTTGGCCCAACGGATTGGCCCAGTGTGTATAGGAGGCACAAGAATCTAACCCGGAACCCGTGACTCTCGCACGGACATACTGGTCAAAAAGTGATAGATATTTTATCCACATCGATAAACAGGCCCGTTCATAGGATAACTTTATAGGTATAGGCTTTGTAGGCAGGGCCACTACCACTAGGCTAACCACGTGTCAAATTGTCGTAGTAAAACCCGTTTGTGACTAAGATATATTGAGAATGAATACTGCGGCATGCGATACACATTCATTTATTTCACGCAAATTCTATTTAAATTCCTTGAACAGCTCCTAAGTACAATTCCACACTTCAGCTATGTCAATCTTGCCAGATAAATAGAAAACTGCAACGCTACTGCAGTGACCGTTCGCTAGTTGTCGAGTTGCACTGGACTTGCATTATGCATTCCTGAGAGACCGTTCGTACGGAGCGTTTGAAATATAAGAACGACTAACTTAAAATGCCGTTGTCACTGTGCGGGAAACAGCTGGTTTTTTACCCAACTATCCGAGAAAACGGGTAATGTAATGTTGATTTTATATATCCAGTAAATATTCGTGTTTTTTTGTCACCTTTTGTAGGTTAAACGCCTTGACGAGTCTTAGATTGATATTCACTAAAAGAAGGTCATTGCCATTAATTAGAACCTGCTCAGTTCTGGCACAAACAATGAGATGTTTTTCTATAGCAGCTTAACTATAGAAGACAGAATTTAATTATTGAAGCGCCTATGATTTTTCATGAACATGACATTGTTTAAATAAATAAACGTTCGTGTAATAAACTTTCATAAATTATAATAGTGCGTTATTCTAGTCATTTTTGTTTGGACAACTTGTTGTTGATTAATTGTTTTAGTTATAGCTTTTGACGTAGAGACCTCATCGTCTTGGTCCTAATAGTAATTGTTAGGGTTCCGCACCTGGAAAGGAAAAAGCGGAACCCTGATAAGATCACTTTGTTTTCCGTCCGTCCGTCTGTCATGCCCCTTTTTCTCAGGAATGCGTGAAGGTATCAAGCTGTTATTTATATCAAATACTCAGGTCTACTGTCCCTTGGAGCTGTAAAAAAATTAACTTTTAAGCCAACGCAATCAAAAGATACAGCCGTTTATTTTTAGTTTAATGACTTTACATGAAACAATTTATTTTTTTCTAAAAATAATAATTTATTATTTACTAGCGACTCGCCCTCGCTTCGCTTCGGTTTATTTGAGTATTATATATAGTTTAGCCTTCCTCGATAAATAGGGTATCTATCACTAATTTATTTTTTTAATCGGACTAGTAGTTCCTGAGATTAGCGCGTTCAAACAAACAAACTTCCTAACAAATATTTTGAATTTTGTTTATTACTTTAAACAACAAGTTAAGTCAACATTTGACCAACCGACTTGGTTAAATAAGTTTGTATCATATTTTTTTTGTTACTCTCTGCAGGAGCGGCGCACGCCGCCGGCGCCTATCCGAGTGAACCTGCTGTTTTGAAAGCTGTAGACAAACACGCCATGTGAGTAATAGGATCAAAGCCAAAACGGGCTTTGTTTGGAGATTCCTAGAAACGGCCGCAACTTCGACACATGCTCGTGGCCTAGCACGGCTAGTAACACGCTACTAAATACACAGTCAGTTATTCAAACAGATCTATATGGGGAAGCTTGTAACTACAAGTGATTGGAAAATTGGTTTTTGGAAACTATGTCGTTAATTAAATAGGCTAGACTGAATTGTTTGATGATTTGGAAGACACCTACCAACAAAAATGAAACATGCCTCAGTTATAGATCTCGTTCACATGATTTGTTTTTATTATGACGACGATCGCGCTATGTATTGGGTTTTCTTGGAAAGTCATAATCGTATGGCATGGAATTTGTTTAATATTATCACTTTCTTGCCTTGCTTGGTCTAGGAAGCTTTGTTTTTCATTGTAAAAACCCCATCCATTTTGCAACTGAGATTGGTATATTATCTTTTTTGAATCCTAATAAATATATTGACATACGAGCCGTGACTGTTAAAAGATGGGGATGGGGGTCCATACAAAATCTCCCATCACCTTTGATTTTGAATTTTAATGTATATAACACAATAAAACACAAATTCTACCTACGACATTATAGTTGATTTTAAAATAGAGATTTTCGTTGAAAGATGTCTTAGTTTTTTTATCTTAGTATACACATTATGGTTTCTTGATAACAATTGAACTTTTATTAGCAAAAAGAAAAATCAACCCAGTTCAATTCCGGATCAAGAGTGAGTGTTGCTGAAAATCTATGAAATTAGTAGTTAGAAATCGATGACGTGGTTTCAAAAACCAAATAAACCTACTTATCTGTTTTAGTAAGTAAGTGAGTAAAACATTAATCTTTTAAGACTCGGATCTTGAATGTGTAACTTCTTTGCATTTGTGCGAGACAAGGTACACAATAATGTCAGAGGATGTCAGTCGCTAAATCACAGCGTTCATAGTAAGACGTGTCATAAAAGTGTAACCCAAAAACAATTTAAAATACACTCCATATTACTTCTTATGTGGTGTTTTTTATTTACCAGCATACGCCACAACATTGCTACTTGGTATTAAGGTGCTTATAAATATGTTAGCAAGGCGAGACATCGCGCCCTTTCATCTTTCACAATAATTACCATTTAAAGCTTTTTGAGGGTGCATGATTAAAATCAATAAAAAATGTACAAGTGGTTGAACGTATTGTTAGTAACAGTACCTACCAAGCAAAGTTTTTAGACGTACATATCAACTTACATACATACCATATCGCTTCATCGGAGCATATCGGCGTACACAGAAGCACGTACACGCCATACCTTTATAACGCCAACTTGGTAGAAACTCGGCAAGTTTCCTCGTGACGCGAGCACACATGAGCAAGTAAATATCTTTATGTTCCAGTTTGAGATATTTGGGAGTTCACGACGGTGACATGAGGACTGTGTTTATTTTACTTTGGTTTGGGCCTTCCTTTGACGTTGTTTCGTAGACTCTTCTTCTTCGTACGGTCAATCCTGCATTTTCCTATAGATTAAGGTTAGTATTTTGAAGCCAGGTTACAGCCTCCGGTGTCATCCTGCTCAGTCCCTCCATTCCAGCAGGGAATTTTTCGTTTGGGCACTCGTTTGTGAGGTGGTAGATGGTTTATTCCGGGGCACCACAATCGCAGGCTGCCGATTCGCGCAAGCCCCATTTATGTAGGTGGTAATTACATCGGCCTACTCCTGTGCGGATTCTGTTGATGGTGGACCAGATCTTCCGGGGATGCAGCGTTCCTGGGAGGCCAGAGGTGGGATCGGAGACCATTGATTGGGAGCATTTGGCTAACTCCCATTTTGCTTTCCATTCTCGAGCCACATCAAAGTTGTCAAGCTTTTTGTCCGACCAGATAGGATTGCGTGATGGAAGGCGCACCGGCGGCGTTTGCACGAGGGTTTTGGTGATTGGCATGGTGCAGGGCGTTTTCATTTCCATGGCCTTTATTAGTTCTTTCGCCGCGGCTTGTTGTCGGCGTATGTCTGGCGGTGCGATGTGTGCAAGCACTGGGAGCCATGGCAAGGGGGTGGGCTGCAGCGTACCCGAAATGATGCGCATAGCTCTGTGTAGGTGGACATCCACCGTAGACGTTATGAAAGCTCCTACTATCAAGTGAATAAGGACTGCCAAAGCGTTAACAATATGATTACGATATTTCAAGATGGGCTAATACAATCTGGAATACACGTGAATGTAATCTGAGAACCGAAGCATCCACTTCTTGCGCGTAAAATTATAGTTTTTTTACTTCCTAAATTTCTTCCCGTTAGGGGTTGATTTTCGAAAATACTTTATTGGTGGACTCACATCCAAGGAATTTTCCATTCCAATTTTAAGTCTAGGTTTAATGGTTAAGGCTGTGCATCAGTCGGTCAGTCAGGCACGTCGATATTGAACAAAATAAGTTTACAATCAGATTCTTGTTTTGTCTTTATTATTTGTCATTTGACTTCCGTATTTTGTTAAAATTAGGGAATGATACTTAATAATTCAATTTAACTATTAATTAAAATGATTCCCGTAAAAAATCTCCGAACTTTTACCAATTTAACCAGGTTGACAACCCACCTCGATAAGTTTTCCTTCCACTATTCGACTTTTTACCGCAACGGTGGCTTGATAGTTAGAACAAACGATTGCGTTGCCGATTCTTTTCGCCCTAGGGACCTTCCAGAAAGAATCTACTTCTCTTTTTAAGGCCGGCAACACGGCAAAGTTGTAAGGTGTAATTTTGTATCTGTGGTGATACCTTAATAATGTTGTACATTATTTTAATAACATGGTTGTAAAATTTATATTTTTTTATATTTGTAATATGTAATAACAACGTAGATTTATATTTTTTATGCAATTAAAAGTTTATACCTATACATACATATGTATCTGTCCCACTAAATTTACAAATTCAATATAACACCGTGTAATTTGTTTCCCTACTCAAACCTTAAATTTGGCTCCCGCTGTATCAACTAACAACCCAGTCCATATTAATCAGGGCGCCGAAAAATCCTTGACAAAAAACTCTTCATAAATAATAAATAAAAGATCCCCAAATTTCGCGACCGCAGTCCTGTTGGTAATTTAAAAATGAATAATAAATGTACAACGCGAGCGCGGTAAGCAGCAAAATTAAAATTTATAATACTTTCCGTAATATTTTAAACATGTTTAATTAATTCAAAAGGCGCTTAAAGTCAATCAATCGAGTGATTTCTTTGTGTATTGTTTTTAGTCGACGACGGTGCGCCCCACTATTCAAATTTAAGTTGCACGTAAAATACAAGTGGGGGTAACTTTTAGAAATTATAACACTGTTATTGTAGAAATTGATAATTGTCAACTCAAAAATCATGTGCCATAGTTGTTTTTAATCATAATCAACATAGAACACCGGCCGTCCTAGCTCTGGGCTTAAACCGCTGTTTCGTTGAAACAACACGAAATTATATTTTTAATTTAAATTTTCGTAAAGTTTTTAGGGTCGTAATTATTATTTAGGTCTAAATTGTATTTTTAAAGAATCAGTTACATTTTCAGGATTAGTATAAACCAAACCAACTATAATCCTAGCCTTATCAACTCGTAAGGTAGTTCCAGCGATGTGAAAATTATGACTATCAATACTCATGTCAAAAGTGAAATTATGACAAGAAAAAATTATAAAAAAATAGGAAGAAGTAGGTAGGAAAGGATCGTTATTTTTAAACGTACTTTTATTTTTGTTGTATCGCTAAAACGGAAAACTGATGATTATAGTATGAACCCTAAAGTAAATTAACAAATATTTAAAACCAGTCAAGTGCGAATTAAATAGGGCTCGCGGTAATTCGGTTCGTTATCACATCAAATCAAATCAAAATCAGTTATTTCAGCCATCTTTCGACCATAATAATAAAGTGTTAGTAAACAAATTAAATTAAAAAATTAAACCTAATGTTATTAAATTCAAATCTGAATAATTATAATTATACCTACTGTGTGGCGAGTCCATTTCATACTTGACTGGCTTTTAGGGTTCTGTAGCCAAGTGGCAAAGAACGGAACCCTTATGGATTCCTCATGTCAGTCTTTCTGTCCGTCCGTATGTCACAGCCACTTTTTTCCGAAACTAAAAGAACTATACTGTTGAAACTTGGTACGTAGGTGTATTCTGTGACCCGCATTAAGATTTTCACACAATAATAGAAAATAAACAATATTGTGGAGTATTTATGGATAGGTCTTTAAAAATGATATTGAGGATTTTGATATCATTCTTTTTTAAACTGGATAGCTTGCGCGAGAGACTCTTGCAAAGTGGTAAAACGTGTGTCCCCCCCCCCCTGTAACTTCTAAAATAAGAAAATGTATATGTAAACTTCCACCAGAAATTAATTTAAACGAGATCTAGTAAGTAGTTTTTTTTAATACGTCATAAATTGTTAACCGCAATTTACCTTTTATTCAACATTCAACATTTATATTATGTTACTTGCTGCTACAGAGTCCTTCATGGGCGAGTTCGACTCACACTTGGCCGCTTTTTAGTATTGATTTCTTTGTATTTAGGTATGAAATTCTACATCTAAGTACGTTTATTGTTGCGCATAGTTCAAGCCTAGAGCTTATGGGATAGGGCATTTTGTGAGAGATTATCCTTATAATTATTTATTTTAATAATAAAATTGCCTCGTGTCCAAATTATGTCATTTTCCTTTCTTTTCAATTCACTGAGCTGCAATAAGTAACTCAAAAGAGTAAACTCAGTTGTTTATACGCGGAAAATTGAATCTTTGTAAACGACCGCTTCAATAATAAAATTAATAAAACACAAGGTTGTTCAGTATTTGCTGAGCATATTCTCCAGAATAAAATTTTACCAGCGGAATACGTTTAATTATTTATTTTTGGACGAGAACGCATTTCGTTCTTTATAATTTCGGCCGAAAAATTCAATTTCCTTTCGGATATGGTCTTCAACCTTTTTGGCTTTATTTCAAAAAATACAGGCACGAGTTTTATTATGCGTGTTTTTAGCGGGCTGCGTTTTAAAATAAGGTTAAAAATTTATACACACCTTAATAGGTATTATATTTTAATGAAATATGTATGTCGTCACCCAATCGTATATAGTGAATATAATGTTCTTGGTGGAGATAAGATCGCCGGTGAAATTATTATCATAGAGGCATTCCATCTTAGTCCTCAGGGTCGGCAACGCACGTGTGGTCGTAGGATTAGTCTGAAGATTGTAGTATTGACTATACTGATGTCTATGGGTCACCAACCTGTGTGCTCAACTTTTCCATGCCACAAAAAAAAAGTTGGAAGAAATGTAAATAGTGAGATCGTTAAAAAAAAGTGTATAGATTACAGGTGAAACTCAAAACTGTACACTAAAAAAAAAACCCGTAACCGGAACAAACCAGTCATTATAGTGTTAAGTGGCGTCGTTAACCGTTTAACTGCGCAGATGGGTCTAATCTGCCTCATAAAAACTAAGCGTAATCCTTGCACCGCGCAATACGAATAAACACATAAAAAACGCGTTACGCGCAGCGCCCGCGGCGCCGACGTGCGCTGAATGCTGACGACGGGTTAGGAATGTGTGGTTGTCGATGGTTTTTATCGATAAAAGATTATCGATATTCAGGAACTCTAATATTAAGTAAAACCAAATTCCTTTTGTCATGTTATTGGTATTTACTGTTATAAATCTAAAAAGGGTCTTAATCGCGTAAAGGTATTATTTCTACTTACCTCGACGTTTCGATCGTGTTGCAACGGTCGTGGTCACAAGCAGACAGAGTTGTATAGATTTACAATGTTATGTGATTTAGTAAATGTCATCTGTTTAACTTTTTTTGGTATTAACCTTTGTTGAAAAAGTAAAGAAAACAAAAAAAAAACAAAAAAAAGTTTATCTTTTACTTTGAGTACGTTGAAATTAGACTTAAGTTGAGAACACACTTATTATTTATTTTCTTTGCCATGTAAGTTAAGGAAGTTGATAAAAGTACAACATTAACTTCGTTGATTTTGTAGTCGGAATGGTCATGAATTCCCACGGGGCACGGTCAATTTTTTTTTGACCGAACTAAATTAAAACCAACAAACAAATGATTATCGATAAATTGTACCGTGTATCATCGCCACTATCAGGTCTTAGTTGACATCTCTGTCGCATCACTACTCACATTGGTATTGAAAATAAAAACCGGAATGTCGCCAGATGGCCCGCCGGCTGTTTTCGGTTTTATTGGACCTTTTGGTTTTAAGGTTGACAGCGATGGGTTAGTCGTGGTTTAGGGCGGGGACGTGTGAGGCTTTTGAGCCGCGCGATTGTTTTGACGGCAATGAGAGGGTTAACTTTTAGTGGCATTGTTCATTGAATTTTGTAAGAAAAATTTGCTGTGTATGTTTAGAATTTTATAAAATGTGGATTTGTTTCAAAATTGTGTTCCAAGGATTTTTAATGGCCTTTTAATTGATTGAAATTTTCGCAATAAATGAACAGAGAATTATTTTTATTTTTGTTTATTTATTAATTTGTGAAATATCTTTGATTAAAAGCCTGTTTTATAGTTGGCTCTCTTCTTGTCTATTTTCAACTGTAAGAAAGAGAAAGGGCTAAATTTATTTGTCAGATTTGCTTTACATTTCGGTTGTGAAACAGGCGGCTTGACCGTATCCTTAAGAGTATGGGAACGCGACTCCTTTATCTCTTACAGACATCGAATAAACTAAAGCAAATCAGAGGGACGGTTTTTTTTAAATTATTTATTAACCCTTGTTATCATTGGTATATTTTTTGAATAATAACAAAGAGTATATTATGGGAATAGGTTACCGTACCATAATACCGTGTTTAAATAGGATCCGCGTAGAGCGAGCTCGTAGCACCTGCTACGCGTCGTAGCTCGTAGTCTTAGACTTGACGTGGGTAGGTCTTCTAGGCATTTATGAGATGTTTGTAATTCTACTATTTATACTAAGGTCTTGAATCATAAAGATAGGTGGATTTTAAGCAAGGTAGAGTTTGTTTTTCAAACTTGATAGTTTTAACCATCTCGGTTGTAAATAAATAAACTGGACACAAACACAACGCAGTTTTAAATAGGCGAAAACAAAGGATTGGTACGTTTTGCCCTGCATCGAATAAGCTTGATCGGTTTTCTTTCAGTTTTATAATAATCCCAAGCTTTTCCAAATAAAAATTCCGCGGGTCCTTTGTCAAACTCGTACCTTTACGCCTCCAATCCCAAGGTGGAGTAGGCAGAACTACAGAACTACCGACAACTCTAAAAACTTATTGTTAATCCTGTAGTATTTTTTTACGAAAACAGGCTAAGATGTTTACCATGTGTATATTTTAGTGATAAGTTGCTTTTTTTTTTTTACTATAATAAAATTGTAGTTTTTTACAACCTCCAATTTTTGACGTCTATAAGCTTAGGGTTAATTTTTGTGAGATTGTAATCTGCACTCCTTTTTTTTTTAGAATAGGGACGAACTAAGTTACGAAGTAAGATAACATCAACAGTAGATATTTTGCCTTTTGAAGCAAACTTGAGTTCTCACTTAAATTCCTACAAAGTCAGAACTAGTAATAACTTATTATTGCCATTCTACATTCCAGGAAGTTGCTGTAGCACCTCTACGCCGTAGCAAAGCGTAGTGCTGCTACGGCGAAATTAAATCTCATTGTTTTAAAAGACGCTTTCAAAGTTGCTTTGTGGAAGTAATCAAATTTATGAATTTCAAGACGGTGTCTGCAGCGATACGTTAAATTGTTCCTTTGCAATGATAAAATGAATATCCAGGTAGTATTTTTACAGAAAGTGAGATAATTTTACATTTAGCTGCTGTAAAAAATGTTTTTTATTAATTTTGTAACAAACATTTTTTTTATTATAAGTACAAACCACAAACAAACAAATTTTACACCCCTAATACTCAATGAAGTTCAAGCACCAATTTAATATGTGTCATTTTATTTTTACTATTTTGATACTATTTTATGAAGCTAAGTACACAAACTTAAAAAAAACATTTGTTATAAACTGGATATAAAATATAAAACCAAAAAAATCTTATATTGTAAGCCACTTTTATTAAAAAGTAGCGTCATATAACTGGCGCAAAAACAAACTTAACTTTTCATTGTAGAAAAAACTTCAATAGGATTATGACATCATTAACTGACGTATAATGACATACATTACGACACGCGAAACGCACATTGAAGCCTGTCACCGCATTAAAGCATTAGAAACCGCTTAAACCAAGAGGAAAAATCCCGGAAATCTTCCCCGGTCAACCATTACCGCTGATTTATCGTGCCCATTGTCCGGGACAAAAGTGGGCCTCTCAGACCCGGGAAATGTGGTATAATTGTGGGCCTCTATTGGGCAAGAGTGGGCGGGCAAACTAGCATAAGTGGGGATGGCCTTCTTGGGGACTAGTGGGATAATAGTGGTATTTTACTGACGCAATTCGAACTTATATAAAAATTACAACCCTTCATGCGTTCCATCTTTACACTAAGGAACGCATTAGACAAATTTTCTATAACTAAGTAGTAATGAAATTTTCATTTAATGTGTAATACAGATGAAGTGAATAATCCTTTCCCATCGTTTTTGGTTGGATAACTTCGTATTTATCTTGCTTTCTCACTTGGCATATTGATGGGTAGGTACCTACTGAAATTAATTGAGAAAGCTAGATAAAATACGAACATATCCGACAAAAAACGATAGGAAAGGATTATTCACTACATCTGTACTTAGTTTTGCGGGCCAGTGTAGTTGTAAAAAAGGCAAAAGTTGATTACCTTACTTTAAAACTAGAATAAGACAGTGCATTAGGTTAATTTCTCTAGCTCTATTCAGCGGTAGTTCTACGTTACTTGGTAAAACCATATTATTTTTGACACGTCATCAATACACTTGTCAAGTTGTCAAGTTGTATGGTAGTGATCTAATTGATGTTACATACGCATACCAAACCGAGTGATATGGAACATAGAACCATCACATTATTTTAACAATGCTACACAACAGCCAGTCACGTAGACATATCGCTTATACACGATGAATTAGTGTGACGAGTACCCGACAGGTCAAATAAAGCAGGTAAACTAATAGCCGTTAGACCCGTTAGCACCAAATTAATCGGTTTTATTTAGTGCAGCGCTTGATTGATGTTGACTTGATGAATTTGAACGCTTCGCCACTTTAGGCGAGTGACACACGGAGCGGCGCGGCGCCGGCCGCCGCGGCGTGTGCGGAACTGCGTGGACTGACTTTTTTTTTGGTCTTAGTCTCATAAATTTACTGTAAATAATAAATATTAAAAAAAACTAAGACACAAAATATATAGGTAATAAAAAGGAAAATGGCGTTCTCAACACGTTTCGCAACACGCAGTTCGAAATACACAAAAATGTTATTACAGATATTTTTCTTCATGTATTTGTTATCTACTTGTGATCTTGTTAATATCTTTTGAAATTTAAAGATACTTTCAGGTTGTTCTGACAAAGTACGTTCCTGATGTGTGACGCGTGGTATAAATAACCACTTCGTTATAGCATTTTTCTTTCCTTAAGTTCGTGCAGTCAAACCATTAAAAAAAACTTTACAACGTGGACAAAGAGCACCGCGGCACCGCGCCTTTAGAATTTTACGGTATTTCATTACCATTTGCTAAAAAACGTATCAAAAGCTGATTCATTTCGTTTATTTTTACTGAATTTCCTTGTTTTAACGTATCATTTTGCAAAACATTTTTTTACGAACTTTTATAAAACTAACCTAAGCTACCCTATATGGTTCTACAAGATGGTCCTGAAATAAGTCCTAAAAAATTTACAGTTTCGAAAAAAGCGTTTTTCATAATTATATTTGTGACATAATCAGTTTGTGAAATGTTGTTCAGCAAGAGGGCTGCCCGCCGCGCGCCGCACCGCCCCGTGTGTGGTCCGCCTTATTCGGGTGATAAATTGTGTTGTAATGACACAGACTTTTTTGGGCGAGCGTTTTGCTGTATTAGGGTAAATATGTGAATTGAGGGGGGGGCAAGCTTTGTACCAAAAAATTCGATTAATGGTTTAATGTTGATTTTTATTAATCATTAATTATGCCTTGATAATTAAAAAAAAGGTCTACTCGCAAAGTTTAATTAAAAACACGTTAGTTTTATAAAAGTTATTAATTTCAAAAGTATGCATTGCAGTGCAGTGTTGAGTATGCATTTTCTCGCTTTGCGATAAAAAGCGATGCACACAATGACGAGCCAAGTTTATTTAAGTTTAACTTTACATAAGTATATAATACTTATGTAAAGCAATTATATATAAACAATTTTGCTATAAACACACTACTGTGTTAATAGCAAAATTGTGTCCCGAATTCACACACTCCAAAATTAATCCACGCCTCCTCTCCAAATTGCGTCAAACCAATCACAAGGCCCAATTTTTCCCAATATAACCTTTCAACCTAAAAGCGAGGAAAATCAAGCAATTTTAAAGTCAATCACCGCACTCAATCGCTATCAGATCTCATTTTTGCGTTCATTATCGTCTGTTTACCCTCTCCCGTAAACAAACCCTATCTTTATAGCCAATAAAATACCTAAATAGTTTTTTATCGCGATGCCGCCATTTGTCACGCGGGCAAGTCTGGTGAGTGTGGGGGTTAGATATTAGGCTGACGAATGGTCGGGGGCGTTTTTGAGGTATGATGGATGTTGTTTAAAATTAGATGTGGGAACAATGATATGTTTTAGTAATGGCTCTTGTTCAGTCGAGGGACGGGGGGGGGGCTACGTAAGTAATGTCGGGGCATGTTTTGTTGGAAAAAGTATTATTTTTTCTGTGTAAAAGCATTTGTAACGAGCAGTGTTTGTTTTTTTTTATAAAATGTTCGGGTAGCAAATTTGTAGCTTATTTTTACTACTGTTATATGCGTCGATAAAAACCAAAATATTTTTAGCAAAGTCTATGTAGTAAACGTACTCTAGTAAACGATGATATTAATAAAATATTAATAAATGGTGTAGTATAGGTAATCTGGCTTCAGGTCTTGGAAAGCTTCTGCAGTTTTATTTTACATAAGGCAATGAAATATTTAAAAAAAAATGTTTTCGTAATTTCATGTTGCGTGTGGTCCTTGTGCAGGGTCCGTCCGGATCACTACCACCATCTTATCCATTAACCAACCGCCAAACAACAGTGTTCGCATTGTTGTACTGCAGTTTTGGGATAAGAGCATAGAGGCATTCCATCTTAGTCCTCAGGGTTGGCAACGCATTTGCATTCTTGTGAATGCGAATGTCTATTATGGATCACAGTTTCCACTTACCATCAGATGGCCTGTGTGCTCGATTGTCTTCTCTATGCGGAAAAAAATAACCCCAGGTCAATCAAAAGAGTATAACGTATTACATGTTAATATCAAACGTAACTTAACGGCCCCTTTCCATTTTACTCGTAAAACAGTAAATAAATGACACATTTAACTTAAATTAAAACCACCCTCCGATTACATCAAGCCGTTTCACCACGTCGTCGCCACTTACAAAAATACTCTTTAGTAACTTAATTAGTGTTCCATTAAACGTTAATGGAGCACTTATCGGCACATCAGACGATTAGCCCCCGGTTTTAAATCTAAATAGCCCCATTTTGTGCGTAGATTTTCGGAGACACGTTTTATGGTAGTATGCTTAATTTACAAATTATACTGCCTCGTGATTGATATCTCTACAGTTGCGGTGAAACATTCTCATTGGAGAATTCTATAAGTTTAATGGGAGTTATATAGTGAAAGTTAAAGACGTGTCTAGTTTAAAAGTAGCTATTAATTCACGTCGTAACCAACACGATTGCATTTATTTCAAGCTTTTTATCAACTTGCAATGTTTGTTAAATGTCAGTTTAGCAAGTCAGTTTTGAGCCAGTTACTATTATTAGAATGTGCTGAAATTTGGACCACATAATAATGGCAACCCGATGATAATGCAATAATACGGTGTCTTAGCCCGTATTAATAAACTAATCTCAACTCTAATGCTCGTCTCGAGATGCGTCATAAATGACAGTGTTCTATGGTTTGACATTTACTTTGACGTATCTTGTGACGGGCATCTCAGCCAAGATGAGTTTATTAATACGGGCCTTAGAGCTGATCTAATGAAGGAACTGAAACGTGGTGACAGGATCTCCGCTATACTTAACGTAGACCCACGTATTGGGACTAATCACTTTGGTTATGATATTTTTGTAAAGAAACTTGTAAATATTTTCGCTGTATAATAATTATTATGTTTAAAAAAAATCCTTCTCATTACTTTGATTAAAATAATTATAGCCTATGTTTATCTCACAACCAAGACTAAATCTAACAACATCTTATCAAACTGTTTAGGCACGTTTATGCCCTTCAGGGCGTGCCAATGAAAAATACATACATACACTAAAAACACATTGATAGACTTTACAGTTAGTATCAAATAAATACTCAAAATAAGTAAACAATGTAAAAGGAGTTTTTTCGTAAAATTTCTGAAGGCACAAAGAGTAGGTTATAAGCAATTAAGCTTCAACGAAATTAGTTTCAAGAAAATCGTTTCCATAAAATTATTCTAAATCTTCTAGAACCCAAAAACCTAATTAAACGTAAGCTATCGGCGAAGGATGTTTGCATAAATAAACAAATGTTGTCCTTGAATTAACTTGTAATGAAAATATTCGACAAATATAATTATTTTTAACGAATTTTGTTATTATAGACTATTAAAATGGCTCGAGATTGTTTAATATTAAAACACAGTTTGTATAAAAATCGGTAGGTTTTCAAAATAGTTTTCGAAACTTGATTTTTTTAGAAGCTTTAAAAAATATTGACCTTTCTATATTAAATTTGTCTCGATAAAGAACCAAATTAAAAGTTAGGCTATTCTTCAAGCCACTAACTAAACTCGGAGTAATTATGATTTATTTTGTTAAAAATATAA
Source organism: Acleris laterana (assembly GCA_963966035.1). Taxonomy (NCBI): domain Eukaryota; kingdom Metazoa; phylum Arthropoda; class Insecta; order Lepidoptera; family Tortricidae; genus Acleris; species Acleris laterana. The sequence continues at coordinate 16,568,132 of OZ014455.1, read as the reverse complement.
CATTTTATTTACAAATATTGTAGAAAATCGTACTGAAATCACTTTCTTGCTTTCTTTCAATTTGGCAGCATGCTGTCGATGAGATCGAACGTATAAGTCTACCTAATTGAGAATGCACGCGCTAAAATGTGTTTTGGTCGCTCTGACGGGACTACTTAAACTCGCCGCTACAACACTCACTCGTTCGTTCGTCCGACCGCGTCTTTGAGAGAATCCCACCCCAGTTCTAACACTGCTTCTTGGTGGGGGATTAGCAGTTTATGAATTAGAAATCCGCTTGGAACCAATATTTAAGATCATACATTATAGCTAAAGCTATAACCTATACCTATTATGTACCTAAACAAACTTCCAATGTATAGAGCTCACACCGGAGCCATCTCAAATTCCTTCACCAAATTTACTGGCGTCCCGACTATCGTTTCCAGGTGTGGAGGCAGCGCTCGACTGGTAACACTGAGACGAACAAATTGCACCGTGTTGCCAGCTCCCGGGATTAAACGGAACCCATAAATTGAGGGTTTCTCACTACATCTAGGATTTATTATTAGTTTGTTAAAGCTGATTGAATCGTTACGAGTTCAAAATGTTTTTTTATTAATATATAAAAGTTGAGTTTTTAAAATGAAACGCTTACAATATAGCATGTAATGTAGAATGTATAGATATACATTGTGTATTAAAATAACTTCTCATGCAATATTATCTCAAAACTTTAAACACTTTTTTACAACGCACGTACGATCACGGACTTCAATTGATGTATCACTACAGAACCTTGTCGCATAAAACCAACGATAAATTCCTATGTTAGTTCTATCTCGTCACATTTACGCTGTTATTATGGCAGGGTTCTATGGTGGATCAAAATTTAAAGCCCTTGTTGATACTTTGGATGTCAAGTCAAATTAACCAGAAGCTCTACTTACAATAATTAATATTACAAACTCAACTAAAGCTTAAACAATCAAAACGTTTAAATCCTAAACACAAATATCAAGTGACTTCTTTGATTGTTCTTACCAATTAGGGTTACCATAAATATTCAAAACGCAGGACTTTCCCGGCCTCGAGCGACACAACGCGGCGATATATTACTGCGAGTAATTTCTATTGTAACTTGGTTTTGCGGATGTTGGCGAGCTAGCAAGCACTACGTTTGCACTAAGAATTAGTTAACACGAACGTTTTGGTTATGGAGCGTTAGATAATTAAAATTTATGATTTGTTTGGCTTTTCATTCTTTAGAATGTTCTTTAAGATTTAAACCCGTATTTTATAGTGAAGAAAAGTAATTACTTGAGTCGTGTCAAAAGTCATATAAAAATCGTTGCTTAAGTCATTATTTTTACTCAAGTAATTACTTTTCTTGACTATAAATACGGGTGTTAGAGGTATGAAAAATCAAACGTTGAAAAAGTAATGATGAAACGTTGAAGCAAATTTACGTCTATTATTTAAATACGCATATAATATTTTTCAAGAGTATTTACGAGCAACATCCATTTTGTATAAACAAGATGTCTTATCATCCGCCAGGTCAAGGTGAAAAACGGTTACGTCAGATGAGCGTCTAGCGTCTAGACGTATTGAAAATTATTCTTTATTATATTTACTTGTATTTTAATTCGTAATTCAAATAACTTCGTTAATTGACCCATTTTTTTGATCAATCATCGAAACATATTTGTCTTGTTTAGTTTAGTTTCTAAGTTACACGAACTTTGGAGCTGAAACCGCTTCCGCTTTCAATAACTTATTGAACACAACTGAACCCGCAAAACTACTACAAACATCAAGTTGGAATCGACAAAGAACGCTTAAGAGCTCCAAAATGGCAACAAGACTAGATTTAACCAGTAAATCAACTAAACCTCAAATTGCTGCCTCGCAAAACTTATAACTGGGTTTATTTAACGTAATGAAAGTATCATTAGTCACGCCATCTAGCTGTCATTAGCGGGAACTTTCTTTGCCTTGTTTTTGTTGCCTCGTGCGGGGAATCGATAACTTCTGCTCTTGACTCTGACGCGTGAGGTGGAAGTTTAGGACCCTTGTCCTTTTTTGTCGGTGTTTATGGTGTCGGTAGCAATTTTGAGCACTTGCCTCGGGCGTTTCGAGTGTGGTTAGTTAATGGATAGGTATGATAATTAATTATTACGTGTTACATTTGGAACTATATTGTTCAGAATATCAGCTTCATTTATTGTGGGTGTATTATCGATTTTGGCGTATGGACGAGTTGATTTGTACCGACTGAGCTTAGTTTTTAAAACCCTATGACATACGCAGTAGCAGCAGATTTACCTTGCATCTAGTATAAGTGTACGTGAGAAATATCGTGTTGGTTACTTTTTGTTTAATTGGTGTTGTACGTCTAAAGTTGTTTCGCTCCGCAGATGATTAAGAGTCAACTGCCTTTATTTTATGGTCACGTTTAATATAAATTTAATGCTTAGATGTGACCATCCAGTATAAAATACCTTTTACTGCAACTACTAGCGCTTAACTTTGGCGGTCAATAAATGGGCCTTTTACCCTAGACTAACCAAGGTAACCTTTTCACCGCAAGTTCCTTCTCACACGCAGTATCAGCACAAGCGTTTTGTGGCCTTAGACGAGATGCATTGTGAAATCGTTATCGTTATCGACAATGAATAAAATTGACGTAAGCAGCCAAATGGTCACGCCAAGCGCTTATGTCAGTAACACACAGTTTATCAATTTTCGAAAATCATTCGCGATGGATTGAAGCGTCTTGTCTAGAGACTCAGGTGTTGTTTGAACATGTCTTTATAACACAGATACTGACACATACACCCAACCATAAGATTAAAATAATTTACCTACGAACTTAACTTGTTTAATAATTTCTACACGGCACTTAGAACTATCTACATTCTACCAACAAACATTTAAATCCCCTCGCCATCAGAAGAGATAAAAACTACACCCATCAAGCATAATGCGGCCATAATTCCCCCCCGGCCAAGGACAACGGCCACTTCGTCCTGTCCGCTACATTACCGGCGAAGTTCAGACGTTACGGACTACTGTCCCGCTTTATGGACGCGTTTAGTGAAAATTATTGTCACAGTAGCGTTGTATTGATTTGCGGGATTATTGTTTGTGAGAATTCTGGAAAATTAACGGAGCATAAATTGTTGTTGTTTTTATTCCAATGTAGTTTTAATCTTACACATTTTTTTAATTCTACGTAGGGTGACGGCACCAATGATGGACACTTTTAGCTGATAGGCACCAGTAATGGACACTTTACTCTTTATTCAATTCTCATACGATCCTTAATGGATTGTTACAAAACAAATGAAAATGATGATGATGATGATGATGTTATCTTCTGTAAAATAAGAATTAAAGTGTCCATTATTGTTGACTTGTCCGTTACTGGTTCCATCACGCTATTTATTATTAAATTTTTACTTGTTTACGAATAATGTTCAAAATCCAAGATCAAATTACACTGATTCACCTTCTGCCAATGTAACTAACTAAAACTATATTATGGTAAGGTCACCATTTTCAAAGCACTTTAATCTCAAGTAGCTAGTTAAGTCGTGAAAACTCTCGACAAGCTTAAACGCAATACATACATACATTAAATCACGCCTGTTTCCCAGAGGGGTAGGCAGAGACCACTTCTTTCCACTTGCTACGATCTTGACAAATTTCTTTCGCTTCTTCCACATTCATACATCGAGTCATGCACGCACGTCGGTTTCGGGTACTTAAGATAATAATAATAATAACGCAATACAGATTATATTAATATTGTTGATAGCCCCTTGGTGGGATTACGATAACGAATCCCTGGATAAAACTAAACTACTAGATACTGCATTTAATATTTAAGAACTACTTTATAATTGCTCCTCTCTGAAGCGGATTATTCGCGATCCAATCAATATTAATCAAACATAGCTAAAACTTCTGCTATACTTCTTCTTCGTCCATTAATTGATTAAACAGCCACCAGAGAACAAGACAGAACGATAGATAAACTGAGACAAACTTTGTCTGAGGAATAAAAAATAAACGTAAGCACGGTGTTCATTCTCTTCGAAACTTTTTCTCGATCAATCGAGCGAGCGAGCTCATACGAGCGATCACACTTGACGGTTAAGCTAACTCATTAAGATTACTCACTCACCGATTAACCACCTTTATGTTGCTTACAACAAGGTCTGGATGTATAATAATAAATAAATAATTAAATATCAGGGGACAATGTCACACCAATTGACCTAGTCCCAAACTAAGCTCAAGGCTTGTATTATGGGTACTAGACAACGATATAAATACTTACATAGAGAAATATATACTTAAATATATAGAAAACATCCATGACTCAGGAACGAATATTCGCGCTCATCACACTAATATCTGCCCTTACCGGGATTTGAACCCAGGACCGCTAGCTTCATAGGCAGGGTCACTACCAACTAGGCCAGCGCGTCGTTATGGATGTTAGTGCCTTTGACTGTACTAGTTTTAATTTTAATTTTTAATTTTAAGTACTTAAGATATAATAATTATGATATTAGACGTACGACCTCTAACAACTTATGTTTTCTTTAGTAACCTGTGGTTAACGGTGTTGGTGGCACAATAACATAATATCTTGTTGCACTGTACACTACTTAATCATAAGCCAAGATTGTGTTACTGTTTGTTAACCTAAATAAATAAATTAATAATTCGTCCATCGAGTCAAAAAAATAGTTACTTAAGAGAAAATCGTTGGTGGAATAATAGTCAATCGAATGTTTTTATAAAATTAGAATAGAATAGCAAATATTTATTGCACATATTTTTTACATACTTTTACATTGTGTGAAGCTGTGTTGCGACAATGGTATCCACTCAACTATGTGTCCTACTACCTATTGGGAGTACGACGCTGGTTAAAATTAGTTAAGTATTTCTGGATAATTCATTTTAAATCCAGGGAGATCCAGACAGAAATAAAAGGATCAATCTTATTTACATACGAGTAGGTCGGGTGTTATAAAAATATAATACTATTGTAGAATAAATAATATCACATTCCAACCTCACTTGATTTTCAATGTTGAACCTAAATCAACATCAAAAAACTTCAAATAAAAAGGTTTTCAGAAAACAAAATGAAGAATTTTATCCAATAAATTCACGTTCCAGTTGTCAGGCCGTATCCTTTAGGCATTTCAATTGCTTATTACTTTACAGAATAAACAAAAACCGCTCGAATTCGACTTCACCATTTTTCCTTTTATCTCAAGTAATCTCGGGTTTCTGCGATTTTATAATTAAAATCTAAGCACAAACTTTCTGGAATCTTGATTTGTTGTGAAAATATTTTTCTTTCATCATAAAAAATATCCACGGTTTAATCTTATTCAACGCATCAAAAAAATCGCAAAGAATAATTTAAGGTTATAATCGAAAAAATAGGGGAAAACGCCGTACGCTTAGGCAACACTGTGAACGGAAACTACAACGGCGCGATACCTCTCGATTAGAGATGCACCCCATCCCATCACTTTCCGCAAAGTAGTTTAAATGTTGCCAGCATCAACGGCCATTCCCTATATTTAGGGGAATATATATTCTTAACAGCGTTATTTAGGGGCAGATTTATTTCATTCGCCCCACGGTCCGAAGTCGTTTTTATAGAGATTGTAGTTTAACGGGATTTATGGTTCCGTATAGGTTTAGTAATAAATGCTTTCGGTTTGATGTATTAACTTGGAACGACTCTGGTTCGAGCTTGTTGAAGCGGTGATCGATACGGCGCATTAGGAGGTTGTTGGTTGTTAATGTCGTCGTGAATGGTTTGATTATGTTATTGTCGCCGTAATTAATTCACTAATACTTGTTGATAAAGTAGTCATTGTTAACCACACTATATTGAAACACAAAAGCTTGTGTTTGTGTATATATATGTGAGTTTTTAAATTTGTTACTCCTAAATTCAGTAATGGGTGGCTAGATTCATATGAGATTGAAAATGGAGATGGAGTTTTAATAAAATTATGGAATTGATAAATAGGATTACTTTTGTCTCAAAAAAACTCGTCAACAAAACAGAAGGTTAAACAGAATTCCTTATTCTACTTTTCTCCTTCTCAGAACCCATAAATATTTTAAATTATTATATATATATAATAGCTGTTGCCAGCTATTCCATTCACGTAGATCGCTTTTTATTAATATTTAATACTATAATTTATTTATCTATGTGCCCAATTCCACCCAGATCCGTTCAGCCGTTATGGCGTGAATGACTAACAAAATCTATAAAAATGTTCGCATTTATAACAGTAGTAAGATTCTATTCACTCTTTTGTATGGTATAAAAATTAAAATATCCTAGACTTAATATTCATAAAAAAACTGTAAATAAAGCAGGTATAGCTAGTAGCAGTTCACTACAAAGGGAATTATATTATTTCAAATTATCGAACAATCTTCTAGAACAGTCGACCTCGACCGCAAATACAATCATTTACGAGTAGATACAAGTTGTGGAAAGGACTGACCTTGGGCTTCATATTCAAACAAGGACACCGCCAATAGCTCTAAGATATACTACAAGTGTGCAAAATGTGGTTACAGAATTAACAACAAGTTTTTAGAGTTGTTGGTAATTCTGTAGCTCTGCCTACCCCACTCTAGGAATAAAGGCGTGAGTTTATGTATGTATGTATGTATGTATATACCACAAATACTTCGGACCAAGGTCAAGCTAGTTTTAAAATCGAACTACTAAAACATTTGAACTTATTCATTAACTATCATTACGTTTTGATTAGTAATTAACTTCTCCCCGCGACTTCGTCTGCGTAGATTTAAGTTAACGTTATTTCCTCGAGTACCTTTAAATTTTAAGGGATTAAAACTAGCCAATGTCCTATTCCAGGACTTAACCTAATAATGTGTGCCAAGTGTCACCCCGATCCAATCAGTGGTTGAAGCGTGATTGAGTAACAAACATCCAGACACCCCAACATTCTGATTTATCCTAATATCCTAATCCCACTAATATTATAAATGCGAAAGTTTATGTGTGTGTTTGTGTGTGTGTGTGTGTGTGTTTGATAATTCTTCACGCTGCAACGGCTGGACAAATTTGGATGTAATTTGAAATGGAGATACACTGAAAAACCGAATGGGTTGATTTTACTTCATTTAGGACCTACCCATGAGTTTCGTTGAAGTAACACCTAACCTTAGTAAAAACAACACATTGAAAAGGTTGCTTTAACCTTTTTCCTGGTTAACTCAACCAAACTCACGTGTAAGTCCTATTTTAACCATAAAACTTAGTAAAATCAACCCATTTGTTTTTTCAGTGTAGCTTGTAATATTATAAATGCGAAAATTTGTGTGTGTACGTGTGTGTGTGTTAGTATGTTACTCCTTCACAGTTAGTATGTTACACTTTTAAAGAAATATCCAAGACTCAACTTATGACCCAATTGCCGCTATATTTGTAGGTAGGGTCACTATTAACGTCGTTAAAATATAAGGAAAAATATTATGTACGTATGTAAACTCTTTATTAAAAGAAATATTTGCTTCAATATACTTACAATATATTGTACATAGGTTAATTTATTCCAAATGGGATCTCTTTCAGTAAGGATAAGCAAGGACAATGCAAGAGGATACAAATACCAACCATCCAGCAATACGAACCAGCTTTTTTGGGACCTGGGGGGTTATTATGACAGAGAAAAGGTCGGAAGGGGCCGCCATAGGCGTACTTTTTCGAGTCAAATCGGAGAAATACTGGAAAAGGGCCGAATCTTAAGTACCCGAAACCGACGTGCGTGCATGACTCGATGTATGAATGTGGAAGAAGCGAAAGAATTTTGTCAAGATCGTAGCAAATGGAAAGAAGTGGTTTCTGCCTACCCCTCTGGGAAACAGGCGTGATTTAATGTATGTAGAAAAGGACAGAGCTATGTAACTGCTATAGCTCTGTCCTTTACGCTCAACGTAAAATGAACTGCATAGCTACGTCATAATAACCCCTCTGTACTGTTACAGACTTAAATCAGTCTATTTTACATTACCAACTGCCTAAGATGTATAGATGCTTGCGGGTGGTAGGACCTTGTGCAGGGTCCGTCCGGATCGCTACCAACATCTTATCCATTAACCTACCGCCAAACAGCAGTGTTCACACTGTTGTGTTCCGGTTTGGGGATAAGACAGCCAGTGAAATCACTAGCATAGAGGCATTCCATCTTAGTCCTCAGGGTTGGCAACGCATTTGCAGTCTTAGGATTGCATTGCAGTCTTGTGAATGCGAATGTCTATGGGTCACAGTTTCCACATACCATCAGGTGGCCTGTGTGCTCGTTTGTCTTCTCTATGCCATAAAAAAATGTATTGATTTTGATCTCCAAAGTCTTAATACGAGTACGATATTATTAACTTGGTGTTTTTTTATTAAATGTCTGGTCTGAGTGCCAGTAAAATATTTACAGCCTTTAAAAATATCTAAACGATTGTTTCCCATCCACCAAAGCGGTCAGCTGAGCACTTTAACTTTTACAAACAATAAAGAACTCATAAAAACTGCCTTAAACATTCATAAACAAGTCGTGCGCCGAGATTCATACTAAAGACGGCAAAAGGTCGGCTATATTATGTATGCCGAGAATAAAGCCCTATTTGCATCTCACCTTTGAGTACAATAGTATTACTTAAACGCTTATGTACAAAGAAATACAAATACGGGGAAGAAGGATAATATATAAATTATAAAAATGTTACAGAAAAAAACAAACAGGAACGTTTTTCTGTCAAATGAGATAAATGAGTGTTCACCAACGGAGGATTTAACGGTTGTCAAATGTTTTGACTAACAGCTGATTTAGACTTAACCGTCGGTTAAATTGGTTGATGAACTCCGCCCTAAGAAGACTATTATTACAGTGGAAAAGAGTAAAATTAAACCCAGCTTTAATTAAATGCAATTGAATACTTTACTAACTGAATTTGAGAAGGATGTCAATTAGCTTATATAGGTAACCCTGAGTTAGAGTGAAGAAAAATACTCACTAAAGCAAAGTTAACTTGGACACTTTGACTGACGTAAACTGACGTTAAGACGAGTAGGTCAATAATACAATGTGCCTTATTATGTAGACGGATTGTAATCTATTGAAACCTGCCTAATTTAAGTTAGTGAAAACATAGACCTATAAGAGTCAGCCTCCCTTTTATTGGCTGGAAGTGGTCAAGCTTTTATCGTTTTTATTGTTTTTAATATTTCCACAATACCAAGGCAATAAATAAATTAATATTTAGGTAGGTACCTCAAAATAATGCCCTATTTACCCTGATGATCAACTTATGTATAAAATATTCTAATCCTTTGAGATTATAAAATTTGAGGAAAGTATTTTTGAGGATTATAGTACGTTTTCCCTCGGATAGAGAATAATTTGAAAACTGAACAATTGTAAAATGCATGTTTCGCGAAACTCAAATTTCGTATTGCAATGATTTGGAGTTTCCAGAATAGGATTTTGAGATACTCTCTAATAATATTAGTATGAGAGAGAGAGAAATTCTAATGGTCAAAATCGTATAGGGGTTTCATTGAAAACTAAAAATAAATCTCTTCATTTCGTACTACCCACTTTTCAAAAAAAAACTTTCTGTCACAAAACCAATGCACCTCTCGAAATTCTTTAAAAACCGTTCGTGGCACGTAAAAAGTTAAATTCCCTCGGAGCTAATGCTCCTAATCTTCAACTTTTAATAGGACAGCCAGAATTTGACGGTCATTATTCAAGAAATATACCCCAAGGGTGGCCGCCATCTGCGAAACTTTACTCCAGCCAGATTATGTCATCGAGGCTATTTTTTGCAACTCCGGCGGTTTCTTATTGTCGGGCTACGTTTTTTTTATTATTAATATTTTGATTCGTTAAGAGTTCCGAGTTGCTTTGGACGCTGGCGCTAAACGAATTAGCAAGTGGTTTGTTAATAAAATTATTGTGATTAATTTGTTGTATTTGTCACTTTTACTATAAACACACCTTTATTTTTATATACCATAAACTTGAAAGTAATCAATAAATAAATTAAAATAAAAAAAAGCCTGTAGTAAAAGCATGAAGATCATGGTGAGATAAAAAATATGGTAAGGTGAAGGTGAAAATGAAAATGTAAAATAATTAATTCAGTAACATACATAAACTCACGCCTTTATTCCCAGAATGGGGTAGGCAGAGCTAGAGAATTTCCAACAACTATAAAAACTTTTTGATAATTCTGTAACCGCATTTTGCACACTTAGGCGAAGATGTTTGTTTGTTTAGTGACAGGTTGCAAGCCCATCGCCTAACAGTACTACACGCCTTTATTACCTTAGTCAGTAACTTAAACTGTATAACAATACGAGAAACTGTGCTGAAGGTATTTTTTAAGTATACTTGATACCTGTATTAAAAACACGACCTCTATCGTAAAAATATATTATCATTTTAAAGTTAAATCAAGCTCTGCCGCCCTAAGCCAAAAAACAATAGGTATCTTAAATTCAATCACCAAAGCAGTTTAAATTCTAAGGCGTTAAAAATAAGGTATCTATTATTAGCTACTGCGTGGCTTAGGACGGCAGACTTTAACATAAAAATAAGGTAAATAAGCAAACAGGCCACATGATGGATTGCATTCTCAAGACTACTACAATCACAGGATTGTAATCCGAAGACTGGAAATATTGTTGCCAACCTTGAGGACTAAGATGGCCTCTATGCTAGACATTGTTACTAGTTGACTCACACCAATGTGAACACTGCTGCTTGGTATGGCAGTTGGTTAGATGATTTACCATAAAACGGGGTGAGTAGGGACACAAGCTAAAATAAGTCATAACTTGTTACAAATAAGAACAAGTATTAAATGGACAATAATAACGTTACGTCTATTGGAAATAATTTCAGTCTTATATTTAGTACCATAATGCTTCATTTTAGGTTGTATCCCTACGCACCCTTTAATGGGAGGGTATGTTTGCGGATGCTCACACAGATGGCGTTACTACTATACTGCGCAAGAGTCGCATCCCTGTTGCTCAGATTGCGGGGCAGCCCGAACAGCATGCTATGTTCTATTGCAGAGAGGTTTCATGGCTCCTTCCAGAACCATTGGAACAAACTCCACAGGCCTTCTGCCAAATAGATGTTTTTGTATTTTTTAATTTATTATGTACTGTTATTATTTTGTATCGTGTGTTTATTTGTGTCTTACTATGTGCAATATGGAAAGTATTTCTGAAATAATCAATTTGAATTTAATCCCTACTCACCCCGTTTTACGATACATTTGAAAGCAATATGTTTAATTCCGTTAAATCATCATTATGTATGTATGTAAGCACTTTATTGTACAAAAAACAGAAAATCAAATACAATATTTTACAGAATTAGAATGCACAAAGGCGAATTTATCCCTTTAAGGGATCTTTTCCAGATATTAGAGATTATTGGAGATTATTTATGGAGAAGAAGTCTTACTGGGATCTGGTTAGCCTATTTCTACAATTTATTTCCGTTTTGCATTTCATACTGTTGAAGAAACCTCTGCTGATACTTGAAAATCTTGTTATAAAATTTGCAATTCAAATAAAACTTGTTATTGCGGTTTAGAAAAGTTTCAACGGTATCGGCGAAATACTTTCAATGAAGCGGTATGTGAAATTGTGCAGTATGTTGCATCCCGACTCTGTATTTGATGAGTACAGCTGAGTTTTGTTTTCCAATCTTATCTTACTTCTTATGCTAATAGAATAGAAAATAGAATAGAAAATAGAATAGAAAATAGAATAGAAAATATTTGTTCAACGCACACATAAGAAAATAACAATATAAAAGAAAATAAAGTAAAATGAAATACATTACACTGAATAGGACCCCTCTAAGCATTGTGCCGCAGTGGACCTGCGGCGCTGATTTTCAGAGGGACCCTGACTTAAAAAAATAAATAACTAAATAACTAACAAAATAAACAAAATAACTAACAACTAATAAAATAAATAACTTATTAAAATTATAAACGAGAAAGTTTGGATGTTTGGATGTTCATCACTCAATCACGCTTTAACTACTAAACGGATCGGGATAAGACTTGGCACACAGTTAGGGTAGGTCCTAGAATAGAACGTAGGACAGTTTTTACTGGATACAACCCCTATACAGGGTGTTTGGCAGTCGGGTGTAGGGGTTTTAAGGGATGATAGTAAGGGTCATTCTGAACATTTTTGACCACATTTACTATTATGCTAAGTTTCACGGTTTCCGAGATATTGATCATTTTATTTAATAGGATTTTTTGTCATTTTTCCTCATGTCCGTGATACGAAAAACCCCTTAATTCAAGTATTAATTTAAAAAAAAAACATTGTTTTCTTGCATGACTTGAATCAGTATGAAATAAGGAAGTTTTAAAGCTACATGCCATTTTTTTTTTCTTTACAACTTTTTGAGTAAACGCGCAAGAGTTACTTTCTCCATACTACGAGAACCCCGCGTTTGTTTTTCACCAAGTATGGAAAAACCAATTTTGTGAGGTTACTCAAAAAGTTGTAAGGAAAAAAAAATGGCATGTAGCTTTAAAACTTCCTTATTTCATAGTGATTCAAGTCATGCAAGAAAACACTGTTTTTTTTTTAAATTAATACTTGAATTAAGGGGTTTTTCGTATCACGGACATAAGGAAAAATTACAAAAAATCCTATTAAAATGATCAATATCTCGGAAACCATGAAATTTAGCATAATAGTAAATGTGGTCAAAAATGTTCAGAATGACCCTTACTATCATCCCTTAAAACCCCTACACCCGACTGCCAAACACCCTGTATAATGCTGATTCCTTGTATCAGATCTGACATTATTATCTTAATTAATCAAGTATTTGAGTCCAGTTACTCACATTCGCAAAAGATCATACTAGCAAAACATCATTATACGCATAACATCATACTAGCAAAACACGATATTCGCAAAACATGATATTTACAAATAGTCGGGTTTTGTTATAAAATCGTAGGTAGGTTTAGGTTATGATAGATTTATAGCAGGCCCAGAGGGCCAAACTACACAGAAATAGGAGCTCCGCAGTAGCGGAGCTCCGTCGACACTGTCTAATTCATGTCTTAATAACAGTTAAGTTTTGCTAATGTGATGTTTTGCTACTATGATGATTTGCGAATGTCATGTTTTGCGAATATCATGTTTTGCGAATATGATATCCTACGACGGATTGTTTGAGTCAATCCTATACAATTTTCGATAACGATAACGAAAGCCGAATGCATCTTGTCTAAGGCCTCTGACTAGAAATCTATTGTTGTCATGTACCGTACTAAAATATGGAACTGAAAATAGATTTCAGAAGCGAGCTCTTTTACTTATTTCTTCGGGCATGGTAACGAAATATTATAGAGACTTTGTGAGTCAACGCCACCGATAACATTTTGAAAAGAAAGATTTGATCTCTAATTTCGCGTCGCCTCTGAAGAGTTTCAATAGAATCCACTTCAAAGGTTTTGAATTTGTATTTCATTCGTTGAATAAATTTATTTCGAATGTTTTCTATCATAAAATAAAATATGCAGCTCATTGTGAAACTATATTATAATTCATACAATAAATAACAATAACTCTTCAATCCACCAAAGTCCATCAGAAAATTCCAATCCGCCATCGAAAAACCCGAGCCCCAGCGCGTTAAAATTCCCCAAGCATTCCTCCCTAGTTAAGGTTAATTCTGGGCCTTGAGCGACAAATCCGTTTATGATTGGCCCTAAAAAAGTCATCGGTATTGGAGGGTTCAATTTTCTGCGTCATCGAGGACGAATTAGCGAAGGGGCTAATTCACCCCTCATCCCGTTTGCTGTGAGATTAGATGGGTAACAGATTCTGTGAACTAGCTCCCACTTTTATTTTATTGGTCTGGAGTGTTTTTGTAGGATAAGGGGCGATTCTAAGAGCTTAAGCGATGAGACTTTTTTGACTCTACTGTTTTTTTTTCTTCTGTAAAACGAGATATTGATAATGGTTAAAAACTGCACGAGGAAAACTTAAGATTACAGGGTTGAAATTATATAGTAGTTAATATTACTGTTATTATTCAGTTGTAGTTATGTAGTAGTATCTACTGTTATTGAAGCTGTAAAGGGTTTTACGGAAATCGCATTACATTTTTTTTACTTTTATCTTAAAGTTGTTTAACAAGGATATTTTTCAAAGAAATATATTAAAACGCACGTTTGAATTTGCCCTCTACTTCAATTTCATTTCAAAACTAACCATAAATGCTCCCGACGGCTGAAAAGGCTTCCAAATTTAATCTGCTCAAACCCATAGAAACCCAAATTCTAACTGTAAACCATATAGTCATAACTCAATGCGATACGCCCAAGCACATTTCAGATGCAAAATCCAAGGATTACAACGTTATTTCTGGAAACGTGACGGGTAACACTATGAATAAAGAAACGCTCCCTCATTCAAAAACGCACAATAACCCTATTTTAGTTAAAGTATGCTAGGGAGACGGAACCAGTAATGGACTAGGACCAATGATGAATGAATGAATGAATGAATGAATGAATGAATGATATTTATTTTCCAAAGTAAGTCACAGTATTACATTGCATGTTATGTCAAAAGTACAAGAAATTACATTGGAATCGTCAACAATATACATAAATTGGATTGGATTGGATGGATACTTGAATCTTATTTTACAGAAGAGTTATTCATTTGTTTTGCAAGAATTAGTTTAGAACCGTGTGAAATTTGAATTAAGAGTGGTCCATTACTGGTGCCTGTCAGCTAAAAGGGTCCGTCATTGGTGCCATCACCCTATGCTACTTTCTGTAAGATGCGTAATATGTCACTAAGACAAAAACAACAAAGCATGTTTGACATCTTATTTGAACATTTAAAAATTATAAATGTTTTCGTATTTTCCCAAGGGTAAACTGGTACAGTGGATGATATGCAAATTTCAAGGTATTTAAGTTGACCTCTGTGATTGATTCTGAATATAACCGTAAAGTGTACATATCGCAATAAAACGATACAGTGATCTTTTCTTAACAGGCATTCATTTAAATTTCATTTCAAAAACTAATTTTCCAACGTCAAACTCGATCCTAATCTGTCCAAAACTTATCTGAGTTGAATCTAAATTCTGTTATCACGTTTCCAAATTATTTTAGTTCGTGAACACTAATCCATCCATACTACATACCTCTTCATGCTTAAATCCCTGAACCGATTTAGGTGAAATTTGGTGCAAAGATAGTTTGAATCTTGGAAAAGGACATAAGATATTGTCTCGAAATTCATCTCCTAAGGGGGTGAAATAGAGGGTGAAAATTTGTATGGAGTTTACAAATACAAATACAAATTCATTTATTTTGCTAAAATATCACGTACCTACATTATTGAAGATGGAGTTATGACAGAATTTTATAAATTCAATGACAATAACAATCAACTTCACTATTAATAACGAGCCAAAACGCTTATTAATAAAAATACCAAACAAAAGCAGCTCTTGTTATTAAGGTCATTCGTCTTTCGTTTGAAAATAAGAGAGTGCTGCTGTGAAGTCTAGACTATTGCATACAGAAGCACTTAAGAACTTAAGAGGCATTGTTCATAATCATAATGATAACGGACTACCCTAAAACAGGATGGGAAGAGATTCAGGGGTGAGTAGGGACACAACCCAAAATGAAGCATGTGCTACTAATTATAAGACAGAATTTATCACCAATAGACGTCACGTTATTGTTTAATACTAAACTTGTTCTTATTTGTATCAAGTTACAACTTATTTTAGGTTGTTTCCCTAGTTACCCCTAAATTTCTACTCTCCCCGTTTTACGGTGCACTTCATTCTTGTAGAGAGATTTCTTAAAACTTAAGGAAGCGTTCCGATTTAACTATGCGAAATGGTTTTCTAATTGTTTGGAAGCTTTTATAGGTAGTTTTTTCCAGATTCAAGGTAACCATAACAACTACCTAAATCAATATAGTTTTAATGTACCAAAAAATAAATTTTACGTAACTTTATTGATTAAAAAATATGAAAATATGACCCCAACACAAAAAGGTGTTAAGGTAGAGGCACCAGTGCTCAGCCAGAGACCTGGAGTCGGCCTTTGCCTATACTTTATATGAGTGGGAAGAGTCCGAAAGATATACTTCCCACTTTTCGCACTCATATAAGGTCGACTACTGGTCTCTGGCTGTCCACTGGTGACTTTACCCTATATTCCAAGGGTGATATTTTACATGCAAATCGGTTGGTAAAATCTAGAGTTATCGTCATTTTGAAAAAAAAACTTTTTCAATATGCTTATTCATACGTCTAAAACAAAACGACTGTCATGAGTGACAGTCGTTCAGAGTTTCCAAATTAGTTTTTCAGATTGACGTCGAATTAAAGAACCGTTCGAGCAATGCAAATCTGTCTGGTGCTAAAAAAGGTCACCAAGAAATCCTTAACCCTTCAAGTGTGATTTATTTTAGAATTGAAAAGGCTATTGACTTGTCTCGTTATTGTTATTGACAATAAGTTAGTAAGATTTTTATATTTATGATCAAGTTTCTTCATCTCGTGGAAAATGCGGTGAGGGGGGCTATTATAACATAGCTGTGCATTTCAGTTTATGCTGAGACAAAAGGACAAAGCTATAGAGCTGCTATATCTCTATTCTTTACGTTCGCCGTAAAATGAACTGCATAGACATGTCATAACTCCGCCGTTTTAACTATTTAATGGTTAAAATCAATCCTCCGATTTAACGGCAAGCCCCAATTTTACAGAGCTAATATCTCTGAAACGACATAACTGATTTCAATGAATCCTAGCTGAGAACCATAACGTTTAAACTTTTATTTAAAAACAACCGTGCCCAAATTAATTTATCCGTTTTGGAGTTACGATGCTATAAATAGAAACACAGCTACACGAACCAACAAATAAACACGCTAAACTTAAAACACCTCACTATTTGTCTGGAATTAAAAACTGCGTTACGGAGTGCCTCACGGAGGATAAGAATCAGCGTCGCTATATTGCCTAACGCACTCGCAATCTAAATTGGCTTCAAGGCGGAACAATTGTTTTCATTTTGTACGCAGACAAGCCTTCGATTTTCAAAATGAAAACAATTGCGAGTGCGTTAAGCAAAAGCCCCTTAGAGCCTCTATTCTAGGACGTTAAAAATCTTGTTTTTGACCTTTTATCGTATTGTCAGTATTTTGATAGCTCTTATTTACTTAACAGTAAGCACATTACAATAACGTCCAAGGCGATATTGTTTAAGGTCATCACAGGATCAAGGAAGGCCAGAAACTCCATAGTGAGATGGGGCCAGTAATTTACAAGAACCAATGTGATGGACACTGAACTTGATTCTTATGTAACCGAAGATAAGGTTAATTTTGAGACAGTCAATTTAATTTCTTATAATCTTTGAATTAAGACTCAAGTATCCATTATTGGTCCTGTAAATGTGGCCAACGTTGGTGTCGTCACGCTATTATGGCCTAGTGGACTGGTTAACCAGAAAGCAAGACGGTACGGCTGCAATATAAATTAATCTGTCGCAACACACATCTGCACGATATGCAAACGAGCTTGCTGTATTAGATTGCATAATTGCCAAACGTCTTAAACACTCGACAGACATTGCAATTAATCGTGAGCCATAAATGTTTAGGCCACCATACTCTACCACCATCTCATAATTTAACCTATCGCTAAGCAGCAGTTGTGTTTTGGTGTGGGGATGAGACAACTAGTCATTTTTTTATTTTTTTATTTATTAAAATAAATCAAACAAACATTTACAAATTATTAAAAACTGCACCGTTAAACCACAATTTGGTTTGTCTCGATGCAACATTTACTAGCATAGAAGCATTCTATCTTAGTCCTTTGGGTTGGCAATGCATTTGCAGCCTTAGGATTGCAGTCTTAAGATTGAAAAATGTCAGACACAGTCCATAGTGTTAGTTACAAGCTTATGATATAAAAAAAAAAAAAAATGTAAATGTCACCCCTGGACTCCATGTGAATGGAGTTCCAGTGCTTCATGATATCGCAGGCAGGGTGTGCTCCAGACCAGTTGTAGAAGGGTTGCAACTGTCACGCACGCGACGCATCAAAGAGGCCGACCTTTTACGCATTATCGTACTGAACCTGTACGCTCTGCGAACATTCTAGATTCGCTGCAAAAGCGTGGCAGTCCCATCAGCATCCCGAACCATTATGCCCGCCTTCCACTGGAAGTGGAGGCGGACCCCGCACGGACTCTGTTTGGCTTACAACGATTTCTCTTCAAGATTTGTAAGCTAAATATAGTCCGTACGGAGCTCGCCCCGCTCGCAGTGGAAGGCAAACCTTATAGTACTGGATACGCAGGGCATTAAGCGCTTTCTTAGTACACTTGGTCCAGAGGCCGCATGTGTAGAAGGTCGGACAAAACGCCTTGAATAGGGTAGTTTTGACAAGTCCATGGGTCACAGATCCTACTTACCGTCAGGTGGTCTGTGTGCTCGTTCAACTTCTACATACCATAAAAAAGTCTAAACAGTTTAGTTGCCGTCTATGAAACCTTAAGACAAACTGATAAGACGACTTACTGGCAGGCCAATATCGGTCGCAGGGCTGTTTTTCTGTGGTGCTTGTTAAATTCCATTTAAGGCCATTGTTTTGGAGTTACGGGACACACACAAACACACACACGTAACTCCAATTGAGTTTGCACAAAAGAATAAACTTATTAAACAAAAGGCGAATTTAAAAGTAAACTAACTATATTGACTAAGTAGAGTTGAATGGTTCCAGAGATACAGGTGACAAAAGTGTTTATACGTACTGAAAGTCATCCAAGACAGAATCAAAAAAGTTTTAATAGAACATAATTTCATACTTTTTTTTAAAAGTTTTTTGTGGTTTTAGTAACGGTTTCGGAACCCTTCACTGCCAATTATTCGATGCTCTTGCCCGATTTTAACGTTATTCCAGCCAGTAAACAGAGACAACATTCCACCAAAATCCATCCGTGGAGTGCCACTAAAAGTTATAAAGCCGCAGCAAAATACATTTCCCGGCGCAAAAGTGGTCCGCGCCGTTCTCCCAATGCGGCGAATTGAATTTTAACGAGAACCTGTCAATATGGTCTCTTTGTGATATTTCGGCCGTTTAAGGTAATCTGCGAGTTGCTGTGTGATATTGGAATACCTCTGATTGAATTCCTACTGGCCTGATCCGAATTGAATTGACCGTGTCCTCTTATTCATGTATGTATGTATGTATGTTAACACTCGATTGTACAAAAAACAGAAAACACACAATATTTACAGAATTTCATTTGTATACCGTAAAACGGGGTGAGTAGGGATAAAGGGGTGAGTAGGTACATAACTTTAAATAAGTCATAACTATTCATAAATTTAGTACCTATGAAATGGACAATAACCTTACGTCTTTTGGAAATAATTTCTATCTTATAATTAGTGACATATGCTTCATTTTAGGTTGTGTCCCTACTCACCCCTTAACCCCTACTCACCCCGTTTTACGATATTTTATATTTGTCACTTCTATCACAGAGTAAACCATGTTTTGCGTCAAAATCACCTTCATCGCTACTTTGTTTGTAACGATTTCTGAATATTTATCTGTACTTAGTTATTTAGGACGTTGCTTCATTTGTGTAGCAAAACTTAGCATTTGAAACAACAACGTCTTATTTCTATGTTTTATTCTCGTGTTATGGTTAGCTAGCCAATTTCATTCGCCATTGTAAGAGCACAAAATTTCAGTTTTTTGAGAAGTGTAGTATGCCGTCTTTATTACACCTATAAAACGACGTTAAAGCGCATCCAGGGAATACTGGAAATGTAACAAATAACGCAATATTTCTGTGAAAACTACTACTACATTATTCAGGAGGCCACGCAGAAAATCTGGCGATTTATATAACGCTTTTTTGTTCTTTGTAACAGAAAATATTATTTAGGCAGAGTCTTGTGAAAGCTATCGGAAATTATGAATAGGACTAGGTACTGAAATTATGCTCGCTCCTAATATTTAAAACGTAGACAGATTTGCTAACTACTAGTTGAAATTGAATGAATGAAGTGAGATTGGCGAAGCAGATACATGTAGCAAGAGTAAATGGGAATGTTGGAAGAGGGCGGCCAAGGTGAACGTTCCACGATCAGATCGGGCACGTATTAAGAAAGGGCCAGGTCAGGTGACTCTACACCGACCCGTATACGTGACATAGTGTGGAGGAAGCGAGGGAAGTTAGTCTGGATCATTGCAAGTGGAAGGAAGTGGTCTCTGTCTACCCCTACGGAAAAGAGGCGTAATTATATGTATGTTTGTATGTAATTCCATTTTGATACATTTCTTTGTTGTTTATTTATTTAACACCATTGCTAGATTATATTCCACATTGTATTAAACGTTTTTTTTATATCTTATTCACTTGTTAAGATAAACCATAAGAGCTACAGTTATGTTAACAATACGATAACAATAGAGGCAAACTTTGACGTGTCATCGTAGTGCCAACGTTACGATAGCTCTTACGTACTACTTAACAGTAATTAAATGTCAGTAGAGTAAAAAAAACACGTGAAAGGCAACATGGTTTTTCCGAGCAGAATAGAGGCTGATAACGTCAATAGTGAGAATACCATTCCGGAGAAAGATGGGCAAGGCCGAAGTGGATTAAAGGGGCATACGGTTATGAAATGTGATCACTTTTATAACAGCCCGTAACAAATGGCACGCTTACGCCGCCTGCGCTACAACTCACGGCTATAAAACAATTTGTCCCGTTTTTCACAGCTTTTCGTTTCTCTTATTGCTGACGTCGGCGATCGCCTGTCTTTCAGTTCGTTTCCAATTTAAGTGCATGTCCAGTGTTTCTCGTTATCGTGTCGCATAAAATGAAAGCGATTATGCTCGTTATTTAAACCGATTTACAGCGATATTTATAAGAGTATTCTTTGGAAAATGTTTTGGGCTTCATTTTGTTTGTTGCTTGACATCGGCATCGGCAAAAAAAATTGCTGCCGATGATTTCAGAGGTAATAGATATGCTCTTTTATGATTATTTTTCGCTTGAATAATATGTATTGAAACTTCAAAAGATTAATCAGGCTGGCATCAAAATGATTTATATCTTTTATGTATAATTTCAATAGCATAACAATCACATAAATTCGGGTACTTGTTTTCGCGGGTGTTAATAAAATGTCTCCAATACGGTTTCAGAGCTAGAAAAACTGTTTTTTCAGCCAAAAAAAAAACATTGTAACTAATTAGCAAACACAGGAACCTTACAATTACTACGAATACTTAAATAGCTGTTACAAAATAAGTTCAATTATATCTACTTAAAAGAGATTTAATTATTCGGCGTGAGATAGAAATGGCTGGCAACAATTCTTTACCACAATAGGGTTAACTAAAAGAGATTCCTTATAGGAACAAAGTCACCTTCATAATTTATTTATTTTAATACAATAGTAAATACATACATTAAATCACGCCTGTTTACCTGAGGGATAGGCAGATACCACTTCTAACATTCAATTCTTGTGTTTACATTATTATAAATTAAGCTCGTTTTATTTAATTTTATTTTTATTTTATTTATGTTGGGCATCAACAGCAAGACATTTTATGAAAACAAATAAAACATGATCCAAAACACAGTAAGCCAATAAAAGATGACGACAGAAATAAAGTTAAATGAACCATAATAAAAAAATGTAACAACTAAACTACGTAAACTGTTAAAACTGCCCTAATCCTTAATCTGCTCTATCCCCTTAACCCCCAATATTATAGTTATCAACTATTTTTCTTGAAAATCACTTAGTACGCTGAAAGAATCTTCGTTTGAAACTAAACTTGTGACATAACACGACCTCTTGAATGTTAAAATAAACGCGCGTTAATATTTTATTCACAATGCTTAAAGCATTTGAAAACTTTTACATTATTCATGGCAGCACCCGAACTCCTAAAGCACCGGAATGTTTACGATATACACACATAATTGCAACGGTTAATAGTTGGAACAAGACCCGATGAGTCCCGCGGGAGCGATCCCGGCTTCCTTGCTCCGTAATATACGCAAAAAGCCGGGATAATAGAAACAAGTGTATGGAGTAGTATTGTGACAGATTATGTTGACGATGGTAACTGGGTTTGGGTTTCAAATCAGTTAGATTACGAATGTTGCGAATGATGATTATGAAATGATTATGATGATGTTGTTGTTGTTGATGTTGATGTTGATGTTGTTGTGTTGTTGTTGTGGTTGTGTTGTTATGTATGTAACGTGAATGTAAAGATTTATTTAGGTACATTACAAATACAACAACCAAAAAATACTTTCGCTTAGAAATTTAACAGCGTTATCTATAATATATTGCAGGCGTGAAGGTCTTAAATCAAACTTAAAACTGCATATACATACCTTCACGCCTGCAATCCCAGAGCGGGGTAGGCAGAGCTACAGAATTACCTGCACTTTAAAAAGGTGTGGAAAATTCAAAATAAACTTAAAACGAACACATCGATAATGACATTTTCGCATTGTCAGGTAGCCGTAGGCCACGAAATCGGAATATGACACTTCTAGTCAGAATTTTATTCCTATTTTTAAAAAGGCCGACAGATGTTTGGTTGGTAACTCTACCACAAAATAATGAAAATTCACTTTGTGGCGGGGCTCTAACCACTTTAAGGGCGATTGTGCACTACAAGAAATTTTACCGTCCGGCAGTCCGATTTTTTACGGTTACACAATAAATACTAAGCCATAAAGACTAGTTTGAGCAAAATCGGATTGCCGGACCGTAAAATTCCTTGTAGTGCACAATCGCCCTAAAGGTAACCCTAGTCTAAACTCATACATACTCTACGAGCTCCGCCTTCGTAGATTATTAGTCCGGATTCAATATAATTACCGCCTTTCGGATGCTGCTGCGGCTTCCTCGCTTCTGCAGTGCATCAGGGAAGTTTCCAGAGGCGTGCAGGAAATGAGGCCCTACTTTGAAAATCGAAATTCGAAGTTACGTTAATTCCAAAATCGAAAGAAAGTGTCGGATCTAACGTAGCTTCGAACTTCGATTTTCAAAGTTGGGTCTCTGCTTCTATGCAAGAAGTTCGCATCCCTGGTGCGCCGCGTGACGGCCAGCCCCAACCCCATCATGCAAATGATCGCGGATAGTTTCAACTATCTATAAAATTCAAAATTCAAAATATTTATTCAGTAAATAGGCCACATGAGGGCTCTTTTACACGTCGGTAATATAGGGTGAGTCTACCAGCGCTTCGGACAAGACCATCATTGCGGAGAAGAAGCGCCGCAAGAAACTCCAGCAGAAGGTCATTTTTTCAATCATAATAACATAGTACTTAAAACTAAGTTACATTAAGTAAAGTAAGTTACATTAGGTAATAAAGTAATAAATAATAAATTCTAAAAAGTACCAAAAGTTTTTTTTTACAAATGTAAGGTCAATAAACCTTAAACTTGATATAAAAAACTTTGAGAACAACACGACGAGGTCTCTACGTCAAAAAGCCGTAACTAGAATAATTTATTTAAGTAAAAACAAGTCCTTGCTATACATATGAGTGACCTGTCGTTTTGCATGAGAATTATGATGATGTTGATGTTTTCAGAGGATGCCAGGATATCTTTTCTAGTTGAGTAGACCCACTGACTTATAAGTATTTAGATTGTTCTGAATACGCAAAAGCTTTTCTCAATATTTTTTCGATACAAAGTTACGTTTATACATAAGCAGCGCCACAAGCTAAACGAGTCAAGAAAACTCTCCTATAGTACATTTGAACCGGTTTATAAGAGTTGTGCGGAGGAAGTTCGTCGCGGAATGATGGGGCAATTTAAAGTTCGCCTTCTTACATGCGCGGACATTTTATTGTCTCGCGCGAACACCGGCGGGACACGTCACATTTAAACATTATGAAATTATTAAAGTTTGTACATATTAATCTTCATGTGAGAGCTCAGGAAACCTCGTTTGCGGGTTATTTTGCAATTCTAAAGAAGAAGCGTAATGTTTTACAGGTTTCTGTATGTTTTGAGTAGCTTGTAATAGATAAAACACATAGTTATTGGCTATATTAGCACGTTAGATAAACAAAAAAAACGTAATAACAACTTTCGCGGCGTCCCGGTGCCCACTAAATTGACCAAATATGACACCTTTCGGCCAAAATTCCTCCTTTAAAAAGGTCAACAGACCTTTGGTTCGTGATCTCACCCGTCACCACGAAGGATTTAAAATTACCCTTTTAATTACCAACCATTACTACTACTATAACCTAGGAAGTCGTAAATTCAAAGCAATAGCAATTTTATTTGTGTAGTGTTCACCTAGCTAAAATGCACGTTTTTGTTTTCTGTCGACTCGAAATGTATGAAGTTGACGTAAGTGGTCGACGTGATCTACGTCAATCCACATTTGGCCGATTTTCAAGCCTTGTCAAGATTTTTTTTACGGCAAGGAGAAAGCACACGAGCTCTCAGAACACCTGATAGCAAGTGAGTTCTGAGGCCCAAAGACATGAATTCTAAAGCCTGCAATCGTAAAACTTCAAATGCGTTGTCAACCCTAAGGACTAAGATGAAATGCCTCCATGCTAATAATTTCACCAGTCGTTTCATCCTTACACTGAAACACAACAATGCGATCACTGCGGCTTTGCGGTGGGTTAATGGATAAGATTGTGGTTGCGATCCGGACGCACCCTGCACAAGCGCCTACCACCACAAATCATAAAGCATCTATACTGGGAGGCCTGATATTTAAACAAATAAGTGTTCTAAAGAACTAATATACGCTCTAAAATCATCACGTCATCAATATTAGCTGAAAAACAGCCACTGCTAGATATAGGCCTTGTTTAAAGATCTCTACGAAGTTAAGTATCGCGGAAAATTGATTGGTGCGGAAATCCTTTATTATTTCTTAATTTATTTGACATCAAGCATTTTCCACATAAAATATCTCTTAAAAACCGAGAAACGATTTCAAATAATCCATAGAACGTCGGGCTGTCAGACAAAATGGACGGACAAAGAGCCGTTAAAAGCCGTTAGATGAATATTGGACCTTTATGGACAAACGAAGCGTCACTCGATATTGCTTTTGATTCCTAATTCCATACCGCCTATAAAATGAAATAGCAATGGATATACCATTTTACCGTGTAAAGTCATTCGAAACTATTACTGGAAAAAGAGAAATAGGTTTTTTCCCACGAGTTGTTCGTATGTTTGCACTAGTTTTGTTTTATTTTGGGTGTAGTTGTAAAGCGGGGTTTAGACGAGTACGTAACGTGGAATATAATTTAAAATCACAAAACTTCGACGTAAAAAAGGGGGAGTTTGACCGCTACGTGTGTTTGTGTGTGTGTGTCTGTCTGTAGCACTGTAGCTCTTAGACGAGTGAACCAATTTGAACCTAGTTTTTATTAGAAAGCTGTTAATCGGGTTCGGTGTTCATCGATAATTAAAGGTCAAGCGGGGCTTTTGTCTAGCGATCGTTTAACAAGGTTTCATGGAAATCGGTTGAGCCCTTAATGAGATATTAGCTCTGAAAGAAGGGGTCACCATTAAATTGAGGTTTTTATTCATTTTATAGTAAGTATCATTAGTAAGGATCATATATTCTACTGGAAAAAAACCATAGTGCCTTTGGTTTTAATTACTATTATGTTTTTATGATTGAAAAAAATACCTTCTGCTGGAGTCTCTTGCAGCGCTTCTTCTACGCAATGATGGTCTTGTCCGAAGCGCTGGTAGACTCATTCTATATTACCGACGTGTAAAAGAGCTCTCATGTGGCCTATTTACTGAATAAATATTTTTAATTTTGAATTGACAAGATTTCATATTTTCAAAACTTTAATTTTATTCGTTTTATAGATACTGTTTGGAAGGAGGAAGACACTAATAGTTTTAAATTTTCTCTAGAATGAATAATTATTTTATTATTAATTTATTAAGATGTACTTATTCTAAAAGGGCGTAACTTCATTTCTACGACACAATGGACATATAGATTGGACTAACGTAATATTATTACGTTAGTCCAATCTGTATATAAAAAGATAAAAAAGTATCATGTCAACCGATGATTCTCTAAGGGCCACTTGCACGAAAAGTTTAACCCTGGGTTAAGACACTAAGGGCCACTTGCACGAAAAGTTTAACCCTGGGTTAAGACACTAACCCGAGTTAAAATGACAGTTCTCGTATGAATCTGACGTCTACTAACTCGAGTTAGTGTCTTAACCCAGGGTTAAACTTTTCGTGCAAGTGGCCCTTACTCGAGTTAAAATGACAGTTTTCGTATGAATCTAACGTCTACTAACTCGAGTTAGTGCCTTAACCCAGGGTTAAATTCTGCGTGCAAGTGGCTCTAAGTACCTTTCCATCTGTCAATAGTGTCAATGTCAAATTTGAAGAATGACAGCTTTTTTTCTCGTGAAAAAGGCAATAGTATTACATCTATTCAGGCATAGTATTGGTAAAACTCGATATTTTTATTAACTTACTTGTAATTTTGTAAATAAAGAAAAATAAATCTAAATAAATATTTTGCCGTGTTCAGGTGGTAAAACCCTTTCGATTCGTATAGTAATTTGCAGGTGTCACCAAAATGAAATGTTGTCAATTGTAACTCGGCCGTCATGCTGTCCAGTAATGTATACAATTACATTATCAAAGGCAATATATTTTAGTCTAGTAGAATGAAAATTCTATGATACATGATTTCTACAAACGAAAAGGTTTTAACGTGTTATCATTATGAAATACTAACATAGACTATTAAACCTCAATTTTTGTTTCGCAGTAGTTGGACAAAATGGCCGCTTATGTACTTAAAACATGCACCGAACTAATTCCCTTTCGGGAAAAAACCCGGTCTTTCAACTCACTTGGGTAATTGACGCAAATGGAGCGGAAAGATAACGATCAAAGGGTCTTCGACTGAAGGTCAGTAAAGGTCAGTGAGTATTACACTGAGTGTTTTTTCCAATACGAGAAGAGTAATAAAAAATATTTTTTGGAAGCTGTTCATTGAAATATTAAGATCGTTACATTGTGCGCGAGTATTTTTGTTCATGTAAAATGATAAACCACAAAAACTCCTGACAAAGAAGTGTCCTGAGGCCCCAGACAAGATGCACTAAGCTAGCAAGCGTTTCTCTTCGTTTAGTGTTTAAACCAATCGCGTCATTGGTAGATGACGGATACGAAAAGTCACGTGATGTGCCAGTGACCCGATTGGTTTAAAAACTAAACGAATAGAAACGCAAGTTAGCGTAATGCATCTTGGCAAGGGCCTCTGACTACAATCAGACTTACAATCAATGTTACATAGTTAATTGTACCAAAAATACGTCATTAAGTCTTAAAATAAAGGCATTAAAAGTGTTTACACTTACTATAAATCGTCTAAGGAAGCACAAAAAAATAAAATGGGTGTAGCATCGTGAACCTGTGGAAAAAAAACCCTGCACTGAGCATGATCCAATATCCTCTTACCTGGTTGTCAATGTAGAGGCACAGTCAGACAAAAATGTAGTCTACCACCCTACGGTTGAAGTTCATTTGCACGTCGGGACACAGCAAGTTCGGTTTTCCTTGTAATATTATTATGACAGTGACAAGTGTAAACCTGAGCGTTAATTAAATCTCACAGAAACTTTTGTCAAAACTGGTAGACCAGTTTCTTGGTCGACCGTACAACCGTAACAACATAATTTAATATATTATCATTAAAGAAACTTAAAGGGTTTTGATACTAGAAAAACTTTTAAACAGGAACCCTAACGGGCTGTTAAATGATCTTAAAATCCTTTGTCTTAAAAACGACAACAATAAGACGAACCTCATAACAAAGGCCAATTTTGTAAATTAATTTTACTTCGTTTCGTAAGCCAACTATAAATTAGGCTGGGTTTTATAAAGATCCGTTAGATCAAATTTCGGTCAGGAATGTCAAAACTTGTATGAAGTTACTCAAATTTGATCTGACATATTTACTAACGGGCTTTTATAAAACCTGGCCTTAACGTACCAAATTGATATGTTTCGCTGTAGAACTGTGAAATTTAATTTTGGCTTTAAATATTTCATTACCGACTTGACATTAACAACACGGTATAATTGTTATAAAAGTCTTTTATAGCACGAATACGGAGAACAATGATAATAAAACAATATTCATTAGCCATAAATGAGTATTTTGAATTGAAAATAAATCTTGTCCATTTTTAAATGGTACGTACAGAAAAACCTGTAATTGTCAGTCTGTACAAGTTGCTACACTTTATTAATTTGCGTCGATGTCCAAGAAATTAATATCCCAAATTATAATCGAAACATGACTACATGTATGTTTCTTATTAAATGTATGTGTGAAAAAACATGTTCTTATGTGTCGATTTACTAATTAAAATCAAATACTGTTAATGTAGTTCATACTAGAAGATGATAATCAGTCAGTGTGCTATAAACCCTTTTTATTTATGTTAAGAATATAAACACGGGGATGTTTAGGTATTTATGATTTAACTAGCTTCTGCTCGCGACGTCGTCTATGTAGATTTCTATTATCATTATTCCTTCGCGAAATTTTGAAATTTCCAGGACGTAGCCTATGTATTAAGCTATCTCCGTTCCAAATTTTATCCAAATCCGTTCAACAATTGCAGCGTGAAAAAGTAACAAAGACACAAACTTTTGCATTTATAATGTTAGTAGGAATAATTTCAAAAGCCGAATGGATAAGGGTGAAAATTGTAGTCCATGTCCGCTATTAAGAAAAAAGAAAACTTATCATTTTGAAACTTTTATCGTTGCAGTTATGTCTATTAGGTCTAAAATCCCAGTTATCTACAGGAGGCCTGCGTACTCGTTAGCCATCTCCAGGACAAAAAAACTAAAGTTCTTTGTTTATCCTGCAAGAGCCAAAAACGCTCGTATTTTTTCATTTTTCTTTACCCGTTTGTTATTCTTGACGATTTATGCTCTCTCTAATACATTCCTCGAGATGAAGAATTTATTATTGGCAAGTGAATCCTCAAGAAGCTTCCCGTTGCTAGGAGATATTTCATCTCGACGTTGCACGGGGTCCCGGATGTGAACACCCTATATCTTATTATTGACTGTGTTTGTTAAACGTTTATTCAACTTGACTGTATTCAACTTTTGTTAGTGTTGTTATTATATTTAGGTACGTCTAGTTTGTTTTGACAAAACGGTACAAAAGAGAAGTTACTGAAAAGGTTTTATAGTAATTTTACTACTTTTCTGGAGGTTGAGCAAGAATAAAATTCAAATGATATGCCAATAAAATCTATGCAGGAAAATTTGGCTCGTTTCATGTTTTATATTAACGTGGGATTATACACAAATACATTCCAGAAATAAAACATACAATTTTTTTTAAACTGAACGTATCGTACTCATTTAATGTTTTATGCTAACTACCCGAATTATGAATTCCATATGTTTTTTGTATTTGTTAATAATAAATAGTCCAATTAGCTGTTCCCCGCGAGTTTGTGCGCCTAAAAGTAGTTCATCGCTACCCCATAAAGAACTGTTTTTTGCGGGATAAAAAGTACTTTTAGTCCTTTCCAGGAGTCCAAGCTATCTCCATACCCATTCAAATCAATTTTGAGAGTTTTATTAGAAATGTTACAAATATAGTTACTTTTGCATTTATCATATTCATATAAATTCAAGTATCACAGAACATAGAGTTTTTAATAATCCTACACAGCCATACCCGTGTGCATCACAAGATTGCGTATAAATTCTAACGCGGACTTCCGACGCGTTGGCATGTCACCAACTACACTTTACGGCGAACTAAGAATTATAGCCCGCACCAAAAATGAATTTTGAGAAGAGGACACCCTGTATATTGTAAGTTTTCCATTGTTTTTTTTATATATAACGAAGTATAGTCGTGGTAAGAAAAGGTTCGTGACTTTTCGACTCTGTTTCAACCTTAATATCCAAAAGTGACGAACCTTGTCTTACCGAGACTATACTAGCTTTTTCTAGTTTCTTTGTTCGCAAACAAGTCATAGTAATTGACTGATTTTCCGGGGTTAAAAGTTCTCTACGTCAGCTTCCGGGTTATAACAATCTGCAAAAAATATTACGTAAATTGGGTGAGATGATGAAACAAAATATCCTACGTGTTAAATAACGAAATACAGGGTGTAATCTAAGTCGTCATTCAAATCCTCTGTGTTCCACCGACGAATATGAACAACATTCACTATGGGACCAACTCTGAAATCATGAAAATAAAAACAGCTCCAAAATCGACCAAAATGTATGAAGCAGCTGTTTTTTTTTCGTGATTTCAAAGTTGGTCCCATTGTGAAAGTTGTTCATATTCGTGGGTGGAACATAGAGGTGGTCATTTGATTCACGACTTAGATTTCACCCTGTATAGAAATTATCTCTTTTATAATAATATTACTAGTTGTTGCCCGGGACTCCATCCACTTAGATCTCATTTATTACTTGACCAGGCTAAAGAATAGCAAATGTCCTTCCCGGGACTTGAGGGCCTGCTAGACGGTCACCACCAAGCCTCCGACGGGTGGAACTTGGTCGCAGGCCTCTCGCCACGGCTGTCGGGAAATACAATATTTTTCTGAAAACAACCTGTCCTCACGGTCGGTCACGACAAAGGTCACGTTGTTGGAAGGGCTTGTTGGTGACCGTCAGGCCCTTTAAGTTATCGTCATACCAAATTTCATCATTACCGTTACAGCAATTTCTATAAAAGCATCACGAACAGACAGATATACTTTCACATTTATAATAATACATAAATATTTGTATGGATGGAACATTCTACCCTAAAGTTGACGATAAATGAAAAGGAAGGAAGAGACAAATCATTGCAAAATAGAAAAAGATCGGACACAATTTTGTGAAGCCACGGCGGCGTGAATATCAGAACGGTTCTGCGAGACCTTATCCTATACGATGCAATACTAGGTAATACCTAAAAGTCAATAAAAGTTGGTTATTTTTTGGAAATCATATTAAATTTACGTCACGTTGTTGAGTCAGCTATTCGAAAACGTGTACTATTATTTTACAAAATTTATCTGTAGCATGGACTGAGAGGACCAGATTTACGTTTTCATACATTACTGT
Organism: Acleris laterana; assembly: GCA_963966035.1. Classification (NCBI taxonomy): domain Eukaryota; kingdom Metazoa; phylum Arthropoda; class Insecta; order Lepidoptera; family Tortricidae; genus Acleris; species Acleris laterana. Next base: position 16,536,812 of record OZ014455.1, on the reverse strand, counting down.
TTAGTACCTGGACGACCGGTATTTTTTTTTGGTAAGTTTTCAAAAAATGAAACCTAGCTATTTACATAGATACCAAATACCAAATTACATGAAAATCGTTAGAGCCATTGCCGAGATTCAGATTATAAATTTACGAGAATTGCTCGTTTAAAGGTATAAGATGTATTACTAAAGTCAAGTTCAAAGTTCGTGAAATGTATTACCAAAAACGGACAATAGGGTTTTGTTCTAATTGCCATACATTTTATTTCTTTTACGATACGTTACTTACCTACTCGACATAAGTACAAAGTTCGCGAGAGCTCGGCTGCCCTAAGCCAAATTCAAGTATCTCATTTTTAGGTAAAAATTTTTTTTTCATCTTTTGTGAATTAGTGCCGAAAAAGCTACCTGACTACATCGTTTTTTTTTTTAAATTCTTAGTACTTTTTAAAAAACTGAGCAATTTGTATTTCAAGTATCTTTTTCTGGCACACATTTCTACACTGAACTCAAGTAAATCCTAGCCACAAACTTGAAAACAAGTATTTTGAAAGGAGATACTTGTAATTCATATGGTTTTGCTGATACTTGTTTTCATCGTTATCTTTTGTTATATAAAAGCCTGTAGACGACTAACGCAGAAAACAAGTATCTGGATAGTAAAATGAAGTAATGTGGGTATTCTCGTAACTTTTCTTTATTCAAATCTACCTGAGATATTAGAGTTAGCTACAAATTTAGAGTGTGCGTACTTGTTTAAAACAAAAATATATAAATCGATAGTTTTGAGTGTAATTTTCGACTAAATTTTGGTAAAGCATAATGAAAAGACGAAAAGATAGGTAATAAAAACTTGTCTGATTCTTCGCAAAGGGCGAAGCGGTTAGTTGAAATGTGTTTAAATAGAAATATGAACATAAGGTGTATAAGCATAACACTTATATTACATTAAAAATCGGGACTCCCTCGGCTGGTCTGGTGCATAATGTGGTTATTTGTCGAAAGTTTTATTTTACCTAATCCGATTTTCACACCAACAAAAAATATTTAATTTATTCTTAACTTGCACCATTTATTTCCTACTAGTTTAGGTTAGGTTCGTTTTATAATTATTCAGAGTGTTTGATTCAGGTTCAAAATAGTCTAGATATTGACTCAATTACCCTCAGATACCTTACTAAAGGCCATACACATATGTCAGCTGATGGCGTACATGGTAATATTGAGCAAAACATTAAAAAAATGACATATATTTACGATTTTGAAGATTTCAAGCAATGCGTTAATAAAAGTCGTACACACATACAATCGATAGAAGTTACACATGAGGACGTTTATGATTGGAAAAAGAAGAAGAGAAATGTACGGAAAAACGAGAGTACAGATAATTTGCGAAATTTATTTTTGGAAGACGTAGTAGATGACAGATTCGAAAAAGGAAATAGGTGTTTATTATTTAAAAAAACATTTGATGGAGATTACAAGTCTTTAGATTTTTTACAGAAAAAAATAACGGAATTGAAATTGCCTTGTCAAAATCAAAGTCTTCCTACTAGAGGAGTAACACCTACTAAAAAAAAAGAAGTGCTGGACAAGCTAGTGCCACTAATGCCACAAAACAGACAGTTATTCTGGTTAAATTTAAAAGAAAATGTGAACTCCTTAGATTTAATAAACCACGGAGAAGTAATCTCTAATGAATAGAATAAGCCATTCTGCAGATTTATTTATAAAATGAATAGTAGTAATGTTTTTCATAAAATGTTAATGTAATTACAAATCTGAATACTTTATTTACTTGTTTCAATGACGAATTTGTTCATGGTAATGGAAGAAATACCTACTTTAAAAACAAGTATCTTGAGATGCTTGATTTCGTAAAGAATGATGCTATAATAAATGACATAAAAATCTACGCAAGAACAATTTTTTGGCTATACATTTTTTTGTTTAAGACTTTTGGTAGATATTTTAGATCAAATAATACATGTTTACTTATTTGAACGTAAATATTGAATTTTGGAAACCATAATATCATGAAAACTTGGTTAATTTTGAAAATAGAGGTTTTGGTCTCTCCCAAAAAAATTGTCTATTTTGAGATACTTGGATTTGGCTTAGGGCAGCCGAGCTGGCCTTGAAAGTGTTAAACATCACACGAGACTAATGAAAATTGATTACGGCACTCGAGCCGGAACAATTCAATACCCCAGTCAATTCCGTTCAGTCGGGGTCGAAAATAACCAATAATTACACCGTGTCGCTCAAGACACCGTTATTGCAGTCTCCTTTTCATGTTTGATTTGAGCCTCTTTAATTTATTATAACGATGAAGAAATTTTCATTAATTTCAGTGAAACTTGCGAAACCGCCAACTTTGCCAATTAAATGGAATTCGATTTGTTGTAGAGAGGTCGCCCGTTCGCGGTGTTTACGAAAATCACTTTCAAAGTCGCCATTAGAGTTTTCTCATTAAACAATTTCTCTGGAGGTGAAATTTGTTGATTGAAATAGTCGTTGCATTCGATTATTTTGTTTGAGAGTTGTTTCTAGGTTTTCCTTTGTTTGCTTTGTTAGGGCCTGTTGTTTGATCAGTACCTAGTTAAAGTAAGTAATTGTTAAAAATCGTAACTAATGGTTCAACCTCACAGAACAACATGTGTCAAATATTCGATTATTTTTTCGAATTTCATTAATTAGTTAAGGGAACTACTGATCATTCATCGGGCCCTTAGTGCGCATTTAGGTTATGTAATTCCGCCGATTATGAATAGAGGTGTAAGGTGTGGAAATGGACAGAAATGAAAATAAGTTTTTTAACGCTCAAAAGAACAACTTACAACAACAAATAATTTCAAAAATGTGTAGGACGAATAGATAAGTGAAAATTCAACTTTGGGCGAGTTGTTTTGCGAAGTTAAAAACAAAATATATAAGGAACCAATTTAGCGTGTCTGTGTGAAGTTTCGTAGATTCTAATCGGATGGACAAATTTAAATAGATAGCTACTTTAACTAGGTTATTTTTAAACTAGATTTGATGTTTGGGCCGTTTAATAGTTATTGGCTCTGATATTAGGGGTCCCAGTGGTTTCACGGCTTTTATCTATTGAAGAAGCAAGTAGTTATAATTTTAGGGTAAGCAACGTATTCATAATAAGCCGTGTGGTTGCCGGCTTAGAATAGTGCCAATCCATGTCTTCCCGTGGAAGTCGTAGGAGGCGAGTAAGGGAATAAAGGCTTGTAAGTACGTATTATTAGGCATTGGGCTTATAACCTGTCACTAATATACACTGGTAAATATCTTAGCTTGTTTGTACAAAATATGGTTACAGAATTAACCACAAGTATTTAGAGTTGTTGGTAATTCTGTAGCTCTGCCTACCTCACTCTGGGAATAAAGGCGTGAAGGCGTAACGTAAAAACAAATTCGCAACGTATTCATTATTATAAGACTGAAAATCTTCGTTCCGTTTTCAAACTTGTGTATGAAAAATTTACACAACCGTTTTAATTCTAATTGCAGCCGTTTAACTTGTACAAGCGCGTGCATTCTTAACGGGCCAGCGAGCATGCTCCACGTACGTATGATTAATTCAATGTCATTTATAACGACACAGTTCAAACATGCTCAACATTTTAATTGGCTCGCAATGTACTCCTAGTTGAGATTGTAGAGACCTCGTCGTGGTTGTTCTCTTAGTCATTAGTTTTAGTTTAATGTATTTGACCTTACATTTGTAATATTTTTATTTGTGCTAGTTCTAATGATTTATATTTGTTACTTTTATTACCTTGTAATATAACATAGTTTTAAGTATTATTGTATTTTATGTTTGAAAAAAATTACCTTGTGCTGGAGTTTCTTGCGGCGCGGCGCTTTGTCTCCGCAATTAATCATATGGTCTTGTCTGAAGTGCTAGTAGATTCACTCCATATTACCGACGTGCCATGACGTGACAAACCTTATGTGGCCAATTTACTGTTTTTTTTACTTGTTTTTTTTTATGATGCTGCCTTGAAATTTAATAAAATAAGAACTTCCACACATATGGGAAGTAAAACTACATGAGCAATTCGCATAGCTTCTCGTCCGGCGCTTAGTGAAATATTCCGCCGGTATTTTATAATGAACCGACCCGTGTTGCAGTAATGTTCTAGCATTCTTCGCGCGTTCATTTTTAATAAGCCATGTCAGTATATGTAATAACATAATGTATTGTGGTTTTAGAAGTTTGTTTAACAAGAGACTCAAATAACTATTTTGATAGGGGAAAACCATTCCATTCAAAAATAACAATAACTATTACGTAAATAGACAAAAAACCCCGATATAAGGTGATCCCTAATTTGAGAACTGGTATCTCTACTGGTATACTAATTAGGTAACGTAGTTTTTTTTTTTAAACCGCGTCCACTTCGGTTTATCCGTTTGGGAGTTACAATGCATAATACAGACACACAGATACTCAGTTTCACACGTTACACTTACCTTTATAAATAAAACATACATAGACTAATTTTTGGCGTTAATAAAGTGGCATAACTTCATTAAGCACAAGCTTTTTTTAGGACGTTTATAATAATGAACCAGTGTTCTAATTAAAGGCATACATGAAGCCCAGAACTTGGAGTAAAGTTGCTATAACATTTTGCTGCGTTCAGCTCTGGCATGTTTAAAATCGTGAAATTCCATTATACTATTTAAAAAAAAAGAGTATATTATGTCCTTATTTTAGGACTCTGGGCCACTAATTCATAAATATAAACATTAACTTAGGCCACAAGAACTACAATTCTCAGTACTAAAAATACGTTGGGCCTTACGAGGTTAAGACGAGATCTAGGTGTTAACTAATATAAAGTGTCGAGTTAACAATCACGATGCAGTATTTACTGTGGAAACCTCACAAAATAACAATTCATTTGTATACATTTTGCTTTATTCAAAAGAGGAATTGTAGTTACGAAATTGTTGACAGGAAACTGTTGTGTTTTGTTGGTTATCGTTTAAATGTTTACTTGTACCATTATTATTTTTAGAATCTATCGTGTCGTGTATGCCTGCGAATTAAGCTTTTTTAAATTACAAATATAGAATAAACTTTAAACTTTTATGGTTTACCTAAGTTTTCATAAAATATGACAAAAAAAGAAAATCTCGACGGTTTTATTTGTAACAGTAATCCCCTTAAAATCAGAAAGTAATTTTAAAACGTTATTATTAATAGAACGATCACTACCGCTTTCCGATTAAAACAAAAACACCATGGGAAAAGCTCTACATTTCCACCAAATCCGATCACATTATCGTTTCAAGCTTCATTTACCGCAATCGCTTTTAATTTCATAATGACAATAACATCAGAAAAACTTAATGAGACATACGCCATTACGCATCCAATTTAAATATAAAACCAACTTCATTTTACTGTTGGTGAAATGGTACTTATGGAATCACGTAGAAGTTGTATAGATAGGTAGTGCCGTAGCGCCTCCGATGGGCAGTATGGATAACTTTGTATCGGTGTATTGGCAATTCCATTTAACTTTTGAAATCGGCCCGTCAGGATCGAGCAAATTTAAACATGCGGATAGTTTGATTGCTCCGAGCGAGTTTGATTCAACAGACCGATATATTTGAAAATAGAATAGAGTTGACAGTGTAAATGTTTATATTTATAAAAAAAAACAATATAATTCAACGATTTTGGTTTCACACAATGAAATACATAAAAAGAAGGGGTCTTTCGTCTCCAAAAACGCGCGATACGTGCTATAGCACGTGTGCCGCAAACTGAATCTGCCAAACCACACTTTCAGTCACTGGGTATCTTGACGTTGCCTTCACTTTTAATTTTGCACGTGGCAGTGCATACAAGAGAAAACCTGGACACAACTCCCGGGATAGATGCCCCGCGCAGGCACATGACCCGCAGCGTGCGCGCCGGAAAGTTACCGCTCGTTCCACACAAACTGGCTAAATCCCAGAAACTTATCCACATCATAGGTCCTAAAGTGTACAACCACCTCCCGGATGATATCACCACTACGCAAAGCGCACCACTATTTAAACGTAGGTTTAAAAAATGGCTTGTCGAGCAGGCGTTCTACGACCATAATGAAATGTTTAAGCAAACAACTTAATGTAGGTATTTTATTACCAATTAATATAAATGTATACTATAATACTATAATAATTATAACTGTAAACTGACATGTAATGTATATATAATAATTTGAATTTGAATTTGAATTTGAAGAAGAGACAAGAAAAAGGTTTATTTGGTGCAAAACACAAAACAATAATAATTAAATGAAATACAGTGAGAAATTAATTAGTGTCAGACATATAAAAGCCGTGACGTTGATTTTCAGGACAACCAGACGGAGAGAAAGCGCTGGTCCTTTCACATGTACTGAATAAGAGCGTAGGTATTTGTTAAGTAAGCGAGGAACTGTAAACAAGATTTTCTAAAAAAGAGTTGCCTTTCACAAAATTAGGTACCTTAAGTAACTAACTTGAAAGTCCACTATTGAGAATTATATTTTGAGTAAGTTTGATCTGTAATAGGCTGGCATTATCTTTTATAGCGTGGGATCATTGACATACCCAGAGCCTCCAGAACAGAAATGATGCAGAAATAGAAGAAGAAAAGGAAGAAAGTATAGGTTTGTACGTGTTAGATAGTAAAGGCGACCCACCAATCAATGATTTGGCACAAAATTAATGCTCACACTTCATTAGCACATTGCACTTTTTCATGTTCTTGAATATCAGTAGTGATTGTCATCCATTCAAATATGTATGGAACTGGTTTTGTCTTCTTTAAAGTCCCAATATTAATTTCCGGCCAGTTAATACTTAAAGCCCGATTGCAATAACTATTAAAGTGTTTTAATTATTCGTTCTGATGAAATAAAATAAAAACGAGAAAAATTTAAATACAGAGAAATAATAAATGGTTTTCGTTAGTACTTCAATATAATATAATTTTCGATGTGCTCCTGCTCGCTCGTCGACAATTAACTGATAAACCTTTTAATTCCACTAGTATTGCCACTCTGGAAATTGCCTTGTAAATGCGTTGTACAGGAAGCCTATGTGCCCGGGGCTTTGCAATCGTGATTCTACTTACTCTGAAAGTTCCCTAGTAAATCGGTGAATTATGACGGTAGGATACTATCAACCGTACTTCTTGGTACTACAGGAGCGGTACTTGAATCTGTCTTTTGTTTTTATGTAACGAATACCGCGGAGGTCGTGCATTAAAAACTTATTTATTTTGTATGAGACTTAAAAAAATGAGAAATTATCTAGTTTGTTGGGAAGTAAACATGAAACATATATTATATTTTTAATCACACATAATTATATTTCAATCGATTTGGAAACCAATACGTTTTAAGGCATTTTTATATAATACGCCTTATTTGTTATGAATTTGTGTTTTTTCATGCCCATTGTTTGCTATAAATACTCAAAACCAAAATGCACCAATTGTACTTGGCCTCAAATTGTAAGGTCTAGGATTAAATTCACTGGTTCCATAATAACAAGTATCTTTGTTTAGTTTACTACAATTATATACGTCCGTTAAATGCATTTCAAGCACGCAGTTTCGGTTAGCTTCTCCATTGTTGCCCCTCAAGTATCTCCTGTATAACTTACCCCGCATTGTGCTCGCAGATCCGTCGAATACCCCATTGTTTGCGCCGCACACCGGGCGGTAGATTTTCTATTTACGCAGCTAACAATCGAGTTATTAATTATGTGTAGATTTATTGACAGGATATGTGTGGAAGTTAATTATGGTTCAATAACTATTGTTGTAAAATATATTGTTGTTAAAAGCTCTGTTAAAAGGCGGCTCATTTTACTATTGTTTTGCTACATAGCATTAGCTAGTACCCAGATTAATTTGTTATTGTTTTGAAAAGTTATCTGCTATTAACCTCAAGGTTGTTCTTAACGTTTAAAAATCAAACAAATATTACTTTTGATAAAACAGGATTGCCCAAAAAGTGGTGACACCTATTTCATCGTTTCTTATTGGTTGTTACATAATCTGTGTATCTTGACAAAAACACATTAAAACGAGACATTAAATGGAGAGGGAAGCAGTGATTAAACTAGCATGCGAGTTACCTGATGATGGGATAGAAAATAATCACTACCGCCCATAAACACCGGCAACTCAAGAAGAATTATTGGTCTATTGCCGGCGTTTAGATGAAAAAAAAGCGAAAGAGTTCCTCAAGGCGCTATTCTAGGTCTTAAACTATACATGATCCCCTATGCTAATCAAGCATATTTCATGCATACTCATGCATAGTAAAGACAATGTTTATAGCAGTTATAAAGAAGTATAAAAGTCTATTTATCAATCGTAAATGAATACAGCAGAGCAAATAAGACCAAAGGTTTCATAAAAGACGTGGATTGTTCGTATCGGATAGAATATAATACATAAATAGTTAGTCGACGTGACGCTTGTCATTCACCGAAAAGTGTTACGCAACGATTACGTCATCCGACTTATCCTCAAATTTGGCAACATCTTACTGATATCGTATTCGATCTTTTTATTCATCGCTTTTAAGTCCTATTTGCTTACTTCCTTAAAAATAACATTAAAAAATAATCTATTAGATATTGGTATAAGTATCAATAGGTAGTAATACTACGACCTTTGTTTGCCGTATTAGTTCTAATACAAAACAAATATATTTAGAAATTTAATAGATTTATACGTTATGTATTTCGTAAATTCTATCTAGAATTGTAAATCCGTCGTTAGGTACAACCGGAGCGTACACATTTTCAATAGCGGCGACTTAAAATCCAATATGCAATACGATCTGAATACATTACGGCGTCTGTAACACTTCATAGAATAGACATTTATGGGCGGGCAGAAATGCAAAGTGAAATCTACCCGGCAACGGTGCCAAGTTATATTTCAATGATATTCAGACTTTATGTATTTTCTCCATTTTCTGATGGGTTAGTTTGCATAAGGAAGGCTTTTTTGTTCTACCTAGTTTTGGCTGGAACTTTTGTTAGAGATTGCGATGATGAGAACTGAGAATAAAATCTTCATATTTACCTACAACCACCGTTTTAAGAGGAATTCTGATGTAGCATTGCCACAATTGACATTTCGTGTTACCGACGACAAGTAGATCAAAATACGCAAAGAAATAAAACACAAAATAATGTTTAGGATCAAAGAAATGAACGTGAAAAGAAAAATAGAAGCACGTCCGTAACGTGCGTTATCCAAAGTCAATGTTAGAAAGTTATGTAAAAGAAACACCATTTCTACTAAGAAGATAAAAATTTATCAATAGTTTCATAAAATATTTAAAGGCTTCTCTAAAAACCAAGCTGAAAAAGGAAAAGTACGATTATTATTTGTGAAACGTGACCGCAAAAAGCGAGACGTAGGAAATAACATCATTGTTTACTTGTGTGGAAAAACATTGTTCCCTCAGTGTTTGTATCTAATAGTAACCCTTTTCTTACTCCATCGGGTCACTAAAGCTACGGATGAGACCAAAACAACGTTATTCTGTAGAGACGGGCCCGTCATGTTTCCGGTTTTTGCTCAAATTATTATGCGCGCTCATATCTTTGCATGCGTTGCTTTTTATACGTCGTTGACTGATGATACTGTAGTATTTGTGTCTTTAGACTTAACAGGGTATTTTCATTGTTATCAGATTATATATTTTTAGAAAAAGTATTTATAACCGAATTATGAACATTTATAATCTCTTCCACAGGATTTCGCACGTGTAGATGAATTTTAACGATAAAACGAAGATAACGTATTCATGAGATTATCTGTGATATGTAAATCTCTATCAATACACTCTTAAGCAGTAATAAGAACCGTACCATACGTCTTTAGGGATTCGAACAACATCGATAAGTTGAAAATATAATTTAATTTATACAGCAAGTGTTTATTAACTCTCTTTATTTTTTGTGAAATGGTTTGTTTGCTCGCTACACTCGGCGTGTGACTTGAAACTTTTGACACGGCTAATGGATGACAATGCAACAATGATTTTACCAAAATATAGTTTCATAAGCGGTAGCTCTTGAGTACTGAATCCGAAATTCCAGATCTCTGTCCCTTATCAGCATACAACGGAAATAAATTTGTCAATTTCATTTCCAATTTAGATCTTTATTATTTCTCTGTTCTGCATTTTTATTCATTCCAAGTTAATACATTAATTTAACAAGACTAGCAATTTATTTAGATACCACAACTTTATTTCCTCTCCTTATACCGATACCAACTAATACCTCTTCCCTAGCCCAAGGGGATTAGTTGAAGACGAGTGACAGCCCGAACAATGAGATCAAGTGTCGGAGGACATGTCGCCTTACATCGATCGCAAGCCGAGACGCCGTAATAAGAACCCTCCATTTGCTCTTTATAAGAGTCGGAAGGGCATTGTGTGTTTATATAGAGGCTTACAGTTTCTTATGGCATTTAGAGGGACAACGTGCACACAAGCCACCAGAGGACCTTGCCAAGATGCACTACACTGACTAGCGTTTCTATTCGTTTCGTTTTTAAACCAATCGCCTCACTGGTAAATCACGTGACTTTTCGTATCACGTCATCTATCAGCGGTGATCGGAATAGGTAGTGCAATTTCACGGGATTTCGGTGCGTAAGCTTAGTATGGATATAACTTGCAATCCCGGATTTTCACTTTGAAAAGTTTTAAAGTTTGTGTTTGGTTTAAAATAAATATCAGGGGACATTACATAAATTGACCTAGCCCCACAGTAAGCTCAAAAAGTTATTGATTTATAATTTTGATAATTATTATACTGCTAGTACAAAGTTGGTATCGACGAAATTATGTAGACACTTTAATTTTGACATTCTTGCAAACAAGAAACCTTTTTTAATAATTATCTTATTATTTATAAATATACGAATCCCGGAATCCCGGGTCTTATCCATATTATTTATAATGTTTGAGATCATTCACCCGAAATTGCACTACCGATTCCGATCACTGTCTATCAGTGATGCGATTGGTTTAAAAACTAAACGAATAGAAACTCTAGTTAGCGTAGTGTATCTTGGCAAGAGCCTCTGATGGTAAGTGGAATCTGAGCCCCATGAGCCTTTACAATCTCAAAAACACGTTGCCGAACTTGAGGACCAAGGTGGAATACCTTTATACTAGTTAACTATTATTTCACGCCCTCATTCCCAGAGTGGGGTAAAAATTGTTGATAATTCTGTAACCACATTTCGCACTGATGCAAACACTGATGATAAACCCTTAACGAGCCATTTTAACAAAAAAACTGAAATGCAACTCGTATTCCGATGTCGTAATAAACAAGTATTCGCTACAAAACTAGATCCATTTAAATGTAAAAGAACACTTCCACCGTCAACCTTTGACGTACCCTTATTGCTCGCTCTCGCGCAAAAAACGGCTAGTTCGAAATTTCATTTAGTTTGAAAATAGGTCGCTGGAATACTTAAGGAAATTACTTTCGAATGCAGTTAAAGGCAAGTGGGGGGTTATTCTTGAATGGACGCTATTTAAAGCATTATAAGCGCCAGCAACAGTTTAAACGAATTGCGAGGCGTTTTTAAAATGGTCTGGCTTTCAGTAAAATTAGAGTTTATGGTTTGAGAATTCCGCAGAATCTTGTACGTAAAATTGGTAAGTTGGCTGTTGTTGTTGTAGGAATAGTTCTGGAAACTATCTCTTTATTATTAGCATTATTGGAGCTTATATGACGATGATGATGACCCCGACAAGCCACTGTTTAGTATGAATGTATATGAAGCGTTAGCGTTGTCACTGATGTTGTTAAGCGACGTCGCCTTGCGTCGGTTAGGGCTCTAAATTAATTCTTACTAGGGAATGCCAATAACCGGTTATAACCAGTTATAACCGGTTATTTTCATACATAAACGCTATATAACTGGTTAAATTGCATTCCCTTATTCTTTCTTATAAGTGATTTGCCTGTTGCTAATGCCGTTCGCGGTCGTCAGCATCAGTATACCTTTAGAGGAGAACCGTTACCGTCGACCGCGACCAGGAGAGCTATTGGTTAACGCACTCGCAATCGCAATTGTTTTCATTTTGAAAATCGAAGGCTCGTCTGCATACAAAATGAAAACAATTGTTCCGCTTTGAAGCCGACTGCGATTGCGAGTGCATTAGGCAATAGGCCCACCGGTCGTGATCACAATAGACCGGGGTCAAAACAAAATCCCTACAAACGCTGGGCCCATAGAGTAATTTGCGAGGGATTTGTCCCGAAATATCGTGACGGGCGAAACCGCGATACGCGGCAGCCCCAAATCTATATACTGGCGGTATCTATGTATTAGAGGTAGGTAACCTATTTGTAAGTACTCACTGGTTTCCTTGGTTTCTCGGCTTCGTCCAGGGGTGCGATTTGTGTAACTGTGATGTGTGTGTGAGTGTATGTGTGGTTCACCTCCTGTTACTGGTCCAGGCAGCACCCAATCTTCACGGTCACTACACGCGGCCAAAGCTAGCACTCCACACCGTTCACAATAATCAAAATAATCACTGCGCCAAGGGCCTAAGGGGCCAGCAACACTCGGCGAAGCTTCTAAATTCAAAAACCCTCTTAATCCGGGGTGATTAACACAAATACAATGCAATCAAGTTAATCATCCAAAACGCCGGCCGGCTTTTTACACCTCGTTAGCAAGCAACAAAATAGACAAGTCAAGTTAACCTCACAATCTGTCAAACGTCAAGTTAATAGCACAGACTCGGTGACGTCTGTCACAGATTAAAAATTACTTTCAAATCGGTTCCGAACAACCCCCCGCTCCAGGCAGATCTCGTCTGCCTGTTAATAAATGGGCAGGCGGGCCAAGCTCGCTACAGCTCGTTTCAAAACCGAATCTCCGACCATAACCTCAGCAACTCTGGGAACCCCGTCAGACCCATAAAACAAATTTACAATGCGTCCACGACGCCAATACAAAGGTAACAAATTAGATTCCTTAACCAATACAAGATCTCCAACTTTGGGAGGATCAGTTTTGTCAGTCCACTTAACGCGCTGCTGCAAAATATGCAAGTATTCTAGCGACCAGCGATGCCAGAAGCTCTGGGTCATTTGCTGTAGCAATTCAAAACGAGTTAAGCGGGACGATTTTACTTCCCTGAAGGGGTATTCAGGCAGGGCGTTAAGGGGCTGACCAATCAAGAAATGACCAGGAGTCAATGCTTCTAGATCATTTGGGTCAGACGAGATAGGACAGAGGGGACGCGAGTTGAGGACGGCCTCAATTTTACAAAATACCGTTGCAAGTTCCTCAAACGTTAATATCGTTTCACCAATAACACGGCGGAGATGCGTTTTTGTAATTTTAACAACAGCTTCAAAAATACCACCCCAATGTGGACAAACTGGGGGGTCAAATTGCCACTTAATGCCCATTCGGGACATTGCAAATCTTAAAATATTTTTATCACTATTCAAGTATTGACAAACTTCGTTTAAATAACGATCAGTGCCCTTATAGTTAGTGCCATTATCAGAGCGGATCAAAGATGGCAGTCCACGGCGGGACACGAATCTACTTAGCGTCGCAAGAAACGCTTCCGTGCTGAGGGCACTTACCAGTTCCAAATGAACTGCTTTGGAGGCCAGACAGACAAACACACACAAATATGCCTTGACAGACCGAGCGTTACGAAGCTGAGAGGACTTTACCAAAAAAGGGCCGGCGAAATCCGTGCCCACACAAGCAAATGGCCGGTTCTCCGAAACTCTGTCGGAGGGCAAGTCGCCCATCATCGGCTGCGTGGGTGTGGCCGTCAAACGATAACACGGCATACATTTGAAAATAATGCTACGAATAGTGCGTCTGGCAGACAGAATCCAAAATTCACGCTGCAAGATGGCTACAAGGGCATTGCAGCCCGCGTGCGCGTTAGTAATGTGTCGATCCGACACCAACAAATTCACCAAAGATCCTCCTTTAGGGAGCAACAAAGGATGGCGAGCCCCATAAGGCAAGTTCGAGTTTCGCAGTCGTCCGCCGACTCGAAGCAGACCCGATCCGTCTAGAAATGGATTCAAACGAGCAATGGGACCCTTAACCGTCAATCCTTTTTCAAGACCTTTAATAGTCGATTCGAAATGTTCGGCTTGTACTACACGAACCCAATACATCAAGGCCTCTTGGCGTTCCGAAGGCGACAAAACCGATGTCAAATCTTTATTAGTTGGGTTCCGTCCGTTGCGTATGAGACGCCGGATCCAACCGGTCACACCGATCAATTTTGACAGCGAACTGTACCTGTCCAAAAGAAGATTCAAATCATAACCAGGTTGCGTTTCCACAACGCCAACACGTAAACCTGGCAACGCCTCTGGAGAGGAGAACCGATTCTGGGGCCAGGACGCCTCAGGGTGCGTCAACCAATCTGGTCCCCACCAAAGAGAATGGTTTACAAGTGCAGGAGCCTCGCAGCCTCGCGAAGCGCAGTCAGCGGGGTTCAATTCCCCTGGGACATGTCTCCAGATCAGCGGGGTCACAGAGCTCTGGATCTGTGAGACTCGATTCGCAACGAAAACCTCTAAGTTATGTATGGAGGTGCGGAGCCAACAAAGAACAATCTCACTATCAGTCCACGCAAAAGCATCTGAGATCTCAACTGTACGACCCAATGTATCACAAACATGATTGAGGAGTCTAGTAAGGAGGGTTGCTCCGGACAATTCCAATTTAGGAATAGTTAACCTAGTCCTGATAGGAGCCACCTTACTCTTAGCCATCACCAAATGAAGCCCTACGTGCCCGGATTGACTAATAGTCCGCAAGAATACCACGGCCGCGTAGCCTCGTTCGGACGCGTCACAAAACCCGTGGAGACTAGCTCTACATTTGCCGAACGGCAGAAAAAGTCTGGGCAAAGAAATCCGGTTCACGTCCGGAAGTGCAGAAACAATCGAACGCCATTCCCTCAACAATTCTCCCTGGAGGGGGTCGTCCCAAGTAGCTTCCGCAATCCACAACTTCTGCAGAAAACACTTAGCCAGAAAAATTACAGGTGTGATCCATCCATTAGGATCGAAGGTCCGAGCAACAGTCGATAAGACCGAGCGCTTCGTCCAGGTCTTAGGGGAATCCAACTTAACCCGATAAGTGAAGACATCCTGGACGGGCTGGTACTGTATGCCAAGGACCGCAATCAAATTGGGGTTGTCAGCATCTTCAAACAGGAGAGGATCTTGTTGATGTTCCACCGGGAGGTCAGTCAACACGTCGGGGCAGTTTGACAACCACTTACGCAATTCGTAACCTCCTGACTTCAGGATAGCAATCAACTCATCCCGTAAAATCAAAGCCTCTGTAACGGTGGATGCCCCAGTGCACACATCATCGACATACACTGAATCCTGCAAGATGGCCGCCGCACGAGGATAGTTCAATCGTTCACGATGAGCCAACTCCAACAAAGTCCGGATTGCAATATATGGACTGGATTTAAGTCCGTACGTGGTAGTGTTCAACTCGTACACTCGCATCGGATCACAAGGTCGCTCACGCCACAAAATCAACTGATAACGCCGGTCATCTCGGTGCACCACCGATTGTCTGAACATCATTCGGATGTCAGCCACAAAAACAATTTGATGACGGCGGAAGTTGGTGAGGATATCCGAAATGTCCCTGTGCAGTTTGGGACCGGAGTGCAAACACTGGTTCAAAGAAACCCCATTTGACGTAGGGGCCGAACCGTCAAAAACTACTCTAATCTTGCCACCGGGAGTCTTCAAAACCGCATGATGAGGCAAGAAGTAGTGCTCGAGCGAACGCCAATCAATAGCTGAGGGTGACATATGTCTTAAAGCCTCGTACTCGCGCATAAATTCAATGTACTTACTACGAAAATCCGAATCCCTCTTCATTCGGCGCTCCATGGACAACAACCTTTTTTCCGCTAAGGCATGAGAGTGACCGAGAGGGGGGCGTGCTGCCCTAAAAGGCAACCGAGTGACAAAACGACCATCAGCGAGGCGACCAGTATTATTCTGGTAGGACAATTCGCACTCCTGTTCCGCTGGATCGACTCTGGGAGCCTGGGGGGGCTCCTCGACCTCCCAGAAACGCTGGACAGCGTCAGAGAGTGAGAGCCCTACTGCAACAATTTGGTCTTCAACCCGTGGGACCGAACCCCTCAAAACGGGACCGAGAAAACTGAAACCAAAAATAGTTTGCAAAGCAATTAGACCGTATGGTTGCAAAACCCGCTTTTCCCCGGACAAGATCAAACCCAACACATCAACACCCAGGAGCAGGTCGATGGGTCCAGGTACAAACCACTGAGGGTCAGCGGGAGTCAATTCCGACACCAATTTCACCACGGCAGGGGAGATAGCCACCTGCGGGTTTGTGCCCAAAATATCATTCAATACAACGGCCTTGGTCACAATAGTTGGCCCACTATTGACAGGCGTAAAACAAACTTCAATTTCTCCCCTTGGACCCTCTACCTGAACGCCACCGACACCGTGGATGACGACAGGGTAGGGTCCGCATGGGATGCCCAATCTCTTCACCAAAAAGGACGACGCAAGACAGCCCTGGGCACCCGAATCCAAAAGGGCACGAACCAACAAAGAGTTACCCTTCGGGCCCCAGACCCTGACACAAACAGTTGGGAGAAGAACTGTCTCAGGGCGGGCGGCTGTAGTGGAAGAGAGAGTGGCAACTACCTATTGGGGGCAACCCTCATCGGGTTGCCGACAACCCTCATAGGAGTCGTCTTGACGAGCAGGCAAAGCCCAATTCGACCGCAGATAGTGTTCCACCGGTACAACCGGGCGACTCCCCGGGTAGTAGCCTATCGTGCGGCCGAACTGGGGCGGGCGGCGCTCCAAACGTGGTCGCTCGCAAAGTGGTGGGGAAAACCTGGGAGGCGTGGTGCGGCGCCGAACCGCTGCAAACCTCTCCTGCCGTCGAGGAGAGGGGGGAGGGGTTCCCCCGCCCGTGGGCGGCGAGACCTGACAATCCTCCTCTTGGGGTTGGTGGGGGTGAGAACCCCCGCCCGTGGGGGCGCGTCCAGCACCATCATCCCGATCAACCCCGTTTCGGTTGGCACACAACAGCGGGTGGTGCTTCCCACGGCAGTACGGGCAAGGCTCCGGCCTAGAACAGTCCCGCTGCAAATGTTGCCCCAAACATGAATAGCACCACCGGCGATCATTCGCAATTCCGCGCCGATCCTTGACCTTTCTGTGGAGGAATCGAGGGCACGCTGAAACAAAATGATCATCAGCATTGCAATAGGCACAGCTGCGAGAAACTTGAGCCGTCGCAAATCTAGGTGCCGGGCGGCGTGGCTCCACCACCCCTCGGGTAGGGGGGCGAGCAACAACACGTCGCTGCACCGGAGGAGGCCCCTCTGGGGCCCGCGGGGAGCCGTCAACACCAGCGTTGTCCAACAGGCGGCACTCCTCATCCAAGAATGTCAGCAGGTCCCCAAACAGCGGTAATTGTGTGGCACTGTCACCACCATGCTTTTGTTCAAAACGGACTTTTAAGTCCGTAGGCAAGCGCGACAAAACGATATGCAACAACATAAATGACCACTCGTCCACAGGCAGACCAAGGCGCCTCAACGCATTCAAGGCGATCACCATTGGATTTACCAGATCCCTTCTCAAGGTGGCAACCCTATGTATATGAGGAAGCCCCAAAATCTGAGCCACATGGGTATCCGCCAAACGTCGAATGTTGGCATATCGTTTAACCAAAAGTTCCCTTGCCGTGGGATAATTTTGGTCTGTGACCTCCAAATGGGAGACAATACCTAGGGCCTCTCCCTTTAGTGTGGAGAACAAGTAGGCCAACTTTTGACTAGGTGCCAAGTCATTCCGAGCATCTACCAGACTGGTGAACAGATCATGGTAGGCGGTCCAACATTTCAAATCCCCATCAAAATGGGGCAAGTCCAAAGTGGGCAAACGCCCAAGGAGCGCGAGTGGTGGAGGGGATCGTGTCTCCACAGTCAAAGCACCCTGCTGTACCTTGCTAGCAGCCTGAACAACACTATGCGACAACTCATAAAATTGTGTGATGTCTGTCTCAATCATATCATCTACCTTTTCACCTAAGGCCAAAAGCTCCATATAGCAGTTTTGGACTATTTCACCCCGGGCTGGTAACTCAGCTGATCTTGCCAGAAGGGCATCGATTCGGTCAGGTCGGTCAATCAGTTGAACCACTGAGGACAACCATCTCAATTCCGCCCTGATCTTGGCTGCCAACCTTGCCATGTTTACAGGGTAACAAACAAAGAAACAACACAATAAGACCCAGGTAAATAATTAACTTTAAACTATATTGTTTGAGAATACAAACCACAAAATAATATAATTTAATTTAATATTCACTACTGAACCCTGCAAAAGGTTGTTTGCAGATCCCTAATCCAATTAATATTCTATGAAGAATATATATGATTTATTTTTAAATATAATTTTAATTATATTGTTCAATACAGAACCCTAAAAATAATTCAAATTATATTGTTCAATACAGAACCCCAAAAATAATTCAAATTATGTTGTTCAATACAGAACCCCAAAAATAATTCAAACTATATTGTTCACTATTCTCATTAGATTGAGCACAATAAAAAGGTGAGATAATTATCTCCACAACAATTTATAAAACCAAGTATATAGTTTCAACACTTTCAATAAACAAAATAGCTGACCTATTATATAACCTTTTTATCAGCGGTAACTAGTCTTTTACAAATTAAACAATTACAATTAATTACAATGAATCACAAGGTGAGATTATATCTCCTCAACAACCCTTATCAAGTTAAACCTAGTTCCACTGTGGGTCAAACAAATAAAACCTACCAGCACAGTCGGGAACTAATACCTAACCAAAGTAAACAATTCAACAATTGGTTATAACAAAACCCAAGACAAAGTTAGGTATTTAGTCAGTTTGACTGCTTATACATAAATTCAACCAAAAATGTGGTTTTTAAAACCGCGCTCTGCTACCAAAACGTGATCACAATAGACCGGGGTCAAAACAAAATCCCTACAAACGCTGGGCCCATAGAGTAATTTGCGAGGGATTTGTCCCGAAATATCGTGACGGGCGAAACCGCGATACGCGGCAGCCCCAAATCTATATACTGGCGGTATCTATGTATTAGAGGTAGGTAACCTATTTGTAAGTACTCACTGGTTTCCTTGGTTTCTCGGCTTCGTCCAGGGGTGCGATTTGTGTAACTGTGATGTGTGTGTGAGTGTATGTGTGGTTCACCTCCTGTTACTGGTCCAGGCAGCACCCAATCTTCACGGTCACTACACGCGGCCAAAGCTAGCACTCCACACCGTTCACAATAATCAAAATAATCACTGCGCCAAGGGCCTAAGGGGCCAGCAACACTCGGCGAAGCTTCTAAATTCAAAAACCCTCTTAATCCGGGGTGATTAACACAAATACAATGCAATCAAGTTAATCATCCAAAACGCCGGCCGGCTTTTTACACCTCGTTAGCAAGCAACAAAATAGACAAGTCAAGTTAACCTCACAATCTGTCAAACGTCAAGTTAATAGCACAGACTCGGTGACGTCTGTCACAGATTAAAAATTACTTTCAAATCGGTTCCGAACAGGTCGCTTCATCGGTCAGTGCCAGTGTATCAAAGTTAGTTATTCATACAGAGAATATAGGTAATGTGAAAGCGTATCGTATTTGAAGCATACGAGATAGAGATTTGTTAAATTGTTCGGGATTAACATAGGTGTCCGAGGTCGTACGGTAAGTTACGTCAACCTTTTACATTGTATTTGATTTGGGCAGTTGTTAACGAGCGGGGAATACATGTATCTAGGCAGTGTATTTATTAGTTTACTAGCGACCCGCCCTCGCTTTGCTTCGGTTTATGTGAGTATGATAATATAGTCTAAAGCCTTCCTCGACAAATGGGTTAACTAACACTGAAATAATTTTTCAAATCGGACCAGTAGTTCCTGAGATTAGCGCGTTCAAGGAAACAAACAAACAAACAAACAAATAAACAAACTCTTCAGCTTTATAATATTAGCATAGATATAGATTTTATTACATAACATGATTCACGTCACTTTCACGTTTCTATTAATCGTCAAAGATTTCTATACTCGTAGACAGATAAAAAGTAAATCCTGACACAATACACAAACATGAAGTTTCT
This sequence comes from Acleris laterana, assembly GCA_963966035.1. Taxonomy (NCBI): domain Eukaryota; kingdom Metazoa; phylum Arthropoda; class Insecta; order Lepidoptera; family Tortricidae; genus Acleris; species Acleris laterana. Next base: position 16,516,562 of record OZ014455.1, on the reverse strand, counting down.
GAATATTGATAATGTTGACTTGACAGCGGTAAACACAATGACAGTTTTATTTCTATCCACTATAATTTTTTTAATACTTCATGATTGCGCAATTTGTCAGGTTAACCTCTTGTGCATAGTTGTTATTTAAGACTGCGCCGAGCAAACTCCGAGCGTCCAGTGGCGCCCTCATTACTATTATTGTGTTTTCTAATTAACTAAAGAATTTCCTTAGAATCAGACGAAACGTGTTTGTAGTGCAAGTAAAAACACAATTTATGGGATACGTAACAAACTTAAATAACAATTACCCTTTGAGTAGTCAGCTTAACGGGAAAAGGTGGCCACTTTTTTCCGTTAAATTGATAACTCGAAGGTGAATTGTCATTAAACTATGTACAAAAACATTTTGTTCAATTTCAAGAAAATACTTTAGTTTATTAGAAAACACAATAAAAGTAATGAGGGCGCCACTGTACATCCGGCGTACCTACGCTCGGCGTAGTCTTAACAACAGACGCAAACGACCGCACAAAACCAAGCTTTTTAGCACAAGACGCAAGGGTAGTTAACTGAATTTCATATCTTAAGTATCACCTAGGTAATAACACAGGTCTTCCGCGGCTCATAAAGGCGTCTCAGATAATGTCGCCGCGACAAATGGGCACCGAGCAGCCGTTAGCTGCATAATGTTGGCCAACATGATATAGAATATTAAGTTGCACAGTTTACGGCTTTGCCGACAATGTGGCCTGGGAGATTTGGTTTGATTAATGATGTCTATTTGACGCTTGAGAATGTTTTGCAATTATTTATGAAATTAATACGAAAATCTGGCAATTTTTGGCTAAAACATATTCAGACGGTATTTTTTAATCTAAAAAATCATGTTTACTAAATTTATTTTTTAATGGTAATTAAATCTTACCTACAACTGTACCACATGGTTGATTAACCTCACTGTAGATAAAAATATATTCCATATATTCTATGGGTATCCCAATGATGTATTATGAATTATTAATTATTAATCAATTACATTAATTACAAAGGAATATAGTCTATGTCAATTGTATCAATTGGTCTGGACAGCAAACACAACAGCGCTGACTTTAATGCCAGCATTACGCTGAGTTGGGACCATTTCGTGGCTACTTTCTTCTTGTATTTGTTAATCTGTTCTTTGTTATGCATGTCACGAATAAATGATTTTCTTTCTTTCTTTCTTTCTTTCTTTCAAACATGTTGTCCACTCTGTATTATTTATCTTAGTCCTGGCGCCCCCATGTTGTTTTAAAAATATGTAAACAAGTAATAACTGTTTATTAAGAAATGAATCTCGTGACACAGGCTTGACCCAGTGCAAGGTTTATTGTTACCTTATTTTTTTCATTTTTACCATTTCCATCTAAGCCGACCACGTTCATTATTATAATGGACATCCATACATGCCTTGATTGTACAGTCAAGGGCAAAAATATGTATACACTTTAGTACCTTGTCTATCTTCGTTATATTTGAACTGCCATATATGAACTGTCACAGTGGTTAAAGTGACAAGGTACTAAAGTGTATACATATTTTTGCCCTTGACTGTACCAATATCTGAAACGACTGTTTTTCTCGTAATAATGTTATTTTGCAACAGAAGCCGCACGAAAAGTTAAAGTTTACTCAAAGGCTCACAAAGTAGATGCTAACTTGAAATAGGCTCAAAGAAGCACTTAACTTTTGATTTGTTCAAGAACCTGCTTATAAATAAGTGGCTGTCATGAGACGACCGCCGAAGCGAGTCTCCTTACATTAGTTTAGTCTACAGGGTGTTTGGCAGTCGGGTGTAGGGGTTTTAAGGGATGATAGTAAGGGTCATTCTGAACATTTTTGACCACATTTACTATTATGCTAATTTTCACGGTTTCCGAGATATTGATCATTTTAATAGGATTTTTTGTAATTTTTCCTTATAACCGTGATACGAAAAACCCCTTAATTCAAGTATTAATTAAAAAAAAAAACAGGGTTTTCTTGCATGATTTGAATCACTATGAAATAAGGAAGTTTTAAAGCTACATGGCATTTTTTTTCTTTACAACTTTTTGAGTAAACGCGCAAGAGTTACTTTCTCCATACTAAGAGAACCCCGCGTTTGTTTTTCACCAAGTATGGAAAAATCAATTTTGCGAGGTTACTCAAAAAGTTGTAAGGAAAAAAAATGGCATGTAGCTTTAAAAAATCCTTATTTCATAGTGATTTAAGTCATGCAAGAAAACATTGTTTTTTTTTTAAATTAATACTTGAATTAAGTGGTTTTTCGTATCACGGACATAAGGAAAAATGACAAAAAATCCTATTAAAATGATCAATATCTCGGAAACCGTGAAACTTAGCATAATAGTAAATGTGGTCAAAAATGTTCAGAATGACCATTACTATCATCCCTTAAAACCCCTACACCCGACTGCCAAACACCCTGTACATAAAGTAAACCTCAAAACTTAAAAGTTATTTGAGTGTTGATTCGTTTGATACGACGTTGATAATATTCCTTACATTTACTTTTTATAAAATAAAGAAATAAAATAAGTGTATGTATTTTAACACTTTATTCCACAAACAAAAGACGACAACGACTACAATGTCGAAAAAATATAAAGACAGGAAAAAGTATGTTATCACTCAAGTTTATCTACGGCCGAACTAAGCAGACAACTTTTTCTATAGCTAGGTACTAGACACCGATAAGTGAGCCTGTCGTCCTTATAATTTTTATTTGCTATGATCATTGTTGACATAATTATTGATAGTCATAATTTTTATATAGATGGAACCGAAAACTTTTGATCTAATCCTAAATATCTAACGTATAGTTAAAGCTAGGTTAGGTTAGTTTTGATTTATAAAAATCCTGAATATGACCTGGAACACATTATGGTGTCTATTATAAGGTCTATTCTTAATCGTCATTTGTTCTAATGGATCGTTACTCCGAACTTTCGCATTCCTTTTTACAATATGAAGTCTGATTGCCGCCATATTGAATTTTGATGACTGTCATATCTTTTGTGACTCCCACAAGATTAAGACAAATCAATTAACATAAGAATCATTAAATCGGTCCACGCCTTTAGTTTCTAGATCTCCACAAAGAAAAACGTACATACAAATAAATAAACATAATAAAGGCTGATTAACACATCACCCTCCTCCTACGCACATAAAACTATTTTAAAGACCAGCTTACTATCTAAATAAAAAATCCTCAACAACTCAACTTAACCCACACAACGGCTGCAGGCTAACGTGAACCCAACTAGCTCCTACTAGTAGGTAATAAATTTTACACGGCTGTAAATAGCATTTTTGCCATTGTTCTAGAAGTGCCGCTGTGCTGCAATAACCGTTACCGAAGTCCGGGCGCGCTTCGGCGGCCGACGCGCGCGTAGTCGCCGTGGAAGTGCCAATTCGATATTATTTAGTGACTTAAAATGTAAGTCGTTACTTTAAGTGGGTGGAACTGGGTCGTTCTAATAACAGTGATTTTTGATTAGGACATTTTCTACATTTTTTTTAAGGCTAAAAAATCTCATCGTTTGTCACAAATTAGACTTAAGTTTTGAGATGCATTATGAGAGAATCTAAAAAATATAAAACTGTGAGGGTTTGGTTGGTCAGAAAATTGGATCGATGTTGATGTGCTTAGTAATAATTATAATATGTTTTGTCAAGAACAGACTTTGGGTTTTCTGTCAAAATTTAAACTAATTTAAACCATCAACTAGCCACTATTTGCCTGATCTTTGTAATATCTTTGTGGTTATTCTTAGGATAAATACTGAAATAATTTAATTAATCCTCAAATTTTGTTAAAAGGAGATATTTTTGTAAGATGACACCACGCGTTGATTTACCAAGTGTTCATTTACCTTTACCCCCTTACTTATAAACATGGAATAAGCTTGGAATAGTTTATGCCATGCTTTGTCACTTTCTGTCAGATGCAAATGTCACAATTACAGATATGGACAAAGCATGGCATAAACTATTCAATGCTTATTCCACGTTTATAAGTAAGGGGGTTATAGTTATTTGTATAGTATAATAAAGAGTATTTTATTTTACCTTCCTGGACTTAACAGTACCTATCTTAAGGTGCAGTCATACTAGCAACTTGTCATGGTAAATTCTAACCTACAGTCTTTGAACTTCTCATTGTATCGAAAAGTACTGAATATGCAACTGCACCTTAACGACTATCAAATAAAGCGAGTTATCACAACGCGGAATGTAGCAAAGGAATCTAGTCCCCAGTCAATACCCCTTGTCGCATCTAGCGCTAGTAAACCCTGCAGCTGCAGCCAGCGGCTGCTCGCGGCGATTACATTACGCTGAGCGTTATGCGAGCAAATGCCACTAGTGACCTGCCGAGCTGCTTTCTTGCTAGAAAAGGAGTCGCCTTTTAACGGAATATGCACAGTGCACACGCTTTTCTGTGCGAAGCGGACTAGTAGGTTATTAAAACAGGCTAATATTAAAAAAATACAAGTCTCATCATGTTAAGATGTTTGTTGTTTATACGTATAAACTGCTGGATTGATTACAATGAAATATACTATGATATAATGTCTTGGGTTTGAACATACAGTATTTTTTAACTCCCGACGCAAAAAGAGGTGTTATTAGTTTGACCACTATGTGTCTGTCTGGCACCATATCTCTTAAACAGGTGAACCGATTTGAATGCGGTTTATTTTATTTGAAAGCAGGTTTCTTAACGGTGGTTTTTAGCTAGGTTTATTAAAAAACAGTTGGACCGTTTAAGAGATATCCACTCTGAAAGGGGTCATCATTATGTCAGGTGTTTTTATCTCTCTATTAGGTTATATGTTAATGCTGTTGGTAGTTGGAGTAACGAGAAAAGTGCTCTACCATGTCGGTAGATAATAAAAAATCCGAGAAAAAAAAATGTTTTGTGTGAAATAGTGATTCGACTTTAAAATTCGAAAAACAGTAATTGCATTCAACGATTACAAGAATCGAGGTCCGTGTTAACTCTTCTTCCTCGAAATAATTCAAATATATGTGAATAAAGTGTAATGCATATTTCCAATACAATAAACACAATCACGTTAGTTTGTGTTATTCGAATAAGCCTATAAATATGTTTCTACCATGAATTTTTTTTTTTATAATGTTAGGTGCTGTAATTGACGAAAGAGATAAACAGATCGAAAGTGAGTGGAAGAGTAGAAAGGAGCCTCCCTAGGCGTACTTTTTCGAATCAAATCGGAGAAATACAAGAAAAGGGCCGCATCTAGGTACCGAAACCGACGTACGTGCATGACTCGATGTATGAATGTGGAAAAAGCGAAAAAAAAATGACAAGATCGTACCAAGTGGAAAGAAGTGGTCTCTCCCTTTGGGAAACAGGCATGATTTAATGTATGTGTGTGTGTGTAGGTCCTTTTATTGTGGCAACAGTATGGCTCTAAATGAGTTAGACGTCTTTGCTCCTTGCGTCTCGCAACGGATCGCAGCGTGGCCGTTACCAGACGTGACGTGTTCGTCACTTAAACTGCCTGTCACGTCGGCCGTGACGAGACGTCTCGTGAAACTCGCGCAGTTTAGCCCGCGAGCTGCGAACGAGCGTTGCAAATGTTGTATGCAAGTGCCTTTACAGTGTAGCAAGTTTACTGCTAGAGCAAAAATAGATGAAAAAGTTTATTTTTGCTCTAGCGAAGAAAATTATTATGCAAGATTTGAAAATGATGTTTAATAATTTAACTAAGATTTTTTTCGTTTGAAACTGTTTCAAATACAATAGTTTTAATGTGAAATCTTATATACAACCTTAAATAAAGCCAAAAATAAAGTTAACAGTAGTAAGTGGTTCTCTCAGACAATCTGAATTGGAATAATATTTGAACAGAAGGATAGACTGTAGGTATAAGGGTAATAGGGTTGCAATTCTAGAGTAATTATTTCATTTTCATTTAAAAATAATAAAGTCGTAAAGTTCTGCAACCATTTTCATACTTTGTCGATGAACCTCTTCAAAAGGGTTTACTTTGCTACAATACAAAATATTTATATTTATTAAAAAAATACGGTTCTTCCCTTTTCAAATTACGGCTTTAATTTTGTGTTCCACGGTAACTAATTTTCAGACAAACATTATAAATATACTCTTTAATTATTTATTCTACACGCAATTCGATTTATTTCCTGTTATATCACGTGTCTTAAATTACCTTCTGTCTCACCAATTTCGTCAGAAACATACCTGTAACAAATAAAACCATACTTTGAGTCAACATTTCGGTGAAATTACTAATAAGAGTAACAGAACTCAAAGTTAGAATTCTTTACAAACTAATTACTTCACATTAAATAGGAGTCGAAGAAGACGTTCATTTAACTCCTTTGAAGTTTTCTGAAAATATTAACTAAGAAAATTATTTGTTAATTAATTTGTGATCATTTATGAAATATTGTTCGATTTTAACTTAAATAGACACATGAAAACTAGTTAAAATATTGAAAATAAATTTTACAATCGACAGTAAAACGTTTTTACTGTCTTTTTTACAGGCAGTATTAAAAAAGTTGTTGGAATGGGGGGTATTAAGGTTTGCTTCCATTTGGTCCATCTGGTGCACATGTAATAGTGTTTCATAAACCTAAATTCAGTAAAGTTCGATTTTTACGGTGCATAGTGCTGCAGCATGAAATACTAGAAAAATATGAGATCACAAAATCACAGTATAAACAGTAGTTCATCTTCACTCAAACGTATATCGCGCGGCTTGCATGGGTGCATGACAGTATTGTCTCGACCGTACGCGCCGCGAGGCACCACAAGCAAACTCAACAGACCGCACCAAGCCGGTTTAGTCAAGGAAGGGCCGTCACCGCGTTAGGTTGTGTGCGTATTAAGTGTCGAGCTACGCGCATTAGAGCAAGATGCTTAAAAAATATGGAATATATAATAAGCACTCGACGCAACCAAATCTATGGCGACTTGCGGGTAACCTATCGATGTTTCGATATCTGTCATTAACCTATAATTTTTCTCTGCACCCATATTTTTTTCGAAATGTTCAAAGATATAATAAAAATACAGGAAAGTTAAAAGGTTTCAGAGAAAAACGATTTTTGGACAAATGAAGATTTCGGAGAAACGAAACAACGGACAAAAGTTTTTCGAAGTTAAGATAGATACCCCAGCCTACGACAACCCTATACATTTTCGATAATGATAACATTCCCGCGATGCATCTTGTCGAGGGCCACTGCTGTGAAAATAGTAATCGCAATTATGTCAAAGGTGTTTTTATCTATTAAATTATAAGTATAAAATATGCAACACGGGACAGAGATATGACGTGCTCTCTCTATCCCATTACTGACTTGAACTGCCTCGAACTAGAAATATCTTTCATTTTGCTGACTAGTGGACACTCCTCAATATCGGCGTGCAGTCGTCGGGGTGGGTTTTATCCCGGGACTTTATGGGGTTATCGCCACGGGATAGATGAAATGCGCGGGACCGCTAGACTTTACGTGACGTCCTAGTAAAAGCTGGGGTTAAGTGCGGGGGAAAAATTCGAAAGATTTTAATTTTGACGGTTGAAGTTTGACGTAAAATAAAGGGGAATAAAGGCTTGTAGTATTGTTAGGCGATGGGCTTGCAACCTGTCACTAATACACTGGTAAACATCTTAGCGTAATTATGCAAAATGTGGTTACATAATTATAAACAAGTTTTTAAAGTTGTTGGTAATTCTGTACCTCTTCTGAACGGTATGTATGGTCACGAGCGTTAATCTGGTGACCCATTCAAGACAAATATGCTTGAAGTCGTCAACGTCATTAGAGATGTCAAGTCATTTGTAACTTTTAGGAAACTCAACCTTATTGTTGTAGAATGTCAGATTGACTTTGGACCTAAGGTAGGTACCAAATTTAATCTGGTTACTGTATGTGTATGTAGGTATGTAAGTTTAACATGTGGCAGAAATTGTGAATAATAAGGCGTGTCACACCGCTACAGTGCTTCTATTTTCTTAATGTAGTTCGGCAATCTTCGTTTTTGTATGAAACGCGGGAGACAAACATGGTTTACTAATGTTTCGCCGAAAATTATTTAGCAAATTCTTAACTCGCCAAACTACGTATCCCATATTTTTATTTGGTCAAATTTTTATTTCCCAACTCAACGTTTCGCACTGATATCATTTCCCAACTAATGATTTGATAAATTATTGTTAGACAAAATATTACCTGGGTTTTTTTTAAGATGTCAATTATGTTTTCGTCAAATGTATTGATTGGCATCTCTAGGAGCAGTTTAGTTTTTAGGGTCATAAAAAAAATAACCATAACCTACCTATCTCTGGGAGCAGTTTCGTTTTACGGGTCATTAAAAAAAAATAACCCTAACCTACCTATCTCTGGGAGCAGTTTCGTTTTTAATCCAATTTATATTTGTTTCAGACAAGTTGTAGCTCAAGGTTACGCAAAAAAATACGTAGCTGATATAACTTTCAATAAACAAGTAACAATATTACAATATGTTACAATATGTTATTTGCCTTAGCAAATCATTTGCTACAATCAAACGCAAACGCAATCTATAGCAAGAGTGCATTTGTTATGGCGATACGTATTTTTAATAGTCTTCCTCAAGAATTAAAAATGCTTGAGGGACATCAATTTAAGGTTAAACTGAAGAAGTGGCTGTATGACAATGTTTTTTATACTTTAAATGATTTTTTTTTGTACGCTGACAATTATAAATAATAGTCACTCCACTTTAGGTTATGTATTTACTCATACATTCATAACATTTTATGTTTTAACTCTAAGCCAAAATGATATTGTATGCCTGGAATGGGCAACTGTTGGAACCATAATATTTTTGTAAACCATCCATTTATACACAGTTCACAATAAATATTTTCTTATTCTTATTCTTATTCTTATTCTTACACAATTATTTACCACATAAAATTTGACGTAATAAAATTTTGCAATATAAAAATGTAGCGAAATAAAAAAATTACGAAGTAAAATTATGCCAGGGATTGATTTGCTAAATAAAACTTCGGCGATAAGTTGATTGCTAAATGAAATTTGACGAAACATAATTCGGCAAAAATGCAGTACACCGACAAACATACTGTCAGTTGCGAGTGCAAGAGTGAACGCGATAGCCAGAAGCTGGAAGCACTCTATAAACTTTTTTAATATATCTGTAGGTTGTAAAAATTATGGTGTGTAGCGCGGTAGTTACTTATTCATTTAGGATCTCACTGTGTCACTAGTAACATTTTTTTGTGTTACCTTGTCCGAAACTGTAAGTCACTAAACTGAAAACTTGTACACATACAAATATAAACCGCGCGCTAGGATTATAATTTTTTAAATTTAAATTAGCTAAGCACGTTGTTTTCAGGCACATTATACTGTACTAATCCTACTGTGGTTCATCTTAACGACAAACCCCTAAGAACTTATTTATTAGCCGAAACCAAATCCATTTTCAGTTCTCAAAACTGTAATATTTCATAATCAACACCCATTTAAACTTTCCTCACTGACAGTTTAATCGAATAAAAACCTCTTCACATTTCTAAACCTAAAAATAAGCCTCGAATATCATTTTCAAACGACAATTGTCGTCCTGAGCGACGACGCGCGTCTCGTCGCCGGTATTGTCATATTCGATCGCGATAGCACGTTCAATGTATTCCAAACTAGAAAACTAAACAATGGTCTAGATTTTGTGAAATGTAGTGTAACCGAGATAGTGGATATGACATGTGGGGGAAGGGAATTGCTGGAACAGTGGATTGTGAATTACATCTGGGTTGGCTTTGAATGGATTGAGGATTAATATGTGATGGGAGGAATTAGAGCTGCACTAGCGTTTTTGATTAAATTTAAGTACTCAGAGTCCGTTTTTTTAGTTTCTGAATTAATGTCGGAGTCTGTTAGCAATTCAGCAAAAGGGTGTATGCGCTGTCAAATCCCACAAGCTCCAATCGTCGCAAGGTTAAGAGATTATATTTTTAGAGTTTTGAGAACTTTCAAACTGGGCACACGTCTCAAGGATCGTAAGTTTTTAAACTGATGTAGAAAAATTCAAAAATTCAAAAACAAATCAGTTGGATGTTTGGAACTATTACGGACATAAAGTCAAAAGGTTAAATTTGTGTAATAAAGTTGCCTCATCATAATTATATCCATATTGATAACTACTGTTAAGTTGTCAGCGATGAAGATCAGGATGGACCCTGCACCAGGTCCTACTACCCAACCTAAGCTACCCTACCCTACTAAAAGTATCGGTTAAACAATAAGTGACAGCGCTAAGGTTAAAAGTAATACAGGTGAATTTTTTATTCGTTTGTTGTACATCGTACTTAAAAAAACAACCCCAAAACGCTTAATATTAATAAATGCTGTCAAAGATATCAATTTCAGCTTAATTGCGCACATTTCACTGCGCTATTAAATCAACCGTCAGTTCAACAGCGTCGGCGACATCCATTCATTTGCGCCGACGTCACACCGACGTTTTTGACGCGACCAAATTGCGCTGTCATCCGACGCACCGACCGACCGAATGACAATTAACTTTTCAAATTTGCCGGTTAAATTGATATTTTACAGTGACGCCGTTTTAATGGCTGTTCGGTGTTTAGTTGATGGTGCTAACTATTTGTAACTGGCTTTTGTTGGAGTATAAAGGCGTAAAGCCCGTGTTGCACGGTCAAGCTGTCATGTGTCGTGTGTACATAGATCAGTAAATTTGATCGTTGGTTAAATATTACTATCAGGAGGGCTAGCACTAGTTGTCCGCGACTTGTTTGTCACTCAGGACAGCTAGCACATGTTATTCGCAACTTGTTTGTCGCTCGGATCTCCCTTTCTATCTAGTCTGTAACGATAGAGACGCACTGAGAGACTGCTGATCTCCCATTCTATGTAGACTACAACGACTGAGTGACAAGTTATCCGTACAGTATGTCCATAGATCAGATTTTCCTACATTTTCCTAGATGAAAAATAGAATGATATTAAATGATAATGATAATTAATGCTTTACTTCGATAATAGATCTGCCATTATTTTTTTCCTTATCATGTAAAAATGGCGAATATCCAATCATCGTTACCAACTTTCCAATTAATAACATTTTTGCAGAATTTGACTCGTTTGATACCTGGAACATTCCATGTGACATAAAAAATAAATATAATATCCGACATCCGATCTGCTATGCATCTGACTACTTACAACAAAATTATGACTCAAAAGAATAAAGTGATACCTACCTAAAACTGAAATTGATTCTAGTTAGAAAGCTATTTCAACTTTTGCCTGGTTTGCACGATCCAACACTGCTACCACTTTCCATCCTGAGACACTGACCTCGGCTAACATCATGTCGACCGTTTGCGACTTCACCCGGTGATAGCGACATCTGTTGGACAGTTGGTCCGACTGCGCGGGGCTTTATTACACGCGTCCGAGTATTTCTGCCGTGTCAGCAGTGGATCGTTTTGATGTAATAAAACAATTTGGATGAGTTTCAACAGTATATGAAATTTGTTAGTTAAAATTCAATGCTGGAATCGATGAAATGTATGAATATTCAAAGGAAGGTGTCAGCACTCAACGGCGCTTCATAAGCTTACTGCGTTATATGAATTGGTCAATTTTAGTGTGACTAAATTTCCAAGTGGATATGGATATGATATCAGAAAACTCGTTTTTTTCAAATTGATGTGTACTTATTTGTGTGTTCCAAATTGAACCTAATGTCACCACGTTTTTGTGACAACCATTAAAACCAAACACATTAAAATTGTTGGCCAATTAGACCTTAACCTAAATAACTTTATGAATCAACGTTATTATTTTAACTCTGACATATATACTTAAAGACAATGTAAAAGCGTCCAGCGTCACTATTGCCTAACGCAATCGTAATCTCAATTGGCTTCAAAGTAGAACAATTGTTTTCATTTTGTATGCAGACAAGCCTTCGGTTTTCAAAATGAAAATAATAGCGATTGCAAGTGCGTTTAACGATAGCCTTTCAGAACTGCCCTCCTCTAAAAAGTTTGTTTTCTGTCAGTTTAAATAACTATGTGACATTTCAGGTAACCCGAGATAAGGCGCCGGCTGTAAAGTGCCGTTGGGTCCACACCTGAAACCTGCGTGGTTTCTTTTACTTCAAAGTGTGAATGAGATTAAGTTTCATGATGCGGTCAAGTTTGGGCGTCCCAGTAACAGGCGAAGAACTATTTTTGGGGCGAGCTTTTGCTGCCGACTGTACTTATTTTTGCTGAGTCATTATTTGAATTAATAGACAAAATACATGAGTCCAAACACGCTGGGTATACGTTAAGTATAGCGGAGATCCTGCCACCACCTTCTGACTCCATCATCAGAACAGCTCCATGTCACCATTATATTGCATTGTCATCCAATTTACACAAGTATTCAAATTTTTTGCTTCATCATGAAGCGGAAAGTGGGTTTAATTTAACTTGTAAGATTTGACCCTTACATACATACATTGCAAGTTAAATAAAAGCTTGTAAAATCAGTACTTATCACTACTTTTTTTGAATAGCTGCCCGCGACACCGTACGCGTAGAAGTCGTGTTTATTGCTATTTCATCCGGAACTGTTTCCGAAATTAAAGTTACTCAATATCCTTCCCCAAGACTCAAGCTACGTTCATACCAAATTTCTTCGAATTCGGTTTTGCGGTTTACTCGTGAGAGCGTAACAGACAGACAGACACAGTGAGTTTTGCATTGGTAACATTAGTATAGTATGGATAGTATGGAAGTATGAATGCAAAAATGTGCAACGCCTGAACTAATCGATATAAATTTTGCTCAGGGACATTATAACATGTTTATTTCTCGGAAAAAATATTAATTCACAAGACAATAGCGAAATATGATTTGTACTTATAGTTGCGGGAATAGATTAGTTCAATAACAATTCAAGGTTTAAAATAAAATCACGTTTATGGGCGTTTTCACTGAAACGTGGGGTAGGTACACGTTAGCCATACATTGCGGCCGTTAATGTAAGTGTACCTAATTTTCGTTAGAGTTAAAGTTCCCTTATTTTAGTATTTAATTGGGGTACACAAGGAAGGTCTGCCTGAGCAATGTAAAAGTTTCATATAACCATGAAAAATAACATTAAAAATACGTCATGAGGTTACCCACACTGCACACAAACATCATCACGCCCACGTGATGGAAAATAGGCTCTTTGTGGGCAATGCTGCGGTATCAATTCTTAAAAGTAAATTTGAATAGTATCTACTATGAAAAGCTATTTGTTTTTAGAACTACGAATTCAATTTATATTCAAAATAGATTTACATTTCTTGAAGGCGTCATTGAAATAAAATCACGACGTTCAACTGTCGTGTCTGCTTTTTATTCTTTATTAGTTTACGAGAAAACGCTTGTCTATTTTGTTTTTTCACTACAATTCTATTTCTTGGACTGAAACCGAGAAATTTTATTCCTTGAACTTACTGCGGGATGAAAATCCTTTTCGTCACCGGTAATAAGCTCACCAAAACGTGATAAGGTTTTTCCCGATGAAATCTCTTAAAACCACGCCTTTGGTTCGTAAAAAACCGGTTAACTATGGTTCTTAACCAGGTATTTTGTAAACGGTTGCTCGGAGAGCGGACTCGATTCGCGAACGTTATGATTGCTGGGATTAATCTGGTATTTTTGGTATTTGATTTTGATTTGCAGTTAAATGGCGTCGTAACTAAAATGATAAGGGAAGCTCGACTTCAAGCTGGGTAAGTGAAAATGCAACTAAAGAGCAAGCTAGGGTAGGAAAAACGAGAAAATTATGGCGATGCGAACAAATTAGTTAGCAAAATAATCCGTTATTTCGAGCAAGAAGAAGTTTTGTTTTGCTCTTTGAACAGATCTAAAATAATATCAAATCTGTTTGAGCGGAATCGAAATAAATATGCCCTAAATAACTGGTTTAAAAAAACAGGTGTTCCAGCCCTGCTTACAACTATTTCTCTCTTACTCGCTCTCATAGTACGCTCTTAGACGTATCTGACCGACTTCATCTAAACCCGGACGACTTTAAAGGAGTTATTACACTGTGATTATTTAATCACTCGTAAAATATCTAGAAATAATTAAACAACATTACTTTTATAAATGGTTGTTTATGTTACAGTGGATTTTTGAATAAAATGCAATTTGTTTTTGTTATGTTGTTATAAACATGCTAGGCTGTCCGCACCCGGCGTCGCCCGAATGTTTTTTTTTCATACATAACTAATGAAATATATAATTTACGTCTTGTTTTCAGACCTACTGAATATACCCTCAAAATTTCATTAGAATCGGTTAAGCCGTTTCGGAGGAGTTTTGTTACAAACACTGTGACACGAGAATTTTATACGTTAGATAAAGATTAATCAAGATCGATAGATGTCAACAAATCTTTTTGTTGGTCGTATTGAAATAAGCTTATATTTTTTTATGTCAAATAGTTATGAATAAAATATTAGTTAGAAACATATTATTATAAAAAAGAGTAAATTATTTGTTTTAGACTAATAAAACAAATAAGAACTACAAGTTGGCATCTTTTCAACGATTTAATGCCAATACCAAAGTGTAATTAGATCGCTTTGTCCCAAACGAATTGCAAAGCCTTTGTCAAAAGCAAATAAGCAAAGGCGCAATAAATTGATTTGAATTAATGACAATGCAAAATGCCTCACAAATTATCAAACAATTCAGTACTTGTTAACTGCAAAATAATTGATATTAGAAAAGAAAGAAAGAAAAGCAGTAGTTTGTTCGGTGTAAAAATAAAATGAACATAAACAAAAACCTACACATTAAAAAACACACAAAAGATAGATAGATAGATAAAACGTTTATTTGCCTACTCAAAACACACATACAATTGACAAAAATAAAAAATAATAATAAGCAGTGACACTAACATTACACACAAATTGCCAAAAGAATGTGTGCGCTGCAGCAGGGCAAAAGGGCAATGGCTTAGCGTATAACTTTGCTCATTATGAGCAAAACACTGGTATTCTGCCACAACCCCGAGGAACGACAGAGCAACAACAAGCAAAAAAGAACAAGAGGATATTTAATTATGTTTATACATACTGTCATGCGTTTGGGGGCTTGTGCGTGGATTTAGGTATGATATGTGTTTGTGTGCATGCGTGTGTGTGTGTTACTTTGCAAAACCGTGTGAGTATATACGTACATAATTATGTCTGGCGAGCGTGATAAGCCGTAAAGAGCATTAAACAGCAAAATCCGATACCAAGTAACCGCTGGGTATACCAATTGTTTGTTTTTGTAGTAGAAAATCCCTATAATGTTTTTTAAACGAGTACTTTGATGTAAAAAGTCTTATTGGCGGGGGAATATTGTTCCAGCATTTGGTTGCTAGAAGATATGGAACACAAACCCTATGATTTTTGTAATTACTTAAACGTCCACTGTATTTTACGCTACCACGACACCAACCAACCACACCACCTTCTAATAATATTATTTTATGTGTTTAAGAAAATGAATAACAATCCCTGAGCACAATCTCACATGTTTCAATTTAAAATAGATTAAATAATATTAATCTAGATGTCACTGTAAGTACTTATGTTTAAGGTTGGCTCATGCTTAAATGAAACATTACATTTACAAACGTTCAAATATTTATTACAACGCTTTGATTTAGTCCGGAGTACCTCAGGGCTTGCTTTTGAGTCCCGCGCTTAATCCAAATGTCACGAATGAAAATCTTTCATAAATATTTAACGCTCAAAGTGCTTTGAATGTTTTATAAGCCCAAATAGAGGTTAGTGTAGAAATATCGGGTTCCGATGGAGATGTAAATAGAATACATAGAACATTTCCAACTAATTATCCTGTTTGCAGACAGTTGTTGAAGTTAACAAAAGTGTCAGCGAGGCGTCGAGCGAGATCGAAGCGGAGGAATAGGGTTGACGCGGCGGCTTTGAGAAAAATAACAGCGTAAACATAGTAACGTTCCAAAACTTGTAGCATACATTTAACACGAAAAATTTGTTTTTGAGTACATAATGCTAAGGGAGTAAAAAGAGTGCCGTTACTGGATTTTGTCTAGCATTCTGTAGTCTAGTGTTTTGAGGACATTTTTTCAAAGTGGAACCTTCTTAAGTTAACGTTTATATGTATTGCACGTTGCTTAAAAATACTATTTGTCATAAATGTCTTTATTTTTGTCCTCTTGTTTTTTTATCGTCAGTAAATCAAAAGTGAGACAAAATTGCTACAAAAAACGTTCGAAAACAATCCTTTTTAAGTCTTAGTTACCTACTAAATGTACGTCATTAATAAACAATACTGTCTTAGATGCTGTTTATTTCAACTTAAAAACTTCCTACAAAAATCTCAGCAGCAACCCTATCGCCAGACGCGATGACGGCAGCGAACAATAGGTAACTGAACAATGACAGAAGTTCCAAGCTTGCCACGTTTTTTGATATCGGCCCTGTTGACGCCCAAGTCCAA
Organism: Acleris laterana; assembly: GCA_963966035.1. Classification (NCBI taxonomy): domain Eukaryota; kingdom Metazoa; phylum Arthropoda; class Insecta; order Lepidoptera; family Tortricidae; genus Acleris; species Acleris laterana. The sequence continues at coordinate 16,499,976 of OZ014455.1, read as the reverse complement.
CTTTACATAAAACAAGCGAGCTATAAATTACCTGCAGTTAGTGTTGATTTAGCTTAAAACTTTCAGAGACTATTCAAATACTTCGAATTCCCAACGGGTTTGTTTGATGGTAAATATTATATTTTTGTTAATTCTGTGAAGTATCCCTGAGTTTGCTCTATTAAATATAGCGATTCTTGACTTAACTGCTAAACTTTTGAGCATGTTTGTAGTTAGGAATTTGAATAGTAAATAGTTTCTAAATAATGATGTTGTGAAGTTGAACATGTCTGCAAATAACAAATATACTTTGATAAACTTATTTTTGAGCTAACTCTACTAGTTATAAACTGAGAAAATAATAAAATTATAAGCCAACGTCGCAACTTAATCTTTTTGCGTTTAGAAAGGCTTGAAGCCAACTCTGACCTAATTAGTCTTCGTAACCTTCTCAATTATGAATAAATAAACTCTCGTGGATCATAAATATTTTTTTCTAATCTTATAAACCATTCACTACCATCTTGAAAATTATTCCCACTTTAAATTGTAAGCGTTACTTACTACGTAAATGAAATACGGCTTCACGTATTTGATATTTCACGTATTTGATATTTCCGCGCGTCTCAAGTGAGGACTCCGGCAATTAACTCAAGAGCCCCTTGTAATTATGGTAATTACATATTTTCTGTCTAATTTTCCAGAGCACGTATTATACTTGTTCAAAGTCAAATCTCTCCGTTCACTTCTTAATTTAGAATGTCAAAAGCTTTTCTATTAAAGGTTTCACTTTACTTTCAGTGTTTGTAATTTAACTTGATGGATAGATGGTTAGGTATGTCGTTAAAAAATAGCTCATCCTGGAAGATGATTGCGTTTGTTTGTCTGTTTGAATTGAATTTGGAAATTGATTTTAAACTTATTTCCTGACAACCAGAGACTAAAACTTCAAACTTCCAGAGAGGAATAAATAGGGACAAACAAAAAAAATGCTATCATTTAAAATTCCTTTTAAAAAGGTTCCAAAAATAACCATTTAGATTCTTGGTCTCTAAAGAATTATCAGTCAAACGACTACAAGCTTAGCAATATTATAAGCTTCCTCTTACGATCACTACATTGTGTATTGGATTGTAAGGTTAACTTTATACGTCATAAAATCGATAAGATAAACAAAAAGAAAGCAAAAAAATGCAATGTCTGTTTTCAATATTTAAGACTTAGTATGATAAAAATAACGAAAGCACGAAAAGCAATAAAGCTTTAAGCGGTCCCGATTACAAATCCCGGTAAGGGCAGAAATTGTGACTAGCGCAAGTATTTTTGTTTCATTGGCTAAGTAATCTAGTAATCTTCAATAGCATGTAAAGAAGACATTAGAGTATCATTCAAAGGAATTGTAGCTAGTACCTAATGTGAATTCTGAACCGGTCGTACCAGGCTGGAATCTAGGACAGAACCATTTAGAATGTAAAGTACAAGTCTTTAGGATATTATAATTAAAACAAGGATCTAAACTTACTCCCTTACTCAAAAACGCACAATAAATCTATTTCAGTTAAAGTATTCTTTGTCCGTTTCTGTCAAATTGAAAAATCATTATGACAGATAAGGACAGAACATTTTTCAAGCACACTAGCTATTGCGCGTTTATGGCTAGTCCTTAAAGGTCTTTTTGTTATGTATTTATTTCGTTATAGATTCTAAGAGCTGAACAAATTTCTTGCTAAAAGAAATAACAGCTAAAAACACTTTTTCAAAGGTTCAAACAACTTATCAAGAAATTACTGAGTACATTCTTAGAATTTTATGATGGTATTAAAAGTTCTATTTCCATACAAATCTTGACAATAATCTAAGAAGTTATGAAGTATTCCTCATAAGAAACCTTCCTGTGAAACCTTCATTTCTTAAGAAGTTTCTCATCAGTACAATGGTATTTCAGATTAATTAGAAGTTCTTCTTCTGAAAATTAGAGCTTGTAAGACGATAGTGCCGCTTATTATTAAAACATTTATAATTCTAGCAATCTTTAACGAAACTGCACCTGATTTTAATTACAAAGGATTGAGCGCACATAGCGGGAAATAGTTAGAACATAGACAAAGCCTAGTACAAGTTATCATTTCCTACTCAACAAATGTGACGTCAGTGGGAACACAAAGCGTACGAGTACGTGAAGCTAGCAGCGCTTTAGAAAAAGCATCGTCGAACTCGCAACGAACGGGACAAAGCGACAATAAAGCACAAAGGTGGACCTGCTTGTCTGATGCACACTCGATACGGTGCCATTGATAGATAGGTACATTGTAGTTTTACGATTGTACGTGGTTTTTAAGACCATGCGAATAGTATTTATACAGATTTTTAATCCATAACCCACTACTTTTTTTAACATTCATTGACGCAACTGGAATGTAGACGAGCCCTAGAGTGGAGACAGCTCGCTCCGTTAGCGCATTAGGGATGATTGCGGACGGACTGTTTCTACAGGGTGTCCCAGAAACAGACGTCGTCAACCCGCCTATGGCTGATAGAGCAGCTCATAAGCAATTGGGACAATAACTCCAATTCGAAAACCATTTCGAGGAATAAGGTTTTAAAGCCGTTCTGCATTATTAAGTTCTTGAAATATCTATTTATTTTGAATATTTCGGCAAAAGTATATTTAACCTTTGTTTGACATTCGTTTTCGGCTTGAAGCCCTCCTAGGTGTATCTTACGGGTTAGGCGAAAACAGCTTGAAATAGTATGTTTCAATACACTACTACAATCACTTTTTTTCATTAGATATCCTTTCATTGTTTTAATTTATTAGAAAACGCCATCATAAATTTAAAATAATCATGTCATCCATAAAATGTCTGCTAAATAAATAAAGATATTAAAACAAAAGGATTGGGTCGAATACAAAATTAATGAAATTGGTATCTTAAAAATTTCTATTCTTTCAAATGAGAAAGTGACATGCAATAAAATATTTGAATTTGAATTTGAAAGTAAAAACCGTGAGTGTTTTTTTTGGTCCATCCCGATTGCAGAAATTGTTGTTTCCGAGATATTGATAATTTTAATCAGAATTTTTGTGTGTTCCGTGATACGAAAAGTCCCTTAAATTCATGTATTTCTCCTTTTTTTTGTGTTTTCTTGCATGATTCGAGTCACTATGTTTAATTTTTTAACCAATCGCGTCACTGGTAAATCACGTGACTTTTCGTATCACGTCATCTACCAGTGACGCGATTGGTTTAACTAAACGAAACGAATAGAAACGCTGGTTAGCGTATTGCATCTTGGCAAGGGTCTCAGAAGAATCGCAAGTGCGCTACCAGCCTTGTAATTTTCCAAGTGAGTTTGAAATGTCATCCATGTAAATTTCCAATTACTTAATCAAGAAAAGCTTAATTAACATTGTGTACGACTTAAGAAGCATTTTCCACGAGTTTTAAATAATCTCGATCCACGTCTGCTCACTTTTAACCATTTAAAAAGTAAGTTATGGTCTCATAAACTTATCTTGCGATTTTTCTTATTAATCCTTACCGACTGATTTTAACTTTCCAGCCTGTAGAAATCGGCTATAATAGAACAATTACAATATAGGCTACAACACTACTTCAGTAAATAATAAAACCTGAACCCGGAATTACTTTCCGGTCCGTATTTAAAAGCTATGCTATACGCATTCAAATAAACCGTTCAAAGTTTGCCGAACAAATACTACATTTTGTTAGCCAATAAAACTAGGCTTTTCCTACTCGATGACAGATCAACGGCTATATGTCAGCCGTTTTTAACGATCCCGTATTTGTTTTATTTATTGGAAACACCAATTTGCTGTTTCCCTTGTTCTGAAAGCGACTCTTGTTTCCGGACAATGTATTGTTTTTTAGAACTACGCGTAACTCACTGGCCATTTACAACAATACTTTTCGTTTTATTTCTCTTTTCTCGAAATTTCCTAAGTGCAAACAAATAGATGACAACCGTTGGGCTTACGGTTTATTTATTTATTTTAACTAAATTGCACAATAGAAGAAAAGTATAAATGGCTGACTTAATGCCTTAAGGCATTCTCTACCAGTCAACCAACTGGCCAAACACAAACAAGACAAAAGTTGGTACTTACTTTAAGTGTATGTCCGTTGGCAAGTTTCAAAACCGTGGATATCGTGGCAAATGTCAAATTTTTACCTAAAGTAAGCTAATCTATCCACGGCATCTAATCTCAATCGGTATATTATCTTGAACTAGCGACCCGCCCTCGATTCGCTTCGGTTTAATATTATGTGAGTATTATATAATATAGCCTTTCTCAAGATAAAAAAAAAAAAGATAAAAGATGTTTATTCAGTAAGTAGGCCGCACGGGCACTTTTACACGTCAAAAATCTATCAAGATCCTTCTCCATCAATCCTTCCTGAGATTGGCGCGTTTAAGCAAACAAACAAACAAACAAACAAACTCTTCAGCTTTATAATATTAGTATAGATATTTAGAACGGGCTCTAAGCGTTGACTCAAGCGTGATCGTAACCCCGGATCACTTCGCACATTAGTCACTAAGCTACAAGTACAGCCAATGAAATTTATTCCTAGACTACTTTGAACCATGTCAAAGTGACACTGTAAATAAAATCATAAGAAGTGTCTTACGTTTTGATTGATTACGTCACTGACATAGTCTAAAGTGGCCAAGGAATCAATTTCCTTTTTACGTCGACTTGCAAGTCTGGTGGTGACTATTGTATGACCTGGCTCTGAGGTCATAATCAGGGATCGGAAATTCGGTTAAATATTTGCAAAATCCCGGAAAAAGTTAAGTTAATATGGCGTCAGCTTCTTAACAATATTAAAAGATAAAATATGTTTGTTCAGTAAGTAGGCCGCACGGGCACTTTTACACGTCAACAATCTACCAGCGCTTCGCAAGAGACCACTGCTGAGAAGAAAAGCCGCAAGAAACTCAACAGTCAGTCGTTTTTTAAATATACAATTATAATACGAGTATTTAACCTAGCATTGTACAAAACAATAAGTATAACATACAAGAAGTAAATAAACTCACGCGTAGTTGAGCAGGAAAATGTGTCAAAACTTAGGATTTTCACCAGAACTATATGTAATAAGTAGTAATAGAAAAATTATAAGTAAAAATTAAAAATTTAACTTAACGAAGATGGTGCAAGACAAACTACAAAAAAAGTTTCGATACATTATCCTACAGAAACCGTGTCCCCTAGACAATATATGATAACATATTTTTTATGACTAAGTTATTTGGCCGTTTAGTTTAGGTCAAGCATTTATATCTAGTAGATAGTCCTCGACCCTATAGTACATTTTAGACATGAGCGACTTTTTCGAGCAAGTTTTAAGCACTGGAAATGGTAACTTTAAAACTTCGACAGGTAATGTCATTATAGAAATGAATGCATTGACCAACAAATAATTTATATACTTTACGAACGCGGATTTTTTGGATGGCAATATAATCTTTAATTTATGTATTTAAATTATGTACATCAGAATTTTTGGTGAAATAATCTAAATTTTTAACCCTTAACATAAATAATATTCTCATAAATAAATTGAGACGCTACTGTTAAGATGTAAAATTCTTTAAAGAATTATCTTAAGGAGTCACGGGAATTTAAGTTATAACTAGAACGAATAGCCCTTTTTTGTAAAACAAATATACTTTGTATTTCACCTGCCTTACCCCAGACCAGAATACCGTACGACATGACACTATGGAAATAACTGTAATAAACTATGCGAGCTGTCTCAATATTTTTAGTTAACAATTTTCCTAAAAGCAGTGTAAGCGAACTTAGTTTACCTGGCAGTACCGTATTATTTTAATAACCCAAATTCCGAATTCCATGATTTTACAAAACGTTTATAATTTTATATTTAGTATCCCCTAATTTCGTTTTGTTTAATGAGTTACAGGTAAGTTATACCTATAACATTTGGTAAATTTAAATAAATCTGTTACACTAGTAAAAATCTTAGCCTTATTTTGCAAAATGTGGTTACAGAATTATCAACAAATTTTAGGAGTTGTTGGTAATTCTCTAAACTACCTCAGTCTGGGAATGAAGGCGGGAATTTATGTATGTAGTAAATCTATACATGAAAAATAACTTCAAATAGTTAATAACAATAAATATATTTGTATTTATTCTCATATAAATTTGATAATTTAGAAATTTCGCAGGAGTTTTAAGAAGAAGTTAAAGTTGAGTCCGCTTTCATACAACTAAAAAACAACACAGCCGCCAAAATCTATCCGACTTTTCGATCTCGGCGGGCCTAGTATGGTTGCGTCTATATCGCGTGTCAAATGTGGATAAAGAATCCGTCACTGTCATGCTTATTTACGTATCAAATGCCACCATTTTAGGGCCCCAGGTCATAACACATATTCTGTACAAAGCAACGATATTTGTTTCGATTCAAAATATACAGCTCTGTACGGACGGACGGACAACGTAGCCTTAGTTAAAGGTTCCCGTTTGGCACCTCTTGGGTATGGAACCCTAAAAATCTACCCCCATTCAAATCACTCTGTCACCTATTGTTCGTGAAGTGACCAAATACAAAGCGAGCCGATTACAGAAACGTCACCTTACCTACTAAAGCTAATTAAGTCCGCATGAGCCGTGAGTCGCAAACGCTTTTGTCCTCGTCCATCCTCAGCACAAATCTCGTATCTGAGTAACAGCTCTTTTTGCAAGAACGGCCTTAGGAATAAGCATGAAAGGTTGAAAACGCTTCAAACATTAAATTGGAGAAGCGCCCTTTTAAATTAGGGGGCACCATTGTGCGCGATCCCATTCAGCTTGCTTCAAGACGTTTGTAAGAATTTATTTGTGAATGTTTCTTGGCTTGAAAATTAAGTCCTTATGGCGGTAAATATACATTTTTGAAATAGGGACTGGAAAATTTGGCATTCTACGGTTTTTTTCATATTTTTGATTTAATGGTAGGTAGGTAGGTAGGGCCCTTAGTTCTTGTATGCAAAATGAAGCGAAATAAATGTAACTAACAGAGAACCTTAATTTTCTCTTCTAATGAAAATTGTAGAAAGTGCAATTGTAAAACACTTTAGGTACCTTCGGTGTTTGACGCTTCATGGTTGCTCAGGGTTTTAACGAGTCCATAATGAAAGAGACGCACTAAGCGGCACGAAAAGTGTTTATTTTTTCCGTCTTATTTTATTCTTACTAATAGTGAAATTATTGTTGTTTATCAATTTATACAATAGTGAATAAAGAAATCAGTGCTTTATATAATACAAACCTACAAACTGTGAATGAAGCATTTTACTTCCTTACTCAAGATAATCATATTTTTTTAAACAATTACAAATTTTATTATTAAGCTCATTATTAAAACTTAATACTTACACAAGTTAGTAAATAATGATATGAACGCGTAAATAATAACAAAACAACTTAAGCTTTAGCAAATATACCATAAAAAAACTAAAATCTCTCCAAAACACGCCCACAATATTCTAACAAAACAACCAAATGACCCAGAAACATTTTTATCAACACAGCCACTGAACACCGTGTTCAGACGCTGTGTTTAACAATTTTACGAGAATTCCCAATGATACTAAATTCGATGAGGCACATGGTTTTTTCGATGTAGAAAAACACTTGAATGAGAAGGAATCTTATGTTGCCGACGTTAGGGTTTCGATTGATGTTAGTGGTTTGGTGGACGCATTGCAGTTATTAGAAACGTTGCTCGTAAAATTTCATCTCTGCAGGTGGTGAATTGTAGCTGGAAGTCGTGCCAATGAAGTGGAAGGCCGAGCGAATATACGGCGGCTTCGTTAGCTATTGCAGAGGCGAAAAACATGTTCTGCTGGCTTTATTTCGCAGATAAATAACAGATTGCAATTGCAAGGCTATCAAATTGGTTCGACCATTGGAATGGGTTAGAAAAAAGCGAAAGAGTTTAGCGTGTAAATTTGGACTGGACGGGACAATATCATTACTCTATTGCTTAGTAAATTTTTCTCTTTAAAAGTTCATCAATCGCAATTGATTAACTAAGTAGTAATAAATGAAGATCACTTAATATGTAACAGTTATAATTATAAACAGCATAAAGCTACCTTAAATCAATTGCTAACAAGACATAATAATCTAGTTTGTTGTCCCTAAGAGAGAACAACTAAATGTAGGTTTGTGGGAAGCATTTACATCTTTGCCTACTCTTAATTTGCAACTCGCTAAATAGGGCTTTTGGAAAATCGTTCGATGATAATGAAAAAAAAAACATTATTATATTGGACAATGAAACAAAATCAAATTCCAATGCTTTGAAAAAGTTAAAAATAATTTGCTTCTTATGTAAATGAACTGAAAAGCAGAGATTAAGTTGGGAACGTTTGTTAATGATCTCCGAAACTTGGTAATTCTGTTTCGGAAATGCAAATTGCTAAGAGAACTCAGTTTACTTAATATTGCAGAGTCTGTGATTTTGATGATGGTACTCTACTGTAGATGTTTAGATAATTACTTACGTCTGACTTCTGATTGCGTTATTAAGATAATATTCGTCCCCTATGGAATCCCTAATCATCATTTGTCCTAATGCATCGATTGTCCGAATGTTCGTTTATCCTAAAGCCATTTCCGCTTAAATATTAAAACTTTTCAGTGTTGTTATAATACAACCTTAACCTAACCAAACCACAAACATAATTGGAAAACTTAAAAAATTGCCTGACTCACCTGAAAACCAGTTAAAGGCAAACACAAGACAGAACCTATTCATCCGCACACATTGTGTGTGCTCTGCTTTGTATAACTGCCAAGTTTTCGACAAACTGTTTTTTTTTTTTATATAATTGTGCTGTAAAACGTTGTCACTTTCGCTCTGCGTGCGTTCTCTCTGAATAAATTTATTTTCTTTCTTTCAAACGATGTGTTACGACAAACGTTGCTAGGAATTCTGGGGGACACCTGTAATATTTATGTCAGCTGTTTAAATAAATAAACTAATTTATTTACGGACAACATTTATAGTTTATAGATTTTTTAAGTCAGAGAACGCAATCGAGCACACACGCCACCAGGATGTCATGACTGATGGATTTGAGGCCAAATAGACGTTTGCATTCCCACGGCTGCTGTTACGACAGTAATCTTAAGACTGCAAATGCATTGCTTACCCAAACAACTAAGATCGAATACCTCTAATGCATTTTTACTGTAAATAATAATTTATTTAATCATTTTAAAATGGGCATTATTTCATAAGCGATTTTCTTGTGTCCGGTCACGGAGATATTCAAAGCCTTAGTGTCTTGTCACAGGTACACAATGATTAATTCACGTGTTTTTCTCATAATTTTATATCGTTTCGGATAAGGAGACCTCAAAATATTTCAGGAAGTTGAAAGTTACTGCGATGATTTTTTACTGTCTTAATAATATTTATCGCTCTGGCAATCAAAAAAAAGTTTTTAAATAATACATACAAAAACATTATTTTTTAAACAATGTCTATTGGTTAGAATTTCTTTTCAATACATTAACGACTTGTAGTTGCCTACGATGGTTATAAGATAGATTTACTGTGGTTGATCGTAACTGGAGAAGTGATTGGTAATCTAATACGTGATATTCGATCACTTCCCGTCTTATTTTATATAATACACGAGATGATATTCCGAGAGAGCTAAAGAATGATGGCTACTTCAGACGCCTTTGTTTTTATTACGCACATATTATTATGTAACAACAAGTAATAAAAATAATTGTATGTATGGGTATTATAATTGGCTAAATAACAAGACATATCAGAGCAAAAAGAGTCAAAAAACTACGTGTATACGGAACACCTTACAATTCCGAATTACTTCTTTCCGAATATTCATTTGGCCGAGTTTTAATTTTTCCGATAGCGATGACTCGCTGAAGCTATTTTAGATTAAATGTATAATTGAATTTTTATAATACGTAGGTTAGATTAGGTTCGATTTATAAGCGATAGTAAAAAGTTAAGTCTTCTATAAAAAAATGCGTTCGGAATTATGAAATTCGGAATTTTGATCAATTCGTAATTATGTAAGATACAATGTCATCAAAAAGTGCAAAATATTACAAAATAAAATTAAACTTGAATTGTTAAGCCCTTAAACTTTTTACAGGTTGATGACATACTTGAACCGTTTTGAATTGATGATTTAAATTAAACATTATTCACCTTTACATCTTTGTTATATTCTCACAGTGAAAAATACTCTGTTTTCCATCTTATTCCAATTGTTTATCTTCTACAATTCATCTTCGGTAACTCAATTAAAAAAGGACAAATTATAAATGCTCCTCGCAAAACAGATTCAGAACAGCTCCATACTCCAGCTGCCATATAATCACGTAAGTACAACAAAACTCTTGCCAACAGTTGCATTAGAGCCAACAACCTAAACAACTACGACCAGAACTGGAGCAACCGCAGCGCTTCGCAAACACTCCGATAAAATGAAGTGCAGTGCAGTCGCAAATTTGATGGCGCGATCGAAAGCAAGCAAAGCATTGACAACCATGCGGGGCTGTCAATTAGCGCGGCGCGGTGACGCAAACGATAAGTGGAACGCACCCGCACGCCCGGGTACAAATTAAACCCTGAAACTGACGAGGCATGGTCCGTTTTGCTGTTGCAAAAAAACCGTTGGCGTTCCACATTGACATACCGTGATTATAGTGGTACAGAACTGTGCTCTATCTCTCTGAGGTTGTGGACTATTTTGCGTTTGAAAGAATCGGTTAATTGGTGAGCGGTAATGCCTGGGCATCGTTCGCAGCTGTTAATGCATGTACGACGCGACATATAATTAACGTTTCGATTGCATTGTTTCGTTATTTACTGTAATTTGGTTGGTTAATTGAAATAGGTTACGTTAGTTATCGTGTTGGAGGGTAATGCACCCAGCGAAGAGAGATTGTTTGTGGTTGACGTTAATGTTATGGTAATTAAGGATAGAAACAAAAATGGTTATTTCAAACTTATTGATTTCGTGGCATTATGATTAAAAGACAAATTAATATCAATTTAAACTCAACGTAGTGTCTGCTATGCTCATGGTTTTTATGATCAAATGTCAGTTACTTAAAAGTTGCTTAAAAGTTACTATTTAAATTTTCTTGGTACTAAGACAAAAGTCTTAGTACCAAGAAAATTTAAATAAACTTCGCTTTCTAGCTGATAAAAAACTAAACCGTATTCCAAGCTCCGTTTATTTATTCCAATTCTTAACATTATTTACTATTTACTAGCATTTTATGATCGTTTTCTTTACGGTAAAATGTAGTAAATATCACGTCTATATCAAATATCCCCACAGTATAGACTGGGCGATTCGTCCAATTTCTAAAATCACGAGTGGACTCTATCTTAATAACAATCTGAATTCTCCACATTGTTATTATAGGAGTTATTATTCTAATTAACGAAAACGTCCCACTATTTTATATCGAATTGGGTACGGTACTGTCAGATTCAGCTGTTATCTTTAATAGAAAACTGCCAGACTATATTTTCCCTGGTGTTAAATATTACAATTGGACTACTTTGTGTACGGCTTTTACAGAAAACATTACCTAATGTCTATAAATAAAAAACATAAATTAATATGCGAGGAAAAATTCAGACAAATTGACGTAGTCCCTAATTATGTTTTAGTCTTGTTTTATGTTTAATAAACAACGATAAACGAACTTATTTAGTGAAAATATAAATTGCGATACAGATACATAATTGCCAACAACTCTAAAAATGTTGATAATTCTGTAACGACTTTTTGCACAATTCGGCTATGATGTTTACCACTGTTTTTTTCGCCTATTCGCCTAACAGTACAACAACAAACGACATCCACGAAAAGACATAGAGTGGCTCTATTCTAACCCGACAATCACACGGTAGGTACTAATAAACGCTTACATTAATATAATAATTACCCCCTTACTTAGAAATGTGGAATAAGCTTGGAATAGTTTATGCCATGCTTTGTCCTTATCTGTAATTGACTAGCATAGAGGCATTCCATCTTAGTCCTCAGGGTTGGCAACGCATTTGCAGTCTTAGGATTGCATCGCAGTCCTGTGAATGCGAATGTCTATGGGTCACAGTTTCCACTTACCATCAGGTGGCCTGTGTGCTCGTTTGTCTTCTCTATGCCATAAAAAAAAAACTGTAATTGTGACATTTGCATCTGACAGAAAGTGACAAAATAAAAGTAAAAAGGGTAAATGTTTAAGTCATCCCCGTTTAATTTTAAGGTTCACAAGCCAACGGACGTTTGACACAAATGTTAGGATATGAAGTTCATAATAATATTTCATGATAACTTATGTTACGAGTTGATTGGCTCTTCGCCGGGCCACAATATAGGCGCCCGCTGGGACCCGGCCAACTTTTAACGCGGGCACTTGTTCACTTAACGAGCCCCTAATGGAATAACCAACGAATTCTATAATGAGTTCATTTTAAACGACCCTGTCCCTAACTCTAAACGAAGTATTAAATTGCTATCCAACTTTTTGGAGTTGTGTATGCGAAACATAGTTGCTAAAATTATTGGCTTTATCTTTTTAATTGGGTGATTAGATAACTTTCTTTGTGGATTGAGCAATTTCAATAAACAAAATGAAAGGTAATTTAGGTAAAACAAAAGTATTTCTAATACGTAACAACAAAGATTAAAACCGAACTTTTTTTTGGCAATATACAGTCATATAAGTAAATATTACACACACACGTATACACTTTTCACAAACATTTCGCATGATACATTAACAAATAACAAAAAAAAAATGACTTTTTTTAAAAGCTTTTATTTAACTTGCAATGTATGTACCTATGTAAGGGTCAAATCTTGCTAGTTAAATTTGACCCACTTCCCGGTTTCCGATGAAGTTGAAAATTTGCATACGCCTTTAGTTCTGATGACGATACAATAATATAGTACCATCGAGCTGGTCTGATGATGGAGACTCAGGGTGGCTCCTAGGACCTCCCAAATTACACATGATAAACCCGTCGTGTAAGGGCTTGTTAAAATTGTCTTGACAAGTAGGTAGATGTTGAAGTTGGTCCAAAAATGTCATTTTTGACAGAAACTTATTAGTAATATTATAACTTAATATTGAATTCACATATTCTGATAATGTAAGGCATTAATTTGTGAAGTAACCTACTAATCATTACACATAATTAACAATTATAGAGCGAGTCAGATATTTGCACAACAAACCAATTCGAGTGTTCGCCCGACATGTTCCATTAAATCGGAACAAAGCCTTACCGACACAGATAACGATCTTAACGAACCACTTATTCACGAGACGCAAATTTTACAACAAGTTTGAGTTAACACATAAGGTATTTTGAAAGGTTTAAGCGAAATATTTGCTCCAGAGGAATACGTTTGTGATTTAATAGAAGTCTACCAGAGTTGGTGATGATCAAAATCAAATTTGTTGAGAAATGATTTTGAAACTTATTTAAAAGCTAATTAAGGCGAAAGAGCAGATAGAACACCTGATCAAAAACGGTCATCCCATATACTTCAGTAATACTAGGGACAACCAAACTGCTACTTTCCATTAAAAAATCATAACAAAACTATTAGAATACAAACACCCACGCACACACAGACACACACAAGGTCACGCCTTTATTCCCAGAGTGGGGTAGGCCGAGCTACAAATTACCAACCACCAAACCTGTTGACAACTTACTCTGTAACCACATTTTGCACAATCAGGCCAAGATGTTTACCAGTGTACTTAGTGACAGGTTGCAAGCCCATCGCCTAATAGTACTACACAGCCTTTATTAAATTTACTCTTAGAATAATGCCGTGAAAAGCTTTTTCGATGCTAACTATGTAAGTTGTATCACTGATAACCAACTGTATAAAGAAAATAAATATAAAGATAAATAAAGATAAATCAAACGAGTTCAAACTAGGGAACTACTTTTAACGAATGAAGAGTCCCTGAAGCCACGTCATCTTCCATTTTCATACCAGAGTTGCAAAGGATGTTATTATTTTAATTTGATCGGAAGAATAATTACATACATTATTAAGAAACTTCTGCATGAGCATTTCTTGTTGCAGTCATAATTGTACCGTCTCAGTTCATTTCTGTCGTGTGGCTGTCTTTTTAATGTTTTCCCTGTTAAGGATGTATTGATATTTATTTAATGTATTTTTTGTATTTATTTGTATCTGTACATATTATTTTCTTACCTATTTATTTGTGTAGTATGCGTATAGTTATTTATCACTTTTTCTAGTTTTTTTTTCTTTTTAAGAATCTCAAGTGTAATAACTAACATAGTTTTCTTGTTATATTGCTCGCGTGACTCTACTCCACCGTGTAAAATATTATAATTTGTTACCTTATCCCTACTAAGGTTGTCTGGAAGAGATCGTTTATCAGCGATAAGACCGTCTGTTGTTTACCTGAATTGTTCTGTAATGTTTTTGTTTGGTGTGCAATAAAGTGCTTGGTATTGTATTGTATAGTATAATGATATTAGTAAAGATAATGATAAAGACGTTTATTTAGTAAGAAGGCTGCTCAGGAACTTTTAGTGCTATTAAAAGCAATGAAAGAACAGTTAATAAACATTTGCTACGTGTAGAAAGTCGAAAAAAAGTAATTAACCCGAAGAATATTAAATGCTTTCGAAACACCGTAATAAAACAACACCACAACAACCTTTTCAAATGTTCCGTATGTCACTCGAGCCCGAACCTGTTGTACCTCGTGACGTCATATTAACCACCCCGGTTAACCGACACTTCTCAACTCAGCGTTCTGTCAAGTCTGATGTGGGTCCGTTTCAAACGATTCCTCTCCACGACCTAAAAGAAACTCTAATGACGAGACTGGAGAATGTAATTTACTTCGATGGCTCTGAAGCACGTTGACACCATTCTGTATTCGGAAATATGTCAGTGCTGCGGCGCGTTTTGTTTTGAGATCGTTTTATGTTGGTGTGCGAGGGGCTTGCGTTCTTTTTGTTTGTAGGAGAAACATAACAATATTCAAGGAATGGAAAGGCATTAAAGAGCTGCTAATAAAAAAAAATGTAGGTACAGGTCGATCACAAGAGCTGGCACGAATGGATTGAATGAGTGAATGAAAGAATACTAGTGTGTAAAATAGTAACAGGTTTTCGGTTTGAAATTCGAACATCGGTTCACACGGCACACACAATGATAGGTGACAGTACTTTCGTTCAATCCATTCGTGCCAACTCTTGTGAATCGACCTGTAGCAAAGTTCCTTATATGAAATTTGATGTGCGCACCGAAATATTTCAAATTTGGAAGCTTCGTTAAAAAAGTATTCTAAGCGGCAAAGGTTTCTGAAAAAAAAGTCGACTTTGACAATAATCAATAACTTAGTCACAGTCCCCGTGTGGTTGCTGGGTTAGAATAGTACCCCTACATGTCGCTGCTTAAATGCAAAAGTGGCACAAAACAAAAACAGATATAGTTTGATTTAAAACTTAAAGTATGTACCATTCCGAATTTAAATGCAACACGAACACATTTTGATTGGTGGCCCTTTTGCATTTAAGCAACGATGTATTACCGTGGATATCGTAAGACGCGACTAAGGAAATAAAGGCTTGTTGAACTGTGAGGCGATGGGCTTGCGAACGAATACACTGGTAAATATCTTAGCCTGATTATGCAAAATATGGTTACAGAATAATCAACAAGTTTTTAGAGTTGTTGGTAATTCTGTAGCTCTGCCTACCCCACTCTGGGAATGAAGGCGTGAGTTTATGTATGTAGTCACAGTGTATAAAGTAAATCCAAGTGTATTATCGGAGGAAAAATATAATTATATAATACTTACTGTATATATTATTTACTCTAGTTCATTGAGATCCAGATTCCAAAACACTAAATACTACCGACTATATCATTTGTGCTCTGGAAATTGTGTTTAAGTCAGCAAATAGATCGTGAGAATTTTACAAATCTGTAGATTTGTTCATTGTAATTGTAGTTATATTTATTATATTACAAACTAAATTCTTTGGTACAAGCAAGACACGTACCAACTATACACGCTTTATCGAAAAGGTTAGCACGGAACCACACTTTCCTCGATACATCCATCGCGAATTACCATACGAGATGTAGGGCCCCAGGGCGATCTTTATAAAAGATATTTCCGAGTTTCCCCCAACTAATATACTTCGCGATGTGTTTCTCTACGATTTGAAGCCGCACCTGTTTCCTAGGAAAACTTTCACCGCTACGTAATTGAATTTTCAACTGCATTTTAACACTATACCCGCTTATGCTAAACCGTTGCAAATATTATTTCAACGCGGGAAATATTTTTGCCGGTTTTCGGAGGTGAAAAACGGAGTATTTTTAAGCTAAGTATTGTTAAGACCGTTGTTGCATTAAATTTTTACTAGCTGAAAGTGGCTTTGATAAGTTTTTTTTATATGAGCGTTTAAAATAATTGAGGTAAAAAATACTAGGTTTGAAATATTGACTCAACATTTGAGTTTAAATGTCAAATAGCTATAAAATTTAATTTGAAACCGTGGAATTAAGATTTTAAAAACTGTTTTTTTTTATATTCGGTACGCCTTTTTTCATGTAAACTTTATTTGATTGGTGTTAAAAGCTTTTGGAATTTTGTGACATTTATTTTTATTCGTTTTTATTTAATGTTAAATATTTGAACATAAAAAATGGTTTTGTTGAAGTAATGCAATATTTTTTGAACCAGTCATTGGAATTGAAACAAAATTAGAATGTTTAATGGAATTGGAAGGTGGCAACTGAATCTCCTATTTTACGAAGACCTGTCGATCTTGGGACAGGTTAATTTCGATAAGTATATTTTTATGATGAGTGCGAAGTTGGAACTGATTAAATTGATCGCTTTTAGCAATAGGGAATAGTGATTACTTTTCAAAGCTTCCATAGAAGCTTATTCATTTAACAAATAGTTAAGGAAAAACATTTTTTGAAGAGCTATAAAAATTACCGAGATTGGTTTTTGTATCTTTCTAGCAAAGCCGACAAAATAAATGGAGTTTATATGTTACATGACGTCATTGCATGTGGGACCAGTGCATGTCGGATCTCTCTGTCTAAGCGTTGTCTAATTAACAGTTTAAAATGCTTGTATCATCCGTATTTGATCTCATTTACGGTATTTCCATATTTTGTTGAGAAATACTATTTAAAAGATCCATGCATATTCCCTACTAGCGACCCGCCCTCGCTTCGCTTCGGTTTATGTTAGTATCATATATATAACCTTTAGCCTTCCTTGATAAATGGGCTATCTAACACTGAAACAATTTTTCAAATCGGACCAGTCTTTCCTGAGATTAGCACGTTCAAGCAAGCAAACATACAAACAAACTCTTCAGCTTTATAATATTAGTATAGATTACTGTGTATGATTGACCGATCGATATGTAAAGTTTGATCCTTGGTAAACGTAAAAATAAAGTGATTATATAGGTATATACTTCCTTTGTAAATAATGAGTATTTTTAAGTACAAAGCCATTAGATACAATAAGGTAAGATAAAGAAGATCAAAAGTAAACAAACAGTAACCTTCCATTATTCATAATATCCAACCATATTTTCTCTTACATAATAAATTTATTAAATACCTCCGTTTAATTAACCTACATTAATATGAAAATTATTATTAAAAAATCCGAATTCTATCAAACAGGAAATTAAACCAGGCAACAATATTTTTATTGCCATAATGAGCCCGTATAGGTAATGAACGAATTCGCATATATTAATATAAACGATGTATTTACTTCCCGTCCATTAATAACGGAATAAAACAGTGAAATATTGAATTTGTTCCCGAGCGTTCAGGGCAGGTGTCGTTTATTATAAAATGTATATTTCCACTGATTGGTTCGTCGAAAAATAAACATAAATGAAATCTCGTATTGGAAATTACAATAAAGCCAAATTAGTTCTCTGCTACACTAAAATTTAACTTTGTACGTTATACATCAATTAGGTTGATGTGACGCGTCGGCTAATTTGAAGTGTCAACTCTAGCGGTAATTTCATTTGATATGAGAATGAATCGTCTTTTTATTATTATTAAATACCCAGTTAGTGTTACGAAGTCAATAACCTTTATAGTTTCACCATGTTCGTCTGTCCGTCTGTCATCCCCTCGGGTACTATATTATAATTTAGGATAAAAAGTACTGTATGTTTTATCAGAGTTCACGCAACCTTTAAATCAAAATTCACTAAAACTTATTTATCATTTTAGCTGTAAGTAAGTAAACCTTTAAACCCGATCTTACATCGATCTAAAAATGCGTTGTTTTCTATTAATTCGACTTTATCATCAGTGACTCCATCAACGAAAACCAAGTATCTCAAGAAACCTTCCAATCTCCCCGAAGCTTATACACCGAGTCGTACAAATGAATTATCTCCACAAACAATCCGCATTAGAAGACCCTCCTCAGCCGCCACGGGCAGGCCCCGATCAGCTGTCTTCTGCCCACGTTAATTAATAGGTAAGGAATTATATTTACGCAATGTAATATTCTCATTTCGATGACAAAAATATTCATAAGGCAATTTTTTGTGGCTGGATTTTATTTAAGACAAATTCTGTTTTCGTTTTATTTCTTTACAACATGATCAGATGCTTCTTTTGATTAATCAAATGAATTCAAACTTAAAACTTTTGATTTCAGCATTATACGTTCGATCGGATTCCCTTGACTGCCATACATAATAATATCGTTGGTCATGATGTATTGTTAGTCATACTTTTTTTGTCATAACTTCTTTCAGGCTGAAGTTACAATTTTTGATAAACGTTTATCGTGTAGATTATTTAGGTTAGGTTAGGTTAGGTTAGGTTTATAAAACTTTTTATAAAACTAACCTATAGTTTTATAAAAATCCTGAAAAAAAAACCGTGTCCTGAGAAAAATGCATTATGACATGCGAAAATTATGACTTGAAACACATTATGACTAAAAATAATTATGGCAGTCAATAGAGACCCACGTTCGATCCATCGGTATTAAGCGTGCTGCTAAATTGAAAATGCACGCGCTAAAATATGTTTTGTTCGCTCTGACGGGACTACCTAAACTCGCCTCTGCGATTTCGCTCGTTCTTCCGCCCGTCAGTTGTTTTTGAGAGAATCACTACCCTGCACATCGCTGATCACTTCTTAGACAAAACTACCAACCCAGCCTCGCTTCGAAAATCCAAAATGTATTATTATTTTATTCTATGCAAAGAAGATACACACTATCATGTATCATCATCACCGCATTTATACATGTTGTTAAAATTCTATTAAGTACATTCCAATACCGGGAACTGGTCCAAATGGACTTATTACAAGCCGGTGACGTTTAAAAATCTCGAATTCCAGTGGCTGAAATATTCAACGGTTCTTTACAAGCAGTATCTTTGATCGAAAATTATAGCTGTTTATTAACATGTCTGATTTACCCGGTCTTTGAAATAAAATCGTCAATATTTTCTGCATCCTAATGAGACAACCGTAAATAACACCAAAGAATAATAACTCAAAAAATACATCAATCCCATCACCAACAATAACACATCAAATACTATTTAAATTCGCATAAAAACATTTCCTCCATACATCAGCTCTGAGAAACAGGCGTAACTCCTCAACTGACATTAATAATAATGCGAAAGCTTTTACTCGACGTCGTATGACAAAGGGCGCCACTATCGCATTCTCGTGCAAAATTTATCTGCTACGCACCATGTGTATTATTGTCGGAATTGGGTTACTTTCCTTTGGTATCTGGCGGTATATTTGGTACAGTTTTAGAGGTTCATTGATTTCGAAACGGTGAGGATATTATTTGTGGTTCCTTGTGTTATTGGGTTAGTTTTTTCCGAGTGGTTGCCTTAAGGAATGTCCTTGGAAATAATATTTACTTGTTTAATATGGTGGCACGTGTAGCATCAATACGATATTATTATTTTTGGCTTAAGCGGTTACTACTGTATTGTAATGAAATAATACGTTGTTTTTAATGGCAAGGTGAGGGCAAGCATAGCCCTAAAAATAAGTGGGATCTGAAACAAATACTAACACATAGTCAAGTAAATTATTTTTAACAAAAAATGACATCATACAAGTAGGCAGCTTAGGCTGTTAGAGATGTAGTGTGAAGTCAAATAGGACGCAGCTCAGAATGTGCTGAATGAGCCACAGCGCTGGTTTTGAATATAGCCATTTAAATACTACTTACATACATACATAAGCTCACGCCTTTATTCCCAGAGTGGGGTAGGCAGAGCTACAGAATTACTAACAAATCTAAAAATTTGTTAATAAATAATTCTGTTAACACATTTTGCACAATTAGGCTAAGATGTTTAACAGTGTATTAGTGACAGGTTGCAAGCCCATTGCCTAACAGTACTACACAGCCTTTATTCCCTTAGTCGTCTCTTACGACATCGACGACGGGAGGACATGGAGTGGCACTATTCTTACCCGGCAACCACGCGCTTAAAACAATATATATTATGAAAATGATTTTTTGTATCCAGAAAAACTTAACTTAAGAGTAAGATCTAGTCTTTACTTCAATAAATCGAAAATAAGAATTAGTTCTTTTACGACATACAAAGGAACAAATAACAGATAGGTGGTGATTTTTTGTAAATATCTAATTGAATTGTTAGAGAGTTACGTGTAGGCTCGCTTCTCGCGTAGTTTGTCCTATAAATTATTCGTACTTACATATTCCTTATCGATTTACTCTTATAAGTATTATTAATCGATTTTATCAATGTTACCCCAACGTATAAGTTAAAGAAGTTTTTTACTTATCATACAAATACCTAGAGTAGCATATCAGTCATCTTTTGTTTCTAAAACTTTTAATACAGAAACTTTTGTCAGATTGTATCACGTGTTGCCTTTACCTCATTATTTGAAAAAAGGGCATTCAACGGGAAACTTGGGGGTTGTTATCAGTTGTGGAGTTCGGGGTTGTTACCACCCCTAGTGTCGTTGGTTTATTATGGAGTCGAGTTTTGTTGGAAATAATAGCATTGAAGAAGTTGATTGAGCTCGTTAAAGGACCAATAGGCATTATTAACATCATGAAGAAGACAAACTAGCATCTAGCTACCTAATAGTAAGCGCCATCTGACACTTAAAGACATTCGAAGGGTACACGGAAAGATTCTATAATTAGTGACTATAGTGATTTTTTGAGTTGTCGCGTTTTAAAATATTAGGAACCATGTAATTTGTTACGATATTATTAATTATGTGTAATTTGGTACGTTAGCAGCATCTTGTTGAGCTGGTCGCCTTTTAAGTGCTTGCATGTTGCTGTGCTATCTTTAAGTATTATAGGTATAATAAGGTTTGTGTCTTATGCTTAATAAACGTTTTTCTTTCTTTCTTTATAAAAATATATTAAAGATAATAGGTAACTTAATTATTTAATGAATTTTCGGTGCTGTGTAAAATGTATTATTTTAGAAATACATAATTCCTTCCAACGTTGAGTGCGTATAACAGATATCACGTTACCACCTTTAAGCTCCTTCATCAGTTTAACTATTATGACACCATTACATGGCATCGTATAATTGTTATATTTAATTGTATGATAATGAACTAAGTAAAATAAAGGACAAAAGAATCGCACTTAAATTAATTAAAGCGTGGTATCAAGACAACCGATTGTAAGAAATGTGTAATCAAGAATTCTCTAGAAATCCCTGACTACACAATTCTTGTTTCGAAGAATTCTCCTGAAGTGTATCCGTACGCTAAGAGGGAATGTCTCTTGAATTCTCAGTAAAGGCAATTATCTGTTGGATGCTCCACCAGTGGTATTTGTGTAGTGAGATCAAGTTACCAACTGACCGTATAACTTAACCTAACTTGGACTGGCTTCATCAAAAGCGCAAACACGAGTATGTACGAAGATTTATCCAAGCGTAAGGAAGGAGCCGCTAACTTGATACAGATGCGGTGCTGCGTAGTCTAGGGCCATTATGGCGACGCAGTTTCCTTAGTTGGAGCCCCGCCTGCGAAGCTAGAGGTCCTGGGTTCGATTCCCTGTCATAGCAAAAAGGGGTTTTAGGTAAAAGTGTTGTCATTTGTAAAAGTCATACATTTTCAAGTGTGAGCGGCCATTCGTGAAAGTAGTAAATTACGATAGAATTATTAAAAATGTATCGGAGCCGAGATATTGAAATATTAATACCAGGGCGTACTTTTAGTACTAAAAATCTGAATACTTAAGTCTTTAATATATCAGCTCCGATATTAGGTATATAACGCCATAAATGGTATAATATCCATGACAATATAAATTGAGCGGTCCTCTGAATAACTATGTAAAAATCATCGTATTTTTTTCAAACAAACTTACCCAATGCGTTATAAGTGTATTTTTTTCTAAGTCTGGGATATTTTCTATGTTTATTGTCGACTAGTACCCATAGTGCCTTGGCCTTGTAGCTGCATACTTTTGCACCTTGGCGCTTTAACGCTTTTGACACCTTAGTGAAGCGGTTCAAACATGACATTAAAGTGACAAAGCTCTAAAGTATGTACCTACTTATAAGGTCGCCCGTACAAGCCTAGACCTTAGTTGAGAATTCATCAAAAACGTGTAATCACATTAAAATAACTTATAGTGCTATACATGTATGCTATTGTGTTTTGTATGGACGTCTTAAACTTACCAAAAAAAATGCCTTATTACAGTTAAAATATAACATGACTTAGACTCAAAAGGTGTTTTTTTTTTCATTTTTAACACAAAAACAAACATAAAACTTTACCTATATATCTTTAGTAAGTACATCCTTTTTGACATTTCCCTTTCAATGAATTGGCAAAGAAATTCGTCCGCACCACGTATGGCTTTATTTATTTAAATACAAATGGCAGGTTTTCCTCTCGACGACGGAAACATCCGTCATGGTGCGAGATTAAATTTGGCGTCCCTTTTTTGTCGTTTGTTGTTTGACTTTAATGTTTGACATGGCATTAAAAATGCTGTATTTATTATTATTATTGCAAAAAAACCAGTACAAAAGACTTATTTATGCCTTATCGTTGGTCTTAAACCCCGGCTCAATAATGTCAAAAGAACTTGTCAATGGATTGCTACAAGCTGGATCACTTCGTTTACCCGAATTTCATTTGCCATAATTGTGTCACTTGCCATAATGTTAATTTGCCATAAAGCCTTTTTTCTGAAACTGTAAACCTTTCAGGTATTTTGTACATATAGAGCCCAATAGGTTAGGTTAGGTTTGTTTTATAACAATTCTGAATAGTTCATGATTTCAGAAAAAATGCCTTTATGGCGAATGAATATTATGGCAAGTGATAGAATTATGGCAAATGACTTTCGGGCAAACGACACAGAACCGCTACAAGCATACGAGCTGTTGATTAATGAACCTGGACTTAAAGGCATTCTCTAACAGTTCAACAAATAACTATTCAGAAATTTACAAACTTAAAACATAATTGTCAACGTCATTATCATCTCGAGCATCTATTAGTATTGAACGTATGCCTCCCAAAATTTCCACCATTTCATTTCTATATGACGTCTGTCTTCTCCGCTTCGTACCGGCTGTTGCCACAATGTCGTCGGACCATCTAGCTTAAGGTCTACCAGGTCTTCGGCTGCCTGTTATGGCCGTCCACTAGGTAACTTTCCAGCTCCACTATTTCTTAATCTCACTCTAATAGTTAACAAAATCGAAAAATCTTTAATTAGAGTTAAACTCGCAACATTTTATACAGACAAATAATGTGAATCTGTGACTGTCCATTCTCTCCGTGCCCTAGACTTTACGACAGAGACATAACATAAGTAGTGCGGACTTACCGCCTGACCGCGGGTCGAGGGGCAAATCCGCGGCTTTCCCCCGCCTACCTGCCCCTAGCCTTTGTCTCGGGTAAGAAGCTTTTGTTGCACGCAAACTTTCCTGCTTGTCGGTGAGAATAGATGTAAACTTCTATTTGTGTGTGATAATAGTTATGTATTATGTTTTTTTTCGGTATAGAAAAGGCAAACGAGCGCACAGGGTATCTGGCCTGGTATGCTAGGCTGTAACAACCATATCGTGTTTGACCTGGGGTGTTATTATGACATAGCAATGCAGTTCTGTTCACAATGAGAGAAACGGACAGAGCTATATAATATAACTGCTATATCTCCGTCCTTTACGCTCACCGTAAAATAAACGGTATAGCCACGTCATAATAACCCCCCTGTTATCGTATTGTCAACGTTTTGATAGCTCTTATTTACTTGACGGTAAAGGCGACCGAGTTAAAAACGATTCCATAACCGCTGGCCTATTGCCAAACGCACTCGCAATCGCAATCGACTTCAAAGCGGAACAATTGTTTTGATTTTGTATCCAGACAAGGCTTCGAATTTCGAAGTGAAAACGATTGCGATTGCAAGTGCGTGAGGCAATAGCCCCTCTGGTCAAATGCAATATCGTTTTTATCGTCTAGAATAGAGGTCCTGATGGTAGGTATAATCTGAGATCTATAATCATTAATTTGCAGCCTCAAGAATATAAATACAACTCCAAAGACAAATAAAATGCCTGACCTGCCCTGTGTACTGTTCTATTATTCCTTTCCAGTTGATATTTCTTCAATGGAACCCAAAATGCGAACACTCCTGCTTGAATAGAGGATAAAGGATAACATGGTTGTTGCGAGCCGGACGGACTCTGGTCTTTCTTCTTCTGTAAATTCCTTTCCACCACTTGAGGTTGAAAGTCAGCTCTCTCACCAGGAAATATTTTAGGGCCTGTTTCACAATCGAAAAGTAAATTTATCTGCCTTTTAAAGTTGGTTCTCTTCTTGTCTATTTTTAATTGCAAAGAGAAAGGGTTATTTTTACTTGTCGATTGTGAAACAGGCGATTAATAAGTTAAGTAATGTGGGCACAGGTAACCCCAACCCACAATTATATAACCGGTGTGTGAAAGAGCGTAAATGTTAAATTTACCGACTAAATAGAGTGAATTTGAACACTTTAATAGTAATCAACATCGCCACTGAATATTCGAAGCCCTGCGGAAATGAACACGGACGATATTAAAATTATTCGCTATTTCAATCCAATACGAGCACGTAATAACGATTTGTAAAACAACATAATTAACAAATTCGTGCTTCGAACACAAAACCAATATTAAAACTTGGCCACGGGTTGGGTAATTTTGGCCAATATTGGTTCAATAGTCAGCATAGCGTTTCAACAGATAACTAACAAATGGAATGAC